>CM071924.1:96004366-96550341 GCA_016081115.2 Rehmannia glutinosa | reverse complement strand
CCTCGGTGTGCTGATTCGGTGTATTGCTCGTAGATGTTTGCCACTTGGAGGAATACGTAGGGTGATATCTGTTATATATGTATACGATATCACGATGGATTATGTGATTATTGTGTGATTTTCACATCTATATTCCAATCTTACGTTATTCTGTAATTTGAAATCTTCAAGCAGGGTGCATGAAATAAAACTCAACGTTCGCGTGCATATAATACTTTCAATATGGAATATATTTTGAATCCTTGATCAAACTCTATTTTAGAAATAGCAATGGCGCGGACAAGAGGTTTCCTTAATGTCAAATTGCCACCCCTAGTTCACTAGCTAGTCCCCGACCCTTCATTTTTTTGTTTAATTTTATTAAAAATAAAATAAAAATATTTAAGGTATAATTTGATTTTTTTTTTTTTTGTTTGGATTTTTCATTCAAATTTCCACCCCGTTTTTCATATGTCCTATCCCACTTTTTGGCTGGCCACACCATTGTTAAATAGGAGAAATCATTCTGCAAATATTTATGTTGGAAAGTTAAAAGTTTGAAAAGTAATTATTTATGCATTTGTTTTCATAATTATGTCTTACTATTTAAGTTTTTATATAAATCTTGGGCCAAGAAATTATATCATTTTTATATGAGATAACACGCATTAATTTTTGTTCTCCCTCACCATTTTCTAACTGGCTTCTTATTACATATTGTAAAGCAACTTGCTAAAAAAATTGAACCCTTCGCCTATTGATTGGTTTTTCTCCAAAAGAGATGTTCTAAATTAAATTAGTAAATTAAGGATACATGCATTTCAACGTAAGTACAATAATTTAATTAAATTATATCATTATATATAATAAATATTTAATTGTGCGACTTTGATTGTCGGTCCCCTCTACAATAAATCCGCTCCGCCTCGACGATATATAAATACCTCATGAAAATCGAGTAAATTTTTTTAATATTTTCTGATAATTAATAAGCTACACTTTCTGCTATCAAATTTTGAAAGAATTAGTATATAGTATATATATTGAATACTCAAAACTAATATATTGTGTTCCTTTTCTTTTTCCTTTTCCATTCAACTGCTGTTATAAGAGCGCAAGAATACAGGTAATTATTCTTAATCTTCTCCTTTCTTTTCATATTAAATTCGTGAAAATACATTTTTTTATGTCGATATATAATTTCTAAAAAAAAATCGAACATTTTTTGTACTGGTACAGACTGTGGTATGCATTCCACTGCTGGATGGGGTTGTTGAACTTGGGAACAACACGAAGGGTAATATTATTGCTAAACACCTTTCACTAATCTGATGATAAAACATTAGGGATAATTACAAAAATGTCCCTGAGGTTCAGGCTAATTATTAGAAAACCCAGAGTTTTGAAAATTACAAAAATAAAATATTTGATTCGTCTTATATTTCTCCATTCTAAGCAAAAAATATTTCAAAAACTCCCTTAAATTTTATAGAAATATTACAGTTATCTACTTAAATTTAAAAAAGTTCAAAGCTCTAGTTTTTGTTTTTTTTTTTTAGTAATTAGCCAAAACCTTCTGGGTTTTTCCTAGTTATTCCAAAATACTATGCTCACAAATTTCCAAATAAATAAGGGATAGTTACAAAATATCCCCTACGGATTGGACATTACAAAAAAAAACCTTAGACGTTTCATAATTACAAGAAAAACCTCAGGTTTGAATATATTTTAACTTTAAGGGGTAATTGACAGGGGATTTTTGAAATTGTTTTTTCTTATAAAAAGGAAAAATGTAAGACAAAATCAAATTTCAAGGGGTTTTTTGCAATTTTCAAAATCTCACGTTTTTTTGTAATTAGTCCGAACCTCAGTGGTCTTTTTTGTAATTATCCACTAAATAATAGAATATTACAAGGGCCTATAAGTTTGGTTTGTTACTATAGGTTCAAGACATTGACTAATCCAACGTGTAAAAAGCTTCTTTATTTATGACTCTCAAAATCCTAACCCTCCAAGGCCAGTTCTCTTCGGAGCACTCCACTTCCAACCCGCCAGCCTCATCGGAGCCCCGTTTCAACTTATCTCCTGCAACGCAGCCCACTCGTGCACCCACATATCCGCCGTTGTATAACAGCCACGTGGCATATGATCAAGAAGAAGAAGTAGAGTCGGACTCTGATGCCGAGGCCCAAAACACTCTAACTGAGCCCATGCAGCTTGGATGTGTGTAAGGATATTGGGTTCGGGTCGCCAGATGATGGGTCGAATAATTTGAACTCGGATTTCCACCTCCCTCGCCGTGAGTCGGCATGGACACTCACGGAGGACCACCACGGCGACGGTGGGTTTGCTAGGGCGGAATCGATGGAAATGTGGTGAAAGATCCGACGAGAGTTAGAGTCTCCAACCACCACAACATCAGGAGAATATCTTGTTGTAAAAATTCTGATATAGTCCCGATTTAGTCTCCGCGCAGGCGTTAGGTTCTCCTTCTCCTCAGATATCGCCCGATTACGCCCCATCTAGGCCAGGTCCCGGTCTGCCTCGACTACGGCCTAGCGCCACAATCTAAAGGATGGCAAGGCGGGTTTGGCGGGTTTGAAACCAGGACCCGCCCGCTTAAGGAGAAGTAAGACCGGGACCCGCCCGCCCGCTCAAGACCCGCCCGCCCGCCCGCCTCAAAACCCGCAGGGTCTAGACCCGCTAGACCCGCCAAATATATTTTTTAATTTATAATAATTTATATTTTTATTTATGGCCAATTTTTCAAAAGTAATCAAATGCCAATAGGTTAAAAAATAAATAAATATAATTATGCAACTTATTATAACTATTTTTTAGAATTGATTTCTATTAAGATTTATTTTAAAAACAAATACTATTATACTACACATAGTACTCAACTAATACTTAAAATAAATATTCAAAGTAGAGTATTACAAGATATTATATTAGTAAATTAAACTTTAAAAGTAAATAATATTATATTAGTACTCAACTAATATTTTTAAACATATAATACTCAAATTTTAAAGTAAATAATGCAAAATATTTTAATATATATTTAAAAATTTAATAAAAATTAACATGTGGGCGGGTCCGGGCGGGTCCCTATATGGCCAGGACCCGCCCGGACCGGGCGGGTTTGTAACTTGGACCCGAGACCCGCCCTTCGGGACCCATTTGTCGGTCCAGACCCGCCCCATCGAGGCGGAGCGATGCGGGCGGGTTTTGGCCGCCTATCGCTATCCCTATTCACAAATTGGGTAATATTAATCTAGTTCAGTCTTTATTTCAAGACTTAAAATTGAAGCATTGGTTTAAAAATCGGACGACTAGCCGATTGGATCAACGAAAAAGGCTTTTTTAAATTTCAAAATTTTTTATAAAAAATTAAATTTTAAATTTAGTCATTTTTTACATTTATGTGATTATTAAAATTTGAGCTATGTTAGATGTTTTTTTTGAGTTGGATATTTATATATATTTCATCTAGTGCACAATAATAACGTATTGCATTATTATTTTATATTAATTATTTTTCATTAAATTGGTTGGATTGATGGTTGAATAGTTTCAAGAGGTAAAACGCGAACCACTAGCAAGACCGATTTGTTTACCTATCCGGCCTTTAAAATATTGATCGTTTTAACTAAAATTTACAACATTTGAAGTTTTGCATGTTAGTGCTTAATTATATTAAAGGATAATTACAAAAATAAACCTCGAGGTTTGACTAATTACAAAAAAATCCAAAAATATTTTAAAATTACAAAATAACACCTTCGGGTTTGATTTTGTCTTATATATATTAATTGAAGGGGGTAATTATTATATTTTTATAAATGTCAGGGGATTTTTGTAATACTTTTTTCCTTATGAAGGGAATAATGAATCAAATCTCAATAAGTTTTTGCAATTTTCAATAACCTCTAGGTTTTTCTATAATTAGCTTGAACCTCGGAGAGTATTTCGTAATTATCCTTTATTAATGGTAATTGAAAGAAAAAAAAAGTCCCTCATTCATAAACAAAAACAAATTCAAAAACTCTTTAACTGTTGTAGAAATATTATTGTTATCTCCTTAAATTTAAGATAAAAATCAAACTTCAAAGCATTTTTGTGATTTTTATGGGCCTTTATAATTAGTCCAAACCTCGGGATTTTATTGTAATTATAAACACATTAAAGCTAAT
This sequence comes from Rehmannia glutinosa, assembly GCA_016081115.2. Classification (NCBI taxonomy): domain Eukaryota; kingdom Viridiplantae; phylum Streptophyta; class Magnoliopsida; order Lamiales; family Orobanchaceae; genus Rehmannia; species Rehmannia glutinosa. The sequence continues at coordinate 96,546,166 of CM071924.1, read as the reverse complement.
CATACAAAGCACATATTTCTCATGCAGGTTTTCCAACATTTGATGAATTAGCACAAGACACCCACTATTCTCAAACAGTCTCAAACATCCTCGAAAGCCAATCCACGCGGTGGTCCAAATACTCTTCCTCCACCACCATGTCCTCCGCCACCAGCTCCGCCTTCTCCAAGTGGTCGACATCCTCCCCTTCTTCGCCACCGCCGCGCGCAACCTCCTCCTCCTCAACGGCGCTCCCAGTGGGCCTCAAATACATACTCCTCACCGTCCCACTCCTCACACCAAATCATCATGCCGATCAGGGATGAGCCCATCAGCGCCAGCCACGCCTCCTCGCTGAGCGCCGCCGAAAACTCAACGAGCGGTTCTTCATTCTGAGATCCTCGTGCCGTTCGTCACGAAATGGATAAACTTCGATTCTCGGCGACACCACAGAGTACCTGAAGTAGCTGAAAAAGAGAATACGGAACTCGAATCAACAGCGGGACCCGTTTGGGAGGGAGAAGAGGAGGGTTAGGGTTTTAGGGGGATGGCACCCAACGGGGCGGAGTGGAATCTATTGTAGGGCGGCGGCGGAGGTGGAAGTGTCGATTATAGAAAATGATGCGCTGGTGGAGATTCAATGTGCACAGAGATGGATTGTTATTGAATGTGATGACAGTGCTTGAGAGCTTGGGATTGAAGTGACGACGGTTCAATCTTCAATCAGTAATGGGTTTTTTTCTGAGTTGAGAGCTAAGGTATTATATTTGCTTCTCATTTTTCAATAGTATATGTCTTTATAATAATAGTTCTGCTATTAAAAAATATCCGCCTAACTCAAGACTAGTTCCTACCTACCATAGTTGTCAAGGCTCAAAGCGCACAAAAGGCGCAAGCCTCTTTGAGCCTGAGGCACAAAAAAAGTACACAGCCCTTTTTTATGATATTTGACCTTTTTCCCTCACTTGAGCTGCTGGGCTTATTTTTAATTAAGCCTCCCCAACTTAAGAAATCCTAGTAAAACCTAATTAATACAAAGCCCATTTAAAACACAATTTAAAAAGCCACTTTAGACCCAATTTTTAAGCAACAAACCCTGAATAAACCTAGACTTAAACAAGGCGCACTCTGCGCTGGCGCGCCTCATTAAAGTGCCTCGTTTGAGAGGATACGAGGCGCTATCTTGTGCACCTTATGCGCCTTGCGCCCTGAGGCGCGCTTTGACAACTATGTCTGCCCAGGCACTAGGCTCGCCTTGTCCCCGTTTTTTCCCGATTAGGCACGCTAATCCCGCTAAGGCTCGCTGGTGTAGGCCCTGGGCCGTCACCCGACTAGCGCCTAGTGTTTTTACAACATTGACAATAGTATATGTTTTTGATTTTATTTTGGAATTTTTGCAGGTGAAAGAGAATGAGAATGGCAGAAAAGCAAGCATTATGGTAGTGAAGAGGTCGATAAATCAGATAATTCCTCACTGTTAAGAAATAATATAATTTTAGTCCACTTACAAAACCAATAATAAATAATCACATAATGATAAACATAGTTATACTTATTTCTGTAAATTATTTTCCTCTTTAGTGATAACCTAAACAATGCCAAATTAGATTTAGAATGGGTTCATATATAATAAATACAATAAATAATTTTGATAGATACAATCCTGAAAAAAATCCTACTAAATGTTATCTAGTTTCCTACAAACCAAACAACTCTGGCAATAGAAAATATCCAAAAACAAAAAAAGGATGTGTACTGTGGCCCTTTGCTTTAAAAAAGCAGCAACTTTCTGCAAACATCAAAACAACATATCTCCAACTCCATTGACCATCTTCTCCAAGTCTTCTTGTGACAGAAGGGTTTTTTTTACCCATTGCACCATTCTTATCATATGGCTGAGCCATCCTCCTCAAGAACTGCATGTATCGTGAATTTGAAATTAGGAATTACAAAAAACACCGCTAAGGTTTGGGCTAATTACAAGAAAAACCTAGAAGTTTGATTCGTCTTATATTTTTCCTGGTGATTTTCGAAAACATTTCAAAAACCCTGACATTTGCAAAAATATTACAGTTACCCCGACAAAACGAAACCTGAAGGGTTTTTGTAATTTGAAACATGTCTGGGTTTTTTGTAATTAACCCAAACCTCAGGGTGTTTTTTGAATTATCCCTGAAATTATGTTTCAGAACACCTATAAATAAGGATACGGAAATATAATTTGCGAACATCGAGGTTCGTGGAGAGTATATCTCAATTATAAGCCTCAATCTTCAACGAAGTTGATAGAATTCTCAAGGATACATCAGGTTCAAATTACCAGGAAAAGTATGATGTTATTTAAATGCAACTTTAAAGTTAAAGTAAAATTATGAAAAAGATTGTAAGCTTTATGCAAATTTTTAATAATTCCTACATGCATAAATATATTATATAATCAAATCTGTAAAGCAAAATATATGAAACTGAATCCAATATAGCTTCTTTTTCTTGTACTATCTGGAAAATTACTCTGGGAGATAAATACAGAATTGCACCAAGAAAACATAAGACAGTAATATTTAAACATACCTCTCTAGCAATATGCACAGCCATGTCAGTACTCAAGTTCAGGTGTGCATCGCAGAATGTGAGAGTATCCAACCAGGCAATTTCGAGCGCTTGTCATGGCGACTATATCTGAACCACAAACCATCAAGAAATTGGCATTAAATATTCTATTTAATGATCACTGTACACAGTTGTTTTGACCCAAAGAATCTTTCAAATTGATGTAGCGGATACAAACCTCTTGTCGGCAAAAAATCATCATCCCATAATCTGCCTTTGATCGGATGACTTCGCCCAACACACTGGGCAGCTTGTCTCTGAACATGCAAAATATTGTAATTTGTAAACTACATACGAAAACAGTATTTGATTTCTTAAGAAAATATTTATCTAAAAGTACCAAAGCATCGAAAGTCAAGAAGTCGCCCTCTTTTTTATTTGGAAAGTCTCCGCAAATATTCCAATCTATAAGCAATATTCTGCAATTACAACACTGTTAAGCAATTCTGTATAATTATCAGATATGAAAAGATTGTAAGCTTTTAGAAGACAGATAAATCGGTCAGGCTCAAATGCGACATTTAGACACAACTTGAGTAGTTAGAATCATGTCCTTACATAGTCTTAGCATATGGACAGAGTCTCAGTATGCAAACTAAATGACATTAAAAGACGAGTGTGCATGTAGTCTCTTCTAGAATGAACTTATTCAAGTTGGTTAAAAACTAATAAGCAGTCGAGTGATGATATATTGATATATTATACAATATACAATAAACAATACTCAAAAAATAACTCAAGGAGTGCGGATGAAAAAAATAAAATAAATTAAATTAAAACAAATAAATATAACAGAAAAAAAGAAAATAATAATAATATAATAAAATTAAATTTAAAATTCAAAAAAAATCATATATGTCATCAGAAAAGTCATAGCGCTAACCTGCTCAATGTATTGAAAAGGAACACCAAACATGATCACAAGTCTGCCATAATGCCTATCAAAGTCTATGCCTTTCCGCCACTTTACCCCTGCAATGCACATTAACGAGAAATAAACAAAAATCTACATAGCATGTGAAAGTGATGACTGTAAGCAAGCACGAAAGTCAGGTCTCGATGTGACCAATTTACTACGGTTTGAATTTTCATTGTTAATGCAATGATGTTCAGTTTGATGGCTATCAGATGGTCTACGTAGCTATGCAAATCTACTAATATAGTTTGGTTCTATTAATCCTACAGAAGCATATACCTCTCATTTATGGTATAACAAGGAGAAAGCAATTTACCTTTATCAGTAATGTAACAGAAATCAAGTAGAGGTTTTTTCTGCAATTGATGTTGATTCATGCTTTCATGTACATAATCACTTATTGTCCTACAACCCTCTATTGGAATTCTACTTCAACAACAACAACAACAACAACAAGCAAACTAAGCCTTAATCCCACTATGTGGGTATTGGAATTCTACTTCAAATAAAAAAAAAAAAAGAAAAAGAGAACTTGAGAACATTTAACTATATGAAAAACCACTCCATATGCAGGTCCTATAACTGAACTACAGGGCGTTATATAGCAAAACTACCTGGCAACCGAGAAAAAAACAGCACCTCTTCCACAATCACAAGCCCTGCGATAATTGTCTAATGCCAGTGTAGTTTCAACAACATCCTGGGTCTCTATGAAGACAAGTTTATGTTGCATTATCTCCTGCAACACGTTCAAAATGAGACCGATGCAAACCAAATGCAAACACTAGATGAATTTAATTAACTTATAAACCAAAACTTCAGTTCCCAGGAAAATGTTTTAAGAATGTTTACCTTCAGAATTTTTATTCATGCCAACTATTAACAATTCCATCCATGTAAGAATAACTGACTAAGAAGCACACAATTCCATCTGAACAACCGACACCATTTCGAGCAAGAGTTTGCCATAATTTTTCTCCACACCAGGTCACTTCTCAGGTCATACTTCGTGCTCACAGGAAGCTGGTCACTAAATAAAAGAAGGCACACAGATAGAGTCAGTGCACATTTTTCTACTGGAAGTAAATGAGATTATAATGATAAATAGAGTTTGTATAAGCAGATGAGAACATAAGCACTGGGAACACTCACCTTCCACGCAGTGAGAACCATTGGGCATATGCAATCCCTTGTTGGCGACATCGTGAAAGCTTGACTAACCACGGATTAAAGTTAAGAAGACGAGGGTAAAGATCAATGGGGCTAAGTGTCCCAGAAGTATAATAACAGACTGGAACCGATTCAAACACCGGCTTTATGGCAAGAGAAGCATCATGACAACAAAGCTGCACACCAACATAATCATTTCATAAGAAACTAGGTTGCAAATACCAGACAGGTTGATGGAAAAACAATAAAGATAATTGGATAACCGGAAAATATTCAATAACCAAATGCAGGAGAAGAAAAGATATAATCTGGTTTAAAATTTAATCACCAATAACTAACTGGCAGTAGATCTATGCAGTTAAAGAGTTGTACAACCAAATAAAATTCAAAAAAGCTGTCTCCCAAAAGTCAATTCGAGTAACTTACCAACCACGAAGGACAGGCAATTAAATTATCAGCAAAATTTGTTTTGCCCCACTACTAAATTAAAAGTGAAGTACCTGAGTACAGGGTCAGGTATATGTGGCATTCTTTCATCAAAAGGTTCAATAATAATAGAAAATCCTCGAGTGTAAGTCCCACAAGAGTTGCCAGATCGCAAATTGTTTGGATGTGTAAAAATTCATCTGTGTCTGTTATCTCCAACGTCAACATTAGGGAGTGAAGCCGGTCATAACAAAACCTTAACATTTTCTGGTCAATTCCAACTTGGGCATTAATGGAAGCAACAAACGTAACAGGGCCCTCTTTTTCAACATTTTCAGTTTGCAACCGCCTTTGAAGTACTGGACCAATCTGCGTTTAAGACAGACAAGAAATGCTCTGCACGTAATCTTATATTTCCAGGCACTGATTCCTTTAATATATCCTCAGGCAAGGTAGGATTTGCAAACCAGGTGTCACCAACTACAAGGAGAAAAATATATCTTCTTTGTGAGAATCAGATTATGGTGAGAGTTGCATGTTCAATTCAAGTAATTCATAAATTTGATTTGACATACTAGGAAGATTCCCCCTTTGTGCCAACCCCTCAACAAGCCGGTTGTATTCTGCACGCACCGACCAGCATCAGTGGCCTTTAACCTTCCTACCATGTTAAATAAGTTCAGATAAATGAAATATGCAATGCCTAATTTCATCCATTTTTAAGAAAAAGAATAATTACACACTTGTAGGATGAATAATTAGTAATTACAACAACAATTACGCATAAACCATGAATATATATACCCTTCACAACATTTTTATAAAGTAATTCATCAAATTTAGGTTTCACCAGAGTAAAAATAAGTGATCTTGGGAATTTTAAATAATTCAGAAGCAAGTGTAAAATTTAAGGACAGTTCCTATGGTATCTTATATAGCTAATGAGACTGAGAATAAAAGAGTATAAAATTAAATTCAATTTGGAAAACACTTTTCTTGCATACGCCAACGCCTTTTCCTTCAAGAACCTTATTTTAACATTAAATAACCGCATATGCTTACAATTTTGAACCAAACATCTAATATTCTACAAAATCTTCAGTCATTCTGTATGAGCCAACACAAATAGTATGTATTCTTTTCATTCTACTTCCTTGACGCAAACTTGCTCTCCAAAAATTTAACTGAAATGGAAAAATCCTTTAAAGTACCCCCCAATCAAAACAACATCATGAGCTTCAAACTATACAGCAAAAGAAGGACATTGTGTTTAGCAACAACCAGATAGTTTAACTAATATGACGAAATCTATCATGAATCCAGTGCTGGCAACTGTACAGAAAAAGCAGGAACAAATGGAGAACATTTTTAGGACATAACAACAAAACCTGGACAAAAACAATCCTTTCCGTGAAAGAAAAAATTTGTCAAGCACAATTATGTACATTTGCGAAAGGTTCTAGAGGCATACACCTGATACATATAATAACAAACTCAAAGTAAACTATAATGGAGTATTTAGACAAACAAATAAAAGAACAGACTCTCAATCTCCTGATTCATCCGATTCAGATTCCTTGTTGCCCCTTCAAGTGTCTGCATCCTTACGCTAACACTAAGCGCCTCAATGCACACATTGTCAATATTATGGGCCTCATCAAAAACAACAACAGACTCTCTGCATCTCCTTTGATATGATTCCTGCAACTTTGGGATCAAGCAGGTACTGATAGCTATATACCACCACATTCGCAAATTGCACCATATGGCGTGCTAAAAAGTACGGGCACCACCCTTTTTCTTTCCCAAATGCCCTCAAATCCTTCAATGATCATAAAAATAAACACAAATCAACATATATTTTCCAATTTCCATCGAAATAGTTAACAGAACATTAGTTGCACAGCATAAAAGTCTAGCAAAACTTCCATGAAATCATCGCAAATCAAAGGCATTTTACCAGAAGCCTCAACAAGAAATAATTTTGTCACAGATATATACTATAAAGGAAAGAAGAAAAACCTGTAAGGAAATGGAAGATTAAACATTGCATAGGTTTTTCTATAAACGAATATCCCAAAAACAAAAGTTCTACAAAAGCAAAACCTGCAACGTATAAACTCCAGGAGGCAAAACCGCATCAGAAGCAGCCTTCTCATAATTCTCGAAAAACTCACACGTCGGAATATTAGGGTTCTCAACCGCCAATGCCCTCACCCAGCTCGCGGTAAGCTTCCTACAAGCAGCATCGACCGAATCCCGATTCTCCGCCGACACAACTCTCGGATTCACGCACAAGTTCTTCCTCGACGAAAGCCCCAACGCGAGAATCCTCGCGGAAGGTCCCAAATGCTTGACCTGATAATTGTGCAAAAACCTTAATTCCGCTAGGGTTTTCTCCATTTCGTGTACGGTGCGGGTGCAGTAGAGGAGTTTCACCGGATTGGAGGGTTTCGACAGAGCGTAACTTGTGATTAGGGAGAGAAGAGCTATGGTTTTTCCGGTGCCGGTCGGCATTTCCAGGAGGCAGTGACCTTTGGCGTCGAGGGCGCGTTTGAGCTCAACCATGTAGGAGTATTGCTCGGGGTAGATGTTGTCGTATGGGAAGTATACAGTTACGTCTTCGATTTGGAACTTCATTTTTCACGGCGGCGCCGATGGTATACGGCGAGGTTTAGAAGTGGAGCAGAAGAACTGTTAAAGAACTGAGAAGTGATCGCCGGTTATAATGAAGTTAGCAATTTTTTTCAGAGAGGCGGCGTCTTTAAAGACCTAATAAAGATTTTTATTTCTCTTAATAATTAATTAACGTTTAATAATTTCCAAAAAATATATTATTTGGGTGTGTGGATTTTTTTAACCACTATTTGAGCAATTTTTTTTTTTAGAATACTATTTGAGCAAATTACTAATGCATTATCAATATTTTCTCAAAATAAAATGCCCAATTCTTTTATAAAAGCAAAATCTCACCAAATTGTTCCTATATTGTATCGAATGCTAACGACACCGAATGACAAATTTTAAGATTGGATCAACAATAATCAAATTTAAACTAATTACATCAATGTTTCTGTAATATATTGTTGATTTTTTTAGTGGTAAGACATTTGCAAAATTAGGTTTGTATTGCATTTGATCCTCGCCTAGCTCCTTATCCTCTTAGGATTTATAAAAAAAAACATGTTGATTTGTTTTCAAATATTTTATAATATCGGGAATCCAGTAAATTGCAATTTTAGTTTTGTAATTGTAAAAGTTTAACAATAATAGTCCTACAATAACCATGATTTGCAAAACAGTCATGTAACTTTAAAAAACTCGATTTTGATTATTTGGTCAAAAATTGGAAAATTGACAGAGAATTTCACGTGTCCACATTTTCGCTCATACCATCTAATGTTGAAGCCAATTTTGCTTAAGTGAGCGTCAGACAAGTGAGTTGGCATGTATGTTGATTTGGACGAAAATTTAGGGGAAAATTCATTTTGAGGATGTTCACACGAAAGAAATCGTTTTCACATCAATGAATGTGGCCGCAATGTGCACAGCTGAATTTTTCGCAAATTTTCAATTTCTGGCGATCAAAGGACTGAACAAGTAAAATCGAAAATTTTACAAAAGTTACAGGATTTTTTTACAAATCATAATTCTTGCAGGACTAGTATTGCCAATACCCTATAAGTACAGGAACTAACATTGCAATTTGCCCATCGAATCATTTGGTAGCCTTGTACTAAGGCGTCGTGCGATTCTCACCTAACTCCTTCCCCGTCCCAAGATTTGTACTAAAAATAATAATAATAATAATAATAATAATAATAATAATAATTTATAGTATCTTAATGCAAGATTCTTATAATGGATTGCTTCGCTCGCCCAATAATAAAAAGAAAAAGAATATTTAAAAAAAGGAAATGATAGCTACAAGTACAACTCTAAATAGGTATCCCCAGCTTTACACTTGTTAATCTTCATTAAACTCAAAAGATAAAAATAATTTTCAGGGGATCAAGCCAAAAAGCACACAAACCACCCAAATAAATATAAAAAAAAAAAAGAGAGAGAGAGAAAAAGAAGAAGAAGAAAGAAGAGAGAAAGCATGAGAAAAAAAAATGTGAGGATATATCCTATTGCACTAAACTGGTTTACAAACACTTTCCAATCTGAATTTCAGAGAAGATAACAGTGTATTATGGTGAATACAAAACATGCTACAAATTTGATAAAACTAAGGTTGCAAAGAGCATCCATACTACAAATTTGTGCAAGACTGAGCAATCAATCTTCTTGAGGTGTTGTCCTAGAAACCAAGCCCTTTATTGTGTGCCTACATTGGAACCTGCCAAGTAAAATGAACTTGTCTAATTTAGAGGCGTCTTTTTCTAATAAGTTGGGAGTACTTGGTTGGAAGGGAGATAAATTTCAAAGAAACTGAAAGATACAGTGATTCAAACCTGTTAACACCCTTATAAAGAGTGAGCGGTACCACATTAGCTACAAGCTCGTGGTCTAATTTAGAGACATCTTCTGACTCATATAGTTAGTTTTCCCAGAGTCACAAAATACAACAATTAAACGCAGCAGAGGTATACAAACGGAAGAAGGAACATGAAATACAAGAAGCAAACAATACAGAAGAATCAGAGATATAATCTCAAACATTACTAATTTGATTAAGAATTTTAAAGGAATGAAGAGTTAGACTCTGGCCTACGAATAAAAACAACCGTTAGGATACCCGCACATAATATTTCTAGGCTATGTTGCTACAATTAGCAAGTGAGTGTTTGCAAACACTAAGAAAATTGATTCTCAGCTTATAGCTGGAAAAAAATCACATTTTAGTGTTTGCAAATGTCAGCTTCAGAAACTTCGGATTTTGCATCATTTAATCAGATTGAAAAGCAAGGGGTGGGGTGCTTTAGATTTCTCATTGAACTTCCGGTTTGACTTTTACCCACAAATAAAGTACTTTTACAACTTCTCTACCAAACACTCTATTAACTTAATAAATTTTCAGCTTCGTTTGCAAACACTACCAACTCTAATTCTCAAGTACTTTCCGCTTCCCCAACAATATATCACTTCCTCCAAAAGCACAAGTGTTTGTAAACACTCCCCAAGTGTACTTGGAAAAACATAAATATAAGTCTACATTACACTGCTCTACATGATCAGAAGCTAACTGCGGATAATGGAAACATCTTAAAGGGGAAATAATTAATAAAAGACAAATAAACGTTGATATTGAATTACCAAATTACTTGAAATACAAATCAAGAGTAGATAAACAGGAAGTGACAACCATAATATGTTTTGAATTATTCAATACCAGATTAAATCCTTTGATGTGGAGTCCAGCAATCCAACAGAGCTAGCACTATCATTAGGTTGAGCATTCATTTCCAGATCCCAGGTTCTGCACCTAAACCTTAATCTAAAGGGCACCTTCTGTAACAGAAAAGTAAAGTATTTAGCTATCATATATATCAAGAAGGTACATAAAAATGTTATGTCAAAGTTCCAATGGGGGTATAATATGAGCTTCCCAAAGAAGTCACAATATGCTCCAAACTGAGTTAGAAGATCCCGTAGGCCATTTGCAGTCTCACATTTAGCCTTCAACTCGTACCATCAAAATACATTATAAGCTATTGAAGCAAATCAATTTTCAAACTTTTAAAGAAGAACAGAAAAAGAAATCTGAAGCAAACTTATTATCAGTTCTGCAATAATTTTACCAGAACATTAAGACTATATAACTAGAGCAATTTTCACATCGCAATAAAACAATCGCCGAGTAAAAAGGAAAATGGCAACTATGGACCAGTTACCTTCCTGTTTTGCCGAAACTCGCGCTTTGGGAAGAAAGTGCAAAGGCAAATTAAGGTAAGAAGGAGCTTTCACCATGAGAAACAACTTTGTAGGACCTTAAAAACATTTCATTAACCAAAATCAGGCACAAAACCACAATAAATCACTTCAAGAAACAATGAATACTACTGATAGTTACATGCATATGAATCTGATCCAGCACCCTTGATATCAGCATGCGAATCGCCTATCCAAAAATAGAAACAACAGCAAACAGTCAAATGCTTCAAATATCACACAAAATGAAAATGCAACCACCAAAATCGACATACAACCTTTCTGGAAAGAGTTTCTGCAACTTTACTTCGACTAAAATCACACGAAACACCCCTCCCTAGTGAAAACTCAGTTCATAAATATGCAAAGGCCTTAGAGGACTAGGTCCAAGAACCAGAGAAATTTTTCAACATTCGAACTTCAGTAATCACCAACTGAAGTGCAGTTTTGAGATTAGAAATACAATCCATCAATTTTTCCAACTTTCTGATCCCCAATTTCACCTCTCTCTTTCTCGAAGCTTGCTTCCTCCTTGTCGATATCGCCTTCCCTTCACTTTTCGCGAGCTCAACTTCCTATTCAGTAGCAAATTTTAAAAACTTTCGTGAAATTGAGGTATGGGGAGATATCAAGGGTTAAATTAATTTACCAATTCTTTGAACTCGGTCCGCAATTCGTCGAATTCCTGGGTGATGTCCTGAAGTACTCTGCCAAAAATAACGAGATCCGTCAAATAATATAAGAATTGAACGGATTTTGTTGAATTTCGTGGAAGAAATTTGACGTTTTTTACGGATTTACGAGGGGATTTGCTGGTGCATGAACAGAATAAAGCCGAGGACGTCGTTGACGACGTGGAAAATGGCGGAGCTATCGAGTGAGTCGGCGGCGGAATCGATATTCATGAACTCCATCTCCGAGCTTCCTTCGCCTTCCTCCATCACCGCTGCAAATTTATCAGAGCAAGAACTTCGATTGATCGAAGAAGGAGAATTGGGTTTTTGCTTAAGCTGTTTTTCAAAATTCTCAAGGCGGGACTAAATTCCCTGTAAATCTCACTTTAGCCCCTTTATTCTCACTTGAATATCATTTACTTTTTTATACTTGTTGGAATATTGTTTTTTTTTTTTTGCTTGTTATTTTTTCCTTTCACACTTTTAAGAGTTGTTAGTCCATTTATTACGTTTTCCACTCACGCTACTTACGCCGCACACGTGTCTATAAATACTAGATGTTCAAAGATTTTGTAATTGATTTTGAGAAATAAAACAAGATTTCTCTCGCTTCACGCTTTTCCATGTTCTTTGCTCAAAGTATGAATATCCGCAAATTCTACATGGTATCAAGAGCAAAGGTTTTTCTTCGAGCTTAAGATCCAATAATGGCGAACAAACAACAGAATGTACCGATTCCCAATGCAACGACGGATGAAGATGATAATCCATTACGTCTTTACAGCCCGATCATCCAGGCCTTTCGTTGTTACTAATCCTCTCTGGTAATAACTACCTTCTCCTGGAAGCGATCAATGTTAATAAGACTAGAGCTAAGACTAAAATTGCTTTCATCGACGGATCGATTGAAATTCCTAAAGACGATTCACCAAGTATATTCAGTGGAAGAAAGTGATTGATGGTTGTGTCGGATTTTAAATTCAATTTCTAAGGAGATTGTCGATACTTTTGTATATTTGAATTCGCTAGAGAACTATGGGAAGACATAGCTCAGCCGTTTTGGCGAAAGTAATGGACCTATGATTTACCGCAACATGAAATTGCAAGTATAACTCAGTGAACTTTGACCGCGATGAGTGAGTATTTTTAAATTGAAACTAAGAAGTGGGATGAATTAGGAAGCGTTTTTGCCTATGCCTTCATGATAAGTGGTCTTTTATGCACGTTTTATGTGTATATTTGAGTAGAATTCGAGTTATTTTATTGTTAGTTTTGTAAATTTTTGATTGTACATAGTTCATATTACTCCGAGGTGCTTTTATGATGTAGATTGACCATTCGGCTAATTTTGGTGAATTTCGGACCACGGATTCATGTCAAAACATATCGGGAGTTTAAGGATGCAAAACGCTCGAAATTCCAAGTCAAACGCGTCATTTCGGGGCCTTTTGGTCCAACACGGCAGGGGTGTCGCAACACGGCCGTGTTCACGGAGCAAAACCCGATTTTTCGCAGACAAAACAGCCTCCAACACGGCCAAGGCCGTAGCCTTAACACGGCCGTGTCCAGAGACACGGCCTGGCCGTGTTGGGAAGCACGCCATGTCTCCTGGTTCCCTGTGTGATAAAACAAAGACGCCCTATTGCTCGGGGCGACACGGCGTGTCAAGGACCTCTTTTTGCAACTTTTCTTTGCGGAATTTGGGAAAACTCACCAACCAACCCATTTTGGCCACTTTTGTACACTTTTAACACCCTATTTTCTTGAAACATGTCTCCATGTCCCCTCCTCATCACTTGAATACAAGAATTCACCAACCAACAAGGAAAATGGGGTGATTGTTTAATAAAAAGAAAGATCTTATCAATGTATTGGTTTTTATAAAAGCCGAGGTTGGAATTGGGAGATGCATTCATTAGATAATTTAAAATATTCATTGTATTCATTTCATTAAGTAGAATTGGGATCAAGGGTCTTGGAGGAGAAAGTTGGGGCAATATTGGAGAAGGCTTGGAGCAACATCATCAATCAAGAAAGAAGTCAATTGAGATTTTGAGAAAGATAAAGTACACCATGTCTACAATACTTAAATCTTCTTGTGTAATTTATTCTTTGGTCAAAATCATGTGTAGCTAAACTCCTAAAGTGTTTGAATGTAATGAACTCTAGAATGGATTTGTGATTAAGGTGTGTATGTTTTTAATAAAATCTTCATATTTTGTGTGATTCACTTATATTATGCTTCATTCATTCAATTGATATATGCGCAATATTGATTTGAAGTTTATTTTTCATCCGGAAATCGAGAGATTCATGGTGAAATAGAACTATATAAGTGAAAAGAGTTGCATGCAATCCTAGATATAGACGACATAAATCTTCCGGATTAGGTCAAACCTAATACGGGAATTCACAAATCGTTATAATGTGTCTTCAGGGGGTTTTAACTAGAAAGAGATTTCAGTTAATCAACTTGAGATTAGAAGTTTTTCGCCTTGAGAAAAGGTTTAACTTAAATTGGGAATTTCTACGGTCCACAAGACATGAGATTTTATTAAAAGAGGTTGGTTTTTGCTTAAGGGCTTACCGTTGTATTTTTAACTTGTCAAATCACAAAACATTCTAGGGATTTACATTCAAACACATTTTTATCTCTCTTGATTTCTTATTTTACAAATCTTCCTTCATTTTTACAATTTATAATTTGTTTTCCTTTTTATCAAACAAAAACTCGAAAATTGTTAGATTAAATAACAAAAAGACGGTAATTATTAGTACTTACAATCCTCGTGGGAATGACACTCGGTGCATGACTAATAATTTATACTATAAAACGATAGTGCACTTGCCTACGGTTTTAAAGGTAGCTTTTGAGCCATCAAGTTTTGGCGCCGTTGCGGGATTGTAATATTAAGAACGCTTTATTTTTGTTAATTTAATCATTTTTTTATTTTTTTACCATTATCTTTCTTTTTATCTATCTTTGTAAGTTTTGCTTTATATTTATCCTCTTTGTTTACCATAGATGTATGCCTACTCGTCGCCGAATTTGGAAGCGACACCGCCGTAGCAAACACGAGGAAAGTACTAACACGGACACGAAGAGGATACTAACGAAAGTAAAGATTTCATCATGGAGGATGAACAAAGAACTATGTATGACTATGCCAAACCATCCATGGATGCACGTCATCTAGCATCGTAAGGCCCATTGCCGCCAATAATTTTGAAATCAAACCAATGTCATTCAAATGGTGCAACAATTCGTTCAATTCGACTTGCCTACCAGGATTTAAGATCCGATAATCATATCGCAAATTTCCTTGAAATTTGCGATACATTCAAAATCAACGGGTCTCGATGATGCCATCCGTTTACGCCTATTCCCATTTACTATTAGGGGACGAGCTAAACAATGGCTAAATACTTTGCCAAATGGAACGACATAACGTGGAACATCATGGCGAAAAGTTTCTTTTGAAATATTTTCCACCGCCAAAATCGCACGATTGAGGAATGAAATCTCTTCATTCACTCAAGAAGATGACGAGACCTTTGTACGACACTCGGGGAGAGATTCAAAGAATTGTTATGAAATGCCCACATCATGGTCTTCCTATTCGATGCAAGTCCAAACATTTTACAATGGACTACTCGTCAACAAGCAAATGATTGACGCGGCGGGGGAACTTTGAACAATAAAACACCGGTTCGCCCAAGATCTCGATAGGGAATGGCCATGAATGGCTATCAATGGCAATCGCAGGTAAACCTAACGAACAAAGGGTGTTTATAATGCGGATGCAGTGGTTACACTACCGCACATGTCGAAGCTTTGACCCAAAAGATCGACGATCTAGCGACTCTAAACCACCACCACCGCATGTTTTATCTTGTGAAACTTAAGGAGGATTGCATAATCATCGGGATCGCCACACACAATACCTGCAAGTTTAACAAAGCTAATTACGCTGGGAATCGCGCGTAAATTACCCAAGTAATCCTTACAAAGAACACATATAATATGGGTGGAGACAACATCCTAATTTCGGTGGGGAAACCAAGGCCAACCACGACCTAATCCCAATCTTGATTTACACACGTCTCCTGATTTCACCAAATCAAGGTAAGCTTTAACTTGGAAGATCTTATAACAAAGTTTGTGCAATCAATGATACCCGATTCCGGGCGGTGGAAACATCCTTGAGAAATCAAGAAGCATCTATCCATAATCTAGAAAATCAAATAAAGCGATTGCAAGATGATTTCGAAGGCCACAAGGTAGTTTCCGGGTAATACCGAGTCAAACCTAAGCCGGAGCACGAAAGGCAATCACCATCGTTTTCCACATGAGCATGATTATGCCAATGCCGCCATGCGTAAATACGTGGAGGATGACATGCCCAAAGAAAAGCTCATGAAAAAAGAGATTGCGAATACAAGCCCAAGATCCCTTACCGGAGTCTAACAAGAAGAAGATAGAAGGGAGGACAAATTTGGTACGTACCTTGATTCTTTCAAACAATTACATGCCAATATTCCATTTGTTGACCTCATTCAAAGCATGTTAGGGATCTTAATGACATCATTCCTAGTGAAAATAAGCTTAACAAATTATCAAATGTGCGATTGAATGATAAATGTCCTTCCAATGAACTACCACAAAATTTAATGATCCGAAGCTTTATTATCCCTTGCACAATTGATGGTTTACTGTTGATAGGCACTAGCCGACTGGGAGCTAGTATCAACGTGATGTCTTATGAAACATTCAAGCATGCGAATTAAAGTGAACTTAAACCTATTAGGATGGACATTCAATTAGCCGATAAATCGATTAAACATCCTAGAGGTATTGTTAAAGATGTGGTAGTTAAGATTGATAAATTCATATTCCAATTGATTTTATTATTCTTGACATGCATGATGATATATAGAAGTTCCCTTAATTCTAGGCGTCCCTTTTGGCTACCGTTAAATCTCTCATTGATGTGCATGATGGAAAGCTTACTTTGAGAGTAGGAGTGAACAAGTTATCTTTAAAATTCCTTTGAGAAATCCTATAAATGATACTTGTTTTCCTATAAACTGATTGAGACAAGGATAAATGATTCTTTGCTTGATATGTCTTCTAATAAATCCTTGAAAGTATGTGATGTTCAATGTGCAAAAGTTTCCACAGATGAATCCCATTTTGAGAATAACATGCAGAAAAATAGACCATGAAGGTCAATTGTTCAAAATCGATACGGGTGGCGATGTTGTTCAAAGAGATAAATTTTTTCATAAGTTCAAGGCTCCACCGATTAAATCTTCACATTTAGGTGAAATGGTCCAGCTATACGACGTTAAAGAAGCTTACCCGGGAGGCAACCCGATGTTTGTGTGCAATTGTTTTCATTTTTTTATTTTTTTATTTTATTTTCTTTCAAAATAATCACAAGTCCTTGAGTCATTTTCAAATCAAAAAAAAAAAAAAAAACTATTGAACATCTTCTTGGTTGTCCTAATTGGGAATATTTGAGATTTCACGGTATTCGAGTTGTGTGTTGCTTAACTTTGATTAGGTATGAAGATGCCGTTGAAGGTCCCGCATCAAACAACCCAATGATCGCCCAACAACGATTCCACTATTGTAGTAAGGTCGTATTTTTCTTTTTCCACCTCTTTTATATCATTCTAATTTCTTTGCTTTTTGAGTGTTTGGTGTGTGTTTGTCCATTTCTTTGTTTCACATTCACGACAATGTAAATTTTAAAAGTTGGAGGTGGGTACAATAACATTTTTTAATGCTTGTATGCTTGTTTGTGAGAAATGTGTTTCTTATTTTTTATTTTTAACAAATTGAATGTTGCTAGTCAATAACTTGGCCCAATTATACCTACATTAACTTGTTAATTTGTGTTTTCAAGGTGAAGCAATTGATTGTCTAGGATAGATTGACGTGGATGCGGTGCAAAATTTTGATAAGATTTCTAACACCATAAATACTTGATGTGTTAATGCATATACGACGATACCTAGCGCTATGAACGCCTCGAGAACTCGTGATTTAGTAGTGGTTAACTAGTTGTTAAACCAAGCTTGCGAATAAAAAAAGAGAAAGAGAAAATGAAAAAAAAAAAAAAAAAAAAAAAAAAATGGACCAATCGAGGTTATACTTTCTATTTGTTGTTGCTTAGTAACTAGGAGCATTCATGAGCCCCATGTTTGCCTTTTACGTAAAACGGCGACACAAATATGAGTATGGGAAACCACTCCTAGGAGGGTTTGAATAGAAATTCAAAATTTAAACCTAGTGGAAGCATGCTTGAAAGGTCCTAAAAAAAAAAAAAAAAAAAAAAGAGGATAATGAATACTCCTTGACTTCTCATTCCAATAAAGTTCAAGAAGTCTTGGTTATATGACTAGTAAGCTAACTACAATGATCTATTGAATTCTTGTATTTTCATGGCGTTATTGAATTGAAGTTGTTCATAACTATCGATTTGTGGAATGATGATTTCAAGTCCCGAATAATGCCCGCCGATATTACGTCTTTCTTCGACAATGATCGTTTTACAAAACTATGTTTTTACTTAATAGTTAATTCGGGTTGAGAAGACCAAGAACTTGACTACTTATGTTCAATATGTTGAAAAAAAAAATCATCTTTGTATGTTGTGATTTATGAATCCCTCTTTTTTTGATATAATGTTTTGCTTGAGGACAAGCAAAGTTCAAAGTTGGAGGTGGTTTGATAAGGGTCTTTTTATGCACGTTTTATGTGTATATTTGAGTAGAATTCGAGTTATTTTATTGTTAGTTTTGTAAATTTTTGATTGTACATAGTTCATATTACTCCGAGGTGCTTTTATTGATGTAGATTGACCATTCGGGCTAATTTTGGTGAATTTAGGACCATGGATTCATGTCAAAACATACCGGGAGTTTAAGGATGCAAAACGCCGGAATTCCAAGCCAAACGCGTCATTTCGGGGCCTTTTGGTCCAACACGGGCGGGGGTGTCGGGCAACACGGTCGTGTTCCACCGGAGCTAAAAACTCGATTTTTCGCACAAAACAGCCTCCGACACGGCCAGGCCGTGTGTTCTAACACGGCCAGCGTGTCCGAGACACGCCTGGCCGTGTTGGGAAGACGCCATGTCTCCCTGGTTCCTCGCGGTGATAAAAACAAAGACGGCCCGGCCAGACCGGGCGACATGGGCGTGTCCGGACCTCTTTTTGCAACTTTTCTTTGTGGAATTTGGGGAAAACTCACCAACCAACCCATTTTGGCCACTTTTGTACACTTTTAACACCCTATTTTGCTGAAACATGTCTCCATGTCCCCTCCCCCTCATCACTTGAATACAAGAATTCACCAACCAACAAGGAAAATGGGGGTGATTGTTTAATAAAAGAGAGTACTATCAATGTATTGGTTGCCTATAAAAGCCAAGGGTTGAAATTGGGAGATGCATTCATTAGATACTTAAAATATTCATTGTATTCATTTCATTAAGTAGAATTGGGATCGGGTCTTGGAGGAGAAAGCTTGGGGCAATATTGGGAGAAGAAGGCTTGGAGCAACATCATCAATCAAGAAAGAAGTCAATTGAGATTTTGAGAAAGATAAGTACACCATGTCTACAATACTTAAATCTTTCTTGTGTAATTTATTCTTTGGTCAAAATCATGTGTAGCTAAACTCCTAGTGTTTGAATGTAATGAACTCTAGAATGGATTTGTGATTAAGGTGTGTATGTTTTTAATAAAATCTTCATATTTTGTGTGATTCACTTATAGTATGCTTCATTCATTCGAATTGATATATGCGCAATATTGATTTGAAGTTTATTTTTCATCCGGAAATCGAGAGATTCATGGTGAAATAGAACCTATATAAGTGAAAAGAGTTGCATGCAATCCTAGATATAGACGACATAAATCTTTCCGGATTAGGTCAAACCTAATACGGGAATTCACAAATCGTTATAATGTTGTCTTGGGGGTTTTAACTAGAAAGAGATTTCAGCTTAATCAACTTGAGATTAGAAGTTTTTCGCCTTGAGAAAGGGTTTAACTTAAATTGGGAATTTCTACGGTCCACAAGACATGAGATTTTATTAAAAGATGTTGGTTTTTGATTAAGGGCTTACGGTTGTATTTTTAACTTGTCAAATCACAAAAACATTCTAGAGGGATTTACATTCAAACACATTTTTATCTGTTGATTTCTTATTTTACAAATCTTCCTTCATTTTTACAATTTATAATTTGTTTTTTTTTATCAAACAAAAACTCAAAATTGTTAGATTAAATAACAAAAAGACGGTAATTATTAGTACTTACAATCCTCGTGGGAATGACACTCGGTGACTAATAATCTATACTATAAAACGATAGGTGCACTTGCCTACGGTTTTAAAGGTAGCTTTTGAGCCATCACTTCAATGTAATCGTGAGATTGGAAGGAAATATGTTGGCAGGGAGATGAATTTTAAATTGATGCAATTCCTTATGGGATTAAATGAAAGTTATGACAATGTTAGGAATCAATTGTTGTTGATGGATCATTTGTCTAACATTAACAAGGCATATTCGATGATTCCGAGAGTAGAGAGACAAAGTGAAGTGTGCACGCGATATATCCCGATGTTGTTGATAATGTCGCTTATGAGTACTCGAGCCTTCACCATGGAAGATGACAGACAAGACAGACAGGAGAGGAGGATTTCCCAACACCAATCGTCCGGGAGGAAGAGGACGGGGTCATGTTAAAGCTTACTAAGGAGGAGAAAGTTAAGCTTTACTGCCATCATCGTGGAGGCACAGGACATGAAATGAAAGCTTGTTTTAAACTTCACGGGTACCCGGATTGGTATAAACAATTGAGGGAACAGAGGGGTACTTTGTCATCTAATTCCGTAGTGGCAGGGGAACCAATGGTACAGGAGAGTGGTCCAAAGAATACATCACAACTTGACATCACTGCATTGGTGCAACATGAGGTTGCAAAACTTCTCACCAACAGGCCAACACAAAAGGGAAATGAAGCCGACAATGTCTCCAACTTTGCTCATTTCACAGACTTTGCAGACTTTGCAGGTATATCTGTGCTTGATGATAAATTTTGTGCACTTACAGCTCTTGAGCATTTGGATGGGAATTCTTGGTTATTAGATACAGGTGCTAGTCGACACATGTGTGCCTCTTCAAATCTCATGACAAACCTCATTCCTATCACCTCTCAATCTTCCATATTTTTACCAGATGGAACCACTAAAATGGTTTCTCATTTTGGTGATGTGCTTCTTTTACCAGATTTACTGATCCAAAATGTCTTGTTTGTACCTTGTTTCAAATATAATCTCATTTCCATTGCTCAGTTAACACAGGAATCTAATATGCAATGTATTTTTCTACCCACACATTGTGTCTTACAGGACCTGCGGACTAAGGAGGTCAAAGTTGTGGGGAAAATGTTTGGACGGCTTTACATACTTCAAACCTCACCTACTCAATCCCAGTCTCAGCTCATTCCTCTCAACAATGCTCATTTGCAATTTCCTTGTAATAATTCCTTTGAAATTTGGCACAATAAACTTGGCCATGCTTCTTTACCTGTGCTTAAGCAACTCGATTTCTTGAAACCTCTATGTACGGAAAAAGCCATTAAAGCTGTTGAAACTTGTGATGTTTGCTATAAATCAAAAGCATAGAAAACCTTTCCCTCTCAGTGATATTAAAACTTCTTGTTATTTTGAACTTATACATGTGGATGTTTAGGGACCATACAATCATTTTTCGTTAACTGGCACACATTTCTTCTTAACTTTGGTTGATGATTATAGTCGAGCTACTTGGGTATATCTTATGGGTCACAAAAGCCAAGTTCCACAAATTCTCAAACAATTCATTTTAATGGTGCACACGCAATTTCAGCTTCCTATCAAATCCTTTCGAAACGATAATGGGACAGAATCTACTGGGCAAGAATGCCAATCTTTGTTTTTATCTCGTGGGATTCTTCACCAGCGTACTTGTACCTATACTCCCCAACAGAATGGGGTCGTTGAACGCAAACATCGCCACTTACTTAATATTGCCCGAGCCTTAATGTTTCAATCCAATCTTCCTTCGAAATTCTGGCCTTTCTCCGTCCTCACTGCCGCATATATCATTAATCGCTTACCAACTGTTATTCTTCAATGGCGCATAATCTTACGCCGTTTCTTTACGGTACTTCAGGACTATGGGGGAGGTTAAACCATTTGGATGTTTGGCTTATGCCACAAACATTTTTCCACAGAAAGATAAATTCACCTCCCGCGCACACAAATGTATCTTCCTTGGCTATGTGACTGGTCAAAAGGGTTACAAATTGTTTGATATGGAATCTCAGAAGTTACTTGTATCTCGAGATGTCACCTTTGTCGAAACAAATTTTCCTTACTTGATTCATCCGGATTCCACTCCTTCCATTCCTTTGCCTACTTTGACACCTACAGATAACACCATCCTCGATCACTCTTCCTTCCTGGTACTTTTCTCTTATTTCCTCTCGAATCTATCCCTTTGCATCGTAGTTCTAGACACTCTCATCCTCCACTGGTTATCCGATTATGTCACACATTGTGTTGCCGATTCTAGCCCCACAAATTTAAAGCCTCTATAGCCCGCATGTTCTTCCCCTGTAATCTCTCTCTCCCACTCACTTTTCCTTATCATATAGCTTCTCTCTTACTCCCACATATGTTGCGTTTCTAGCTAATGTATCTAGTATCCAAGAACCCCACACTTTTGCTCAGCTTGTAAGTTCCTTAATGGACCAAGGCTATGGAACAGAATTGAATGCTCTGGAGAAAAATAATACCTGGAAGTTGACTACTTTGCTCTCCGGTAAGAAAGCGATTGGTTGTAAAATGGGTTTTTAAGGTTAAACTCAATCCTCGATGGGCGAGCGCTATAAAGCCTCGTTTGGTGGCGGGGTATCATCAAGTCTTGGGGGGTTGATTATCTTGATAGTTTTTCGGTTTGCAAAATTAGTTACCGTCGAGTTGTTATTGCTTTCAGCGCAATGGCGGTTGGCCTTTATATCGCTTGGACATAAACAACGCGTTTCTTCACGGTTTTTTAGATAAGGATATATATATGTCTCCTCCCGAGGTTATCATCGAGCTAAGCCGGGAGAGTTTGTCATCTACAACGTAGTCTTTACGGGCTAAAACAAGCTTCACGCCAATGGAATACCTTTCGCTCTAAACTTCTTCAGTTTGCTTTCACCACCGCCCATGATCACCGCGTTTGTTTGTTAAATCATGTCCGACGTGGGGCTCTTGGTTTTATTGGTTTACGCCGATGACGTACTCATTTACGGGCTTGATGCTCACTTGTGGCTGATTTAAAGCTTTATTTGGATGATCTCTTTACTATCAAAAACCTGGATTTGCACATTATTTTTGGGAGTGGAAATAGCTCGTAATTCGGATGGCACTTTTCTCAATCAACGCAAGTATATCCTGATATTCTCACGCATTAATCGGTATGTTACAATGTAAGTCCTCCGCCACACCCTTTCCTTCGGACCTCAAACTCGTTGAAATGGTGGTTCTCCTCGATGATCCTGAGCGCTATCGCCGCCTTGTCACGCCGTTTTTCTACTTGAATTTGACTCGCCCGACATTACTTACCTGGTTCAGCAGCCTTAGCCAATTCATTAATGCTCTTTTTACCTCCCATTCGACGCCAGACCGCATCTTCTTCGTTATCTCGGCGGCACACCTTCATCGGGCCTCTATTTTCCCGCTTCCCGGATCTTACTTCAGCGCATGCCGATGCCGATGGGCATCATGCTCGGACTCTCGCCATTTCTTTGATCGGTAATCGTGCATTTTCTTGGGACATTCCTGGTTTCTTGGAAGTCCAAGAAGAATCGTTGTCTCTCGCTCCTCCACCGGGCGAGTACCGTGCTTTGGGTTCTACGGTTTGTGAACTCCTTCGCTTAGTTACATCCGTCGGGATCTCTCTATCCCCATTTCTCGCTCCTATTTCCCGTGGTGTGATAATCATGCGCGCCATTCATATTACGAAGAATCCGTTTTTCATGAACGTACAAAACACGGAGATCGATTGTCATGTTGTTCGCGACTCTTACAAGTCCGGCTTCATTTCTCTTTGTCCTATCTCTTCCCTTGCGGTACCGATCTTCTTACTAAGGCATTGGCACACACACCTTTTCTCTGTTTCTCATCTCCAAGTTGGGATTCTTTGGATCTCCATCGTCCCACTTGAGGGGATGTTGGAATATTGTTTTTTTTTTTTTGCTTGTTATTTTTTCCTTTCACACTTTTAAGAGTTGTTAGTCCATTTATTACGTTTTCCACTCACGTCACTTACGCTCTGCACACGTGTCTATAAATATTAGATGTTCAAGATTTTGTAATTGATTTTGAGAAATAAAACAATACTTCTCTCCGCTTCATGCCTTTTCCATGTTCTTAGCTCAAACTCAAGCCTCAAAGTATGGATATCTCGCCAAATTCTACAATACTTTTACCGGGTATTACTTTATGCTCTTTTATTCTCATATTGTATTATTTTACCCTCTTATACTATTAAAATATTATTTTATTACTTTATCAAATGACCTAATTGTCCATGCTATTAATCTTTATATTAATTTAATGGCATTCAATTCATGTAAGATTATTTTTTTGAAATTATTTTTGCTATTTAATAAAAGAATATAGTTCCTATTAAATAACTATATTCTAACTAATATATTCATAAATTTTTTTCTTCATAAATCTAAATTTGTGTATTATTTTGTAAAATAATTAAATAAGTAAACTATTAGTATTAAGTTTCTCATCATTAATGAATTATAGTAATATAATTTAATATATATATATATATAGATAATTGTATAGCCATATTTAATATAAATTATGTTAGATTCAAGAATATTAATTTTAGTATTCAAATATTAACCACTATAACTATTTTTTTATTTAACATAGTTAATATTTTCCAAGATAATTTAAAAATTACTAATAATATTTCACTTATTTCATAAAATATAGTTGATATATATTATATAATTTTAAGTTTGTGATTAATTATAAGAAATTAAAACTATAGTTGTATTAGCTTATAGAAAATATCATATTATATATTAATTTAATAAGAACTATATTAAAGTTAAATAATTAGCAACTACATGTAAATATAATAAATTTAAATATTAATTAAGCGCTAATTAATCAAATTGTGAGATTTAATTTAAAAAGTACATATTTAATAATAATAAATATTTTTTAAATAATTTTGTTATTTTTCTAAAACTAATAGGTGAGGACATATGATCATTTTTTGTGTTTATGAGTATATATTCTAATAGTATAAAGAGGTAACATAATATTATTTGATAGTATAAAGAGGTAAAGTGACTCAATTGAGAGTGCAATGAGATAAATAATACTCGATGAGAATATTAGGGAGGTAAAGTGAGATATAACCTCATTTTTTACTTTTTGGATTTTAAAGTAGGTGGCGCTATCAACACTTTATTCCTCTAAATACAAGGTACTCAATAATTACATAAATGCCACTTAATTTAAACGATTGTACTCAAATCGTATGAACTACTTCCATGTGGTGGGATCATATGGACCTTGTTGTCCTATCAAGATCCCGATCAGCAGAATGAGGAGGTCGCGGGTGATCGAGTGTTAGTCCAAGTGGCTACGATAATCTGAGGAGGGTGAATAAATTATGCCGATTTTTCGCAAATTCGCCTCTTTTTCGAATGAACAAGCAAAGACAGAAATATAAGCGCGGAAAATAAACAACACACGTCGATTTATAGAGGTTCAACCTACCTAGGGCCTAATCCTCTACCACCCCAGTATCTCCGGGTTGGATTTCAAAAAGAATTTTTTTTTATTAATTACCACAATTAATACAACATCACCTTACAACACCTCTTTGGAGATTAACACAATCTCCCTTGAAGATTACCACAATCTTCTACGACATCTTATGAAGATTACCATAATCTTCAACCTTGAAGAACACCCAATTCTTCAACACCTCAAAGAGCACCAAACTCTTCAATAAGCTAAGATTACCACAATCTTCGCACCTAACACCTAGATCACCCAAGTGTGTTCTTATCACAAAGAAAAACACTCACAATGATATATCAGGTTGAATAATGAACCCAAAAATTCAAGATTACAACTCGATAATAAATAATACAATTTGAGTGCACGTGTAATCAAGAAATGCTCTAGACCTCAAAATGTGAAAGTGAAATACTTAGGTTATAAATACAACAAGAGTGTTGAATATGAAAGCTTAGAAATTTGCAGAGATTTTCTTGTTGTGTTTTTGCTTGTGTTGTTATAGTTGTTTGCTTCAAATCTTCCTCTATTTATGTGAGAGTCTTCAAGAACATGACTCATCCTTCTTCACTTTTGTCTACAAAATAAAGATCACAAAATGTAGAAATATTGTACAAAATTGATAAAGTAAATCTTCTTGAAATAGATTTCCAACGGTTTGAATTTGCTGTCAAAAATAACATAGGGCAACCGGTCGCTATGTAGAAAATTTGAACGTTGTAAAGTAAATCTGAAGATGCAGGTACCAAATTTGGGGGGTTCGACGGTCGGGGGTGTCCGACAGCCGCTTCTAGGGGTCGACCTGGTCGGCCTCCATAGGACCGGTCCCCTCCCTATATTTTTAAAGTCGACTGTTTTTATTTTTGCGTTCTTCGAGATCATCGGTCGACCTCCTCTTGAATTCGACCTGGCCGACTCAAAATAGAAGTGTTGTCCAATTTTTGTCAAAAATAAATTTCAAGAAATACTCCAAAAATTAGTAAAAATATTTTAATTCAATTGAGAGTATTTGGACAACTTTTAAAAACATTATTTTGGTGTAAAAACTCATTTAAACAAAATTATCAGAATCTTGATAAAACATTTTTGCTGACAACCAAAACCCTTATTTTGGGTTGGGTCGGAACCCGAATAAAAAAAGACGTAGATACTTGTTTTTGCTATTTTGATAATCAACCATGGCAAAATTGTCATTCCGTTCTTATAAATTATTATATAATAGCCACAAAATTTATTTATGAATTTATTACTGCTACATGAGTTGTTTTTTTTCTCACGAAAATCATATTATTGTTACGTGTTAGTGAAACATATATATTACTTATAATCAGTAATATGTATACCCCCGAGACATAGCTTAACGGTGCAAAGGATATGGGTGATGTGATGTCTGTTTTGCTAGCATCCGCAGTATTGAAGTTCGAATCCACCTGGTAACATTTTGGAGGACGACTTTTGTGTGGTAACTTCGCCCAAAGCAGAGTAAGACTGCTCGTTGAAGATATTCCACGATTCATCTCCTCCACAAAACTCTAGGGGCAAGGCAGTGGGGCCCTCGGGTTCATCCTTTTAGTAATATAATAATATGTATATAGTGCCCCGGGCATAGCTCAACCTGTAAAGGACTTGGGCGACATGATGTCCCGCTTGCCGGGCACCCATAGTGTGGTTGTTCGAATCCTCCTGTAACGATTTACGGTGTAGGAGAACTTTGTGTGGTGACTCGCCTTCTGGCAGCCCCTGCCGATCTCGACTAGTTGAAGGCTTGAAGCATAACCCGCGATTCACATCCTCCACGGTTTCAGCAAGAAAGACAAGTAGCGACTCGGCGATGGGGTTCATCCTTTAATAATATGTATAGTCCACAGACCACAAGTGATATGATTAATGTAATTTTGTCATTGATCTCAACAATAACAACTTTCACACACTTTTGTGTCATTATTAAATTAGTCAAAGTTAATATCATGACAAAATAAAAATATTATCACTTTAATATTAAATGTGGGGAATCGGTTCATATCAGCAATAATATTAAAGAAAACACCGAGATGATCTGGTTGAAATCTTTAAAGATATGATGGTTAGTTGTCATTGTTAAATTAGTCAAAGTTAATATCATGACAAAATAAAAATTATTATCACTTTAATATTAAATGTGGGGAATCGGTTCATATCAGCAATAATATTAAAGAAAACACCGAGATGATCTGGTTGAAATCTTTAAAGATATGATGGTGAATATTTGATTTATATTCCGACTGCCGAGGGATAAAATATAATATAAGATTGAAATAAGAAAAATAAAAACAGAAGATTTGAAACATATAGAGCTGGACATTAACAGCATATGAGCATAACATAAATTAACATCACACTGATTATTGCTCAAAGGCTTGAACAAAACACAACGATGAAGATTTTTTTCTTTTTTAAGAACAGAAAATCCCCCACCAATTTATTAAAATAACAAAGAAAAACAAAAATTAAATAAAATGCCCTACGAAAAGCAAAAATACAACAATAAAAAAAAGCTTAAATACATTTTAGACGGATGACCAAAAAAGAACTACAATAAAAGCTTAAATACGCATTTTAGACAAAGGACGTCTGGTCCTAGAATACTTGTGAATATTGTTTTGTGGCTCAGAGCTTGAGTGTGCATTAATAACTTCATGTTGGTCCAGGAGCTTCGTTCAAGACTGAGTGGCAACTATCGACATAACTTTCATAACTAACGATTCGTACAATGATAAAGATTATTTATTCGTGAACTAATCGAATAATAAACTAAAGGGATAATTACAAAAACACCCCTGAGGTTTAGGCTAATTACAAAAACTTAGAGATGTTTTAAAATTACAAAAACCTTGAGGTTTGATTCCATCTTACATTTTCTCCTTCATAAACACAAATATTTCAAAAAACCCATGATATTTCTATAAATATTACAGTTAACCCCTTAAGTTTAAGGCATAATCAAACCTAAGGGGGCTTTTTGTAATTTTGAAACATCTCTGGATTTTTCTTTAATTAGCCAAACCTCAGGGGGTCTTTTGTAATTATACCTAAACTAAAAGCTAACATGCTAAGATGACACAAACTCCATGAACTCCTTATCCTCCGCTAAAGCATACAAAGTTTCAGCAAACAAACACGCCTCAATCTCCAAACTCCCTTCCTCCAACCCTCCAGAAACCGTTATCCTTCCGTTAAAACTGTTAGCTCTACCAGTTCTTACACCCACCGGTTTTCCCCACCCTAAATCGTTACCGTAAACGTTAAATTTTGGTGAATTTATGAGGATAAAGTGATTACTAGGAAGCCCATCAAATTTAAGAAAATTGGGCTTCTTTATCCAGCCTATGTAAAATTCTTTCGCTTTATCAGGCCCGTCACTTGAACCCACCATTCTATTTATTTGCCATGCGGTCCAGCCCAAACCATTTCTCAGCATTTTCCCAGTTTCAAGTGTTACAGTCCCTGGAAAAACTGCATTTCCAAAGTATTCTTCGGGAAGAGTAGGTTTTAATCTTTGTCTAGCGCCCATTAGTATCTCAAATGTCATCGTTTCTTTAGAACCCAAATTCGTAGCGAAGCGACACCGTATGATGGATCGCCATGTATGTGCTACGATTGCTTGGAGCGAGGAGATGATTTTGCCTTTACTTTCGGCCGCCATTTCTTGGTTGACTCTTGCTTTTAGCTTAGTTATATTTTCTTTAGTGAAATGAAAACCCTATCCCTCAACTGCTGCTGTGATGGTAATTGAGGAAGAGGATTTTTGTCAAAATTGAGGAGTTTGTGAGAAATGTAGATGTTGTTAGATCCGATTAAATCGAGAGTAATCAGATCTCGATTGAGAAAAGGCAGTTTAGAAATTGGATTACCAATCAGAATTTCGCCGCGAGATACCTCCGCCCAGGAGTTAAATAAATGCCAGAGCGAAGTCCCGTCCACTAATAAATGATTAATGCTGAGGCCTATGAACAATCCATCCACCAGCTCGGTCACTTGAACCGCCAGCAGCGGCTGAGAAACACCATCGTAGTTTCGAACTCCGGTGAGCGGGAAAAAGAGTGAACAATCTCAGGTACATAATTAGTTGACGAGTTTAGTACATCAGCAACGGTAAGATTTTCGTCTTTCACAGTAGCGTGAATGAAAAGTGCTCCTCCTTCCGTATGGTTACAGTCGATGAAGGAGCAAGTGGCTGCGCCGTCTTCAGATCTGGCGGTTATGAGGCGGCCGGCGAGCGGCGGGAAGAAATGAAGCGTTTGTTCAAAGGACGCTTTTAGGTGATGGATTAAGGAAGTGGTGTTAGTTTTGGTGAGTATTTGGGTTTGTTGGTGTGGGCTGGGCTTTAGAAATAGAAGGCCCTTTTGACTGTATTCGAGAAATAGGAGTTCGAGATCCCATGGTGTCAAATTGATCCGAGCCGTTGATTCTGGTTGAGGTGGGATTTTGATCGTTGATGTTGATATTACATGAATTTTGGAGCACATTTTTTCAGCGCCGGATAATTGATTCGTAATGTTTTTTTCCGGCCTCGGTCTCTTATATATAGTTGAATGATATTATTATTTTATTTCGTTTTAATAAATGTTTAAATTGTTTATGTAAAATTATAAACTAAAGCTCATTGTACATAAAAGTGGCACATATAATAATAACTACGTTTTAGATTCTCTGCCGAAAAAAAAAAAAAAAAGGCAACAACGTGTAAATTTTTAATATTTTATTTCATATAAATAAATATTTAACTTGTTTGTGTAATGTGAAACTCATTATACACAAAAGTGGCAATATAATAAAAATGTCTTTTAGATTTCGGGGCAAAAAAACAAAATGCAACAACTGTAAAGAGAGAATGCCTACACGGATACCACTAAAAATTCACACAATTTCCATATATTATATGATATGGGCCTGATCTGGGGACGTCCCAATCTCATAAACACTATATCAAAACGGTTGTCAAAAACTAAAATATAATTACCAGAGAGTATATAAAATAATTAAAGTATAATAATTAACAAAACAAATACACTTTTAACGTTTTTTTCACTTTTTTTAATTATCATTCACAATAAATTATTAATTTATTTAAAAAATATCAATATCACTACTATCATTATACAATCATATCAGAAATACATTATTTAATATCTCTTATTTTTTATGTTATTAATTACATCCAATCACTATTTTACTAAAAAAATATTACAATCAATTAGCATCATTATTTTTATCCGGTATCAAATCACACTTCAAAAAAATTGCACAACTTTTCAAAAGCAATCTTTTTTATCATTATGCACTTAAAAATGAAAATGGACCGAGTGAAAAGCCATCAAATCAGGGACAAAATTTATTTGAGCATGCTAGCAGCTCGAATCAGATTAATATATGTTGAATGTATGAACCGGATATGCACAAAATACTATATAAAAAATTGGAGGAAAGCGAAATGTACGAGATTTTTTGTACTATACTTGCTAACCGAGTTATGATAAATAACTTCTACGATACAATAAACAAAATAAAATAATCAATAACAAGTTTGTTGGATTATATCTACAAGAAATAAGAATGCAAATGTAATTTTCTAATATGGTCTTCATCACTTATTTATACAAGAAGTCGACGCCTTAACATATGTCAATGGAAGCTCTTCAAATAGGCACTTGTCTCTTTCGATTGAACTTGAAACACCAAAGTAACTAGAGATGTCAATAAAAAACCATCCATCCCGCTCCCGCCTAGCGCTAAGAGGCTCTAACCCTAAGGGCTAGGGCTAAAAGCCTTTAACTTATAAGGGCTTGAAAATCTAAGCCTCAACCCTACCAGAAGGCCAGGGCCGCCCCTATGACTTTTTTTGGACATTTTTGATGAAGTTATTCCATCTAAATTAAAACATTGCGTCATGATGGAAAAAATAACTTGCGAATTGCTTATTTTATAAAAATAATGTCATGTAATTCCTAGATTCCATTTGGATTAAAATATTCAAAATTTGTTATTTTTATTTTAGTGGTCACATAGTATATACCAAATATATTTTAGTTCTTTATAGTTATTAACGTACTAAATAATCATTACCAATTACATACCAACTTTAAATTGTATTTATTAAGTTATTTAGTAAGACTAAATTATAATGAGATCAAAGATCAAATTTGATAATTTGTTAAGATAAAAGGTAATTGACAAATGAGATCAAATAATAGATTAGTAATATTACAAGCATAAATTTTAGGCTTAATTGCAAAAGATGCCCTGTAACTTCTTGCAGATGGCATTTTAGGACAGTAAGTATCAAGTTGGCAAAATATACCCTGTAAGTTTATAAAGTTTGGCAGATTGGTCCTATAAGTTTCTACTTAAGCAAATTATGTCCTATAAGTTTTGAATTGTTGCAAAATTTGTCCAATGGGATAATTGAATATTTCCATAATACCAATTATACCCTTATTCATACATATTGCTAATTTGACTAAGTGTTTGCTTAAAATGGTATCATAATTTAGGTTTATTAAGAACTTTTAGTTAAATTTATTATATTTATGTAATTAACAATTGGTGAGGAGAAATTACTCCGAGATTATGGATCCGGACCGATGTCCGAGATGTACCCTTACAGACATATCGTCAAATATTGACGATGTATGCACAAGCTAACACCTTGACCAGGTTTTATATCGGGAATACCAACATGAAGAAAAAAAAAGGCGCAGAGCCGACGGAAAACCTAAGCGCAATGTAAAATGCGAGCGAGAATATTATAGCGATTCCGAAAATTCCATCGAGAACAATGATTCTTGATGGCGACCGAGTGGAACGAGATACTTTCAGATAAATCTAAGATCTCCGAAGATCTTAGAGAAATCCGTAAGACGTGCGTGCATTATGGCAACCGCCATATTCATCTACCAAGACAAGTTCATCGATCCGGAACAGAGATGGAGACGATGGTGAAATATCGAAGGAAACTTGAACTCCTTCATGATATTCATAAACGAGTCAGAACCGGGAGGACATGCCAAGTTCATGGGGAGGAAGAAACTTATTGATTTTGGGGACAAGACTCTCTATTTACACTAAAAAGGGAAACCAACCAAGTCATACGAAAAATGACGGATGAGGAGAAACTCATTGCTTTAATCAAAGGAAAATCCATCAAAAATTAAAAAGATGGATATTGAAAAGATGAATCTTAAAGATCTACATGACCGCGTAATCCTTCGGGATTAGGTATTGTAGATTTAAAGATAACGCAGTGAGAATCAACTTTGGTTACCTATGACCCACAAGGTAGACCAATTCCACCACCACCACCACCAGTTAATCCTAACGTCAAGAAAGTACAAGTTCGCATCATGGAACTCGGGACGAGAGTGATGCCACACGCCGGGGATTTCACGACGGAAGTGATCCACTTTCGGGACAGGAGGTCGAAACCTCAGGGAACTGCATAACCTACCGGAAGGCCGAATGTTTATCGACGCCTTATGGAAGATCGCACTCGACCCAATACATCCGTATGGTTTGATGTTAAACGGACATCCTGATTTTAAAAACAGAAGTTCTCATTGATGAATGGGCTTCAAATTTATGAGAATTTCAAAGAGAACCCTTGATCTTACAAAGGATTCATTCATTTTACTCCTTGAAATGAAGTCTTGAAGGATCGGTGAAGATTGCCTGGGATATGACCAATGCCGATTTAAAAGTTCGGCCACAACAGGGAATCACTTAAAGGAATTGTCGATGGTATGGCAAAACTATTCAAAATCCAATTCATCTAAGCACGGGTTATTTCGAGGATTAGAGGATGAAAAAAGAAAGAAATATAAACAAGCCCTCTATAGCCTTGAGTTAATGGATATTTGTCATATTGACGAATATATTAAGTTGTTCACCGAATACGGTGGAAATCCAAGATTGAGGAAAAAAGTCGCACAACTATTCTTTGCCAAAATTCCGAGTCCCCGGAGAGAAATGCTTATCGGGAATACAAGGTGGAGTTGAAGTAGAAACGCGGGCGGGAAAAATGTCTTTCCTAAAGGCCAAGTTATCGAATGGTGTTACCAAGCAACTCTACACAAGAATTACAAAAGATTAAGAGGAATTAACAAATCGGTTCATCTATGTTGCATAGATAATGATATCCCAACAAGTGGTGGGAGGTCAACCAAGGTGGCACAAAAGGAGGAAGGAGCGAAGCCATCCATACCGCCGAGGAAGAAGAACAAAAGAAGTAGGTCTTCATGGAGACCTAGAAAGTTTTAGTCAAAACAAAAAGCCCGGTTACAAAACGGGACAAAGACCGGACCAAGCAAGAGAGAGCCTCATCATCGGGTTCTAATCAAGCAAGTACAAAGCAGTAAATCCGGGAAGAAGAACTTTCGGGCGTGCTCACACGCAGAGCAAATGAAAGTTTCAAAATGTAATTGCTGGACATGTGGAGCAAGAGGA
Organism: Rehmannia glutinosa; assembly: GCA_016081115.2. NCBI lineage: Eukaryota > Viridiplantae > Streptophyta > Magnoliopsida > Lamiales > Orobanchaceae > Rehmannia > Rehmannia glutinosa. The sequence continues at coordinate 96,512,151 of CM071924.1, read as the reverse complement.
CATATCTCGATTGATTGTCCAAAACCGTAAACGAGGAGTCACATAGTTCGAGGCTACACCGTAAAATTGAAGAAGTCATTTATTATCAAGATCTTATACAGTGTATCAATTTGAGGATATTCCCTCGGATGAAAGCATCTATGAATAAGAAATCTATTCGACGATGGAAGTGACTCGACTCAGAACCGGAGTGAAGAAGAATTTCTTCAATGCGATCAGAGAGGATATGTCGATTCCTCTCTCACACTACGATTTCTCATAAGACTCTTTATGAGAATCATGAAGGAAGATCCAAAGCTTTAAGTCTATGATGGATTTACGATCGGAGCTATGGAAAAGCATTGGATAAAATTGGGTTAAGAATAAAAACACCAAATTATCCACAGGGTAACAACCGGAGAATTTGCTATTCCGATGGAGTTTAGGTAACTGATCGAGATGCGGTTGGTCCCTATTAGAGAAATACAGAGATCAAAAGCAAAGTTAAAAGAGAAGTTACAAATACACTCTCATGGATTCATATCGAGCCATAAGAGTAATTATTAAAGCAACATTCAAAGAAGGAATAGATTCGCCTCTCAATCTTGCTATCTTCGACAAGTTTAATCTCGCATCTCAAGGATTCATGCCTTGGAGCGATTCTGATGTGAAATTTGTATGCAGGAAATTGGCATTTAATGTCTATCCTAGAATTGCATACAATTTGGGAGATCGAGACTTCAAGAGAGTCCTAACCCTTCATCAAGATTTCAAAAGAGTCGATTTGATGAAAGAATGAAACAGCCTTACTCGATCACATACAAGATTTCCTATGCTCTCTCGAATACCCATCATTCCGCAAAGATTCTTGAGAAAGGAATTTATTGAAGTCCCAAGAATCTTTGAGGACTTTGCCAGTGGTGGTGTTACAGAAATCATTGAATCTCCAACTATTAAGGAGATTGATATGATAATTCAAGATCAACCATCTTCAACAAAAGTCAAGTCTCGAGTTGAGCCTAGAAGGATGTCTTTCCAAAGAAGACGAGAATGGTGAGTAGCAGCGTTAGTTGGGAAGAAAAGGAGACCAATATGCCAAACAGATCCCGATGTTTTTAAAACAAAGCAGGAGAGTCGAAATGTCCGAATGATGGCGAGAGGTTGAAGTAATATTCGACATCACTCAAAAGGATAACATTTTTCCTTGTGATGTTCTATATTATCTCCAACAACCAATAGTTGGAAGGTATCAAAGAAGCCCTCAAGATAGGAGAAATTGAGCTTACTATCACATGAGTTGCGGGAAAGATCCGAACAATTAATACGGGAATTGAATTTCTTGAGAGCATAAACCTTAGGAAATATTACAAGACGGAATGGAGTTCACAAAGTGGTTAATAAAAGATACGTAATCGATGACCACTAGTCCATTCTCCATATACATTTCTATTGGAATGTTATATGTCGAATCTGGCCGAGTATTTCGCCGCCTATATTGGTCTTAGGAATATGTACTTGCAAAGCCGGATGTTTTTCTTAAAGAAATTGGAGAAGATTTACCAGCTATGCGGGAAGAGATTTTCTAAAAGGATTCTTATCCTTAACAGGGGAATTAAACAAGCATAAATAATGATCGGAGGCGCGGGCAAAGACCCATGGTACAAAGTAAAGACGCCACTAATCTATTTCCATGATACATGTGCAGATATTTTGCTAGAAACAATTTCCTACAAACATTCAAGCGATTCACACAAGAGAACGAGACGAGAAGACTTATTTTCACAACTTTATGTGATCATAAGATTATTGTCCAGAGATCGGGAAACATTTTCTGTAAAAATGCCTATTAACTTTCGCAGCAAGCGTGGTGATGAAGCCAAACTTCGCAATCCAAAAATGGCGGATCGAAGGAAATTCGGTGAAGCTTTATTATCCTATAGACAATTTGGTTCCATCCAAAAGGATCGAGAAGATATGGGATAATAACTTGTATTCATTCAGTACAAGGAGAAGAACGAGTCACCCGAAGCCGTTGCGCAGAATTATGGATGAGTCTAATGGAGAATCCACAAAGTGATGTAACCATAGAGGAACAAATATCACTCGAGGATATCAAGAAGAAGATCCAAAGGAATTACAATGAAGATCCTTTGGCTTGGTGGGATAAGAACGAGCTTAAAGCTTCCTTAAAGGTCAAACTCGAAAGGAGACGAGTTCGTAAGATTCAAACCAATCCTTATGAACCGGGAAGATCGTGAGGATATGCAAAAGATACTTAAGGAACATCTTGACCTTAAATTAATTTCACCAGGAGTTTCTCCATACAAATAAATCCGTGATTCTTAGTCGAAACCATGAAGAAATCAAAAGAGAAAGCGAAGACTTGTTATTAATTACAAAGGGATTAATAACATTTTGGAGTTCGACGGATACTATATCCCAGAGAGAACATCCGTTAATCAGTATCAAAGGTGCCAAGATATTCTCAAAGTTCGATTGCAAGTCCGGATTTTACCGCATTAAGATGGATGAAGAAAGCAAGAAGTTCACAACTTTCTACACCACAAGGACACTATATTTGGAATGTGATGCCTATGGATGGCTAATGCACCCCGGATATATCAAAGAAAGATGGATAATCTATTCAAAGATTATTTCGAGTTTCATGTTTCGTACATCGATGATATTCTTATCGCCTCAAAGAACATGAAGGAGCATCTCAAACATTTGAAAATATTCTCGGATGTTTGTCACAAGGAAGGATTAGTGCTTTGAGAAAAAAGAAGCGTTGATTGCGTAAAAGACAGTTGGATTCATAGGAATTGAGATCTATGAATGCGGAATAATCATACAAAGTCATATTGTAGAAAAGATACATGGATTTCCGGATACATTGAAAGAAAGAAAGCGACAGAGTTTTCGAGTTGTCAATTTTTGGAATGTTCATAAACAATCTAAAGACATTACGGGAAGGTGTTTAGCCCATTGCTTAAAAAGGATGCGCAGATTCAAATGGGAGAATGAACATCAAGAGTTTAATCAAGCAACTCAAGGAAGTTTGCAAAAATCTTCCGAAACTTGCAATTCCACGGGATGAAGATGAACTGGTTCTTTATATAGATGCAAAGTGATTATTGGTGCGGCGGTACTTACAAAAGCTACACCAAATGAAGAAAGTGCGCAGATATCTTTGCGGTGGTTTATTCACACCTAGTGAATCGACTCGGTGGCATATTAACGAGAAAGAATTCTTTGCAATGTCGAGAAAAGGCTTTTAAAAAATGGCCTTTATTTTTATCAAGCAAAAAGTTTATCTTAAAAATTGATAATTCAAGTGTTAAAGCTTTTTTCGAAAAACAAAATTGAATCAAAACCAGAAAAAGCTAGAATACTTAGATGGCAGTCTGAATGCCAATATTATGATTATGATATTGTCATTATAAAATCTCATGAAAATATTCTTGCAGATTTTCTAACAAGAGGTGGAGGAATTGAAGTCGATTCCATCCTCACCGCATCAAGACATCTTGGAGACTATTTGAAATGCTACTCCGAGAATTTGATACCCTGGTCATCAATGCCGATTTGGCCGGAAATGACAAAGGAATGATCGGGACAAAGAACCGATCGTATACGAGCATGTGTCGGTCTCACTCTCACTTGAAAACGGCATTTCAAGGGCCACTCCTCCGGCCGCTAATAAGCAAACGGAGCGTTTAGAGCGCAGGCTCCCAACCCGTAGCAGAGGATTCCAGCACTCTAGCACAAGTCCTAAGTCGGCGTAAATGTTGGCCCAAGGAAAAACGAATACTCCGGAGTCAAATCCCGAGTTATCACATCAACCCAAAGACGTCGGGGTAAAGGACGAAGAGATCAATCTTGGGCCCATGATGGGCACTTCTAAGGTTGATACTAACGAGATTAAAGTTTCTTCTTCTTGGTAGGAATACCAGGCAAACGGGAGAAACTAATTACTGGCACGGGATATCTCCGTAAAAACAAAGATTGATGTTTCTCGAAAATATCCAAGGGTTTGGATGCTACCAAATTCCAGCCCTCAAGAAGAAAGAGGTGGTACGAGTTTGGGGCTTTGGCCTCGTCTATACTACTTCACCAGGATTCCCTGAGATCACAAAATTACCGAAGTGGATCCAGGAAGTCGTTTATGAGTAATCTTGGTCCAACAATGACAACCTAAGACGAGGGGATACATTCGAGTCGTATTTCATAAGTGCAAGTGATGAGCCCATCGGAAAAGGTGGACATGAAGCCTTCCATTACATTAAAGCTCAAGACCGGGGATGAAAGAGCTTTTAAATATCAATGAGGCAAGTTCGAAAAGTATAATTGGCCATGTCCTTCATCAAGATCAAATCACTACAAGAAGGGCATGGGGATTGCAGGTCTGTCTCACGAGATGGACAAAGTCAAGTTTCCGTTCAAGTTCTACCGTAATTCGGTGAACGGGTCATTCATGTTGAATACCATGACACAGGGAAAAACTACAAGGTTCGCAGAAGATGTGTTCGAAAAGAAAAGAAATTTTCTATGGGAAATAAGTTGTCGGGGAGTAAAGAAACTCACGAAATATTGTAACATGGCTCATATAGGCCATTCGGGAACTTAGTGGTCTGTCCCGAATGTCAAAACCGGAAGGAACCGGAATTTGGCAAAGGATTCCGCCAAAATTCGATCGGAGAAGACCTCGCGACGGAGAAGAAAAGTCGTAAGATCCAAAATTTCGTGGACCACCAAAAAAGTAGATTCCCAAAACTAGTGGAGACATGTGACTCCAGACAGTAACAACCCACTCAACAAAAACAGAAAGTGGGTCCATAAAAGATGTCGTCCAAAGTATTACAAGACAAATGACGAGTCACAGGATTTGGAAGTTTGTATAAAGTTAACTTTGATACCAGACAAGATGGGGCCAATCCATGAAGAAAGGAAAGGCAAGTAATTGCCTGCAAGTGGAAGCAAGCAATAATTCAAGAGTTTGATATAAGCAGTGACGTCTTACATTTCAACAAGAGTCAAGTCCGAAATTGAAATCCGGACTTACATCTATTTAAACCGAGTTTGAAGGAGGCCGAGGACATCGAACATTTCCCTTACTTCTCTTACAATAAATTTTCTTTGTAAAATTCTTTTTGTTGTGAGTTTAGAATTTCGAGAGTGTTTTTAGTTTTGATTTTAGTTTTTTTTAATTTTATGTACAAGAGTGTAATAGTCTTTATGAGAGGCTAAAAGTTTTCTCCTCCCAAAAGGAGATGCGATGTAATAAATCTTTCTTTAAGTTCTTAATAAAATAAAGGTTGTTTGTTCAACATGTGTTCATAATGTACTATTGATCAATCCCCTTTGAAGAATTACTTTTACACCTTGGAGTAGAAACGAACCAAGCGTTTGGCTGAAGCGGTTTCAAGGAGTCGGATAACTGCTTGCAGATCATCTTCCCTGAGGTGAGGTTGAACAGGTGAGGAGCCGTTTTTGTCAAACGATCCGGGGCGTGAATTTTCCGACTAGTGGCGCGTTGCGAACCACTTAACCCGGTCTTTTTGGTCAAAATAGGTATGAATTTTAAGGGATTTATTAATTTTACGGAAGCATGTTGGGCCTGATATGGTCGTAATGGACTATAGCCGTTTTATCTAAACACTTTAGTCTGAAACCGATTTCGAATTATGAAGCATTTACAGAAGTATGTCCTATTGAGTTTATAGGCTGGAAACCTGACATGATCCACTTAAAACCTGTGAATAGAGACTGGATCTAAGTAGGTATAACAATGCCACGAACGAAATAGGTATCAGAAATGTAAATCTTCATAATCCTTGAAATTGGGGTTTTTTTGAAAATAACAGGGTATGAAAGGATTGAAATTGCTAAATTTTGAAAGTTATAGAACTATAATTGCTACATTTGAAAGATAAATGACCTAATTTGCTATTGGGCCATAAGGGCAAAATTGTCCAAAGTAGATAAATTGCCACTTAAACAAAATATAATCCTCTTTTGCCACTACTTAAAAGTTACTGGGTATATTTTGCAATTTGGCCTAAATTTTAAATATAAATATATAAAACACAATAAACTTATCAGAGAAAAATCCTAAGGACCAAATTTCTACTCTAGTTTCTAGACTACCCTAAAAGGCCAATTAGAGCAGGATTAAAAAACTTTCATGTTATAAGGACCTATAAAATATAGGCTCAATCTTTAGATTTTTAGAGTAGGGTTAGGGTTAGTCCTCAAAGTCCGACCCTTATTAACATCTCTAAAAGTAAATCTTTAAATATCAGTTGTTAAGTTTCAATACCAATCACTAATGGTTGCATACGATGCGACTGATCAATGAGGCTGCCAATTGAAGAGTTGTGACTTTTCCAAATTCTTGGAACACGTGTGTTGTGCTTAATGCTTTAGCATGGCAGATTGGTCCAAGAAATTATTTCTTGATGCAAGACCTATAATATAATATTACAAACTATATATTCAACAATATAGGTATCCATGTAATTATTATTATTATTATTATTATTATTATTATTATTATTATAATATTAAAATTGTCCAAATTCTATTATTTTTGTGGGGAAATGTCAAATTGGTCTTGTATATTTGGTTACGGAGAATTTACAATTTTTCTTTTTACGAGTCGCCGTTCACTACAAAAAAACAAGGAAATTCCAACAGAAAAAATATGTTGGAATTTGGCCAGCTACCGTTGAAATTATCGATTCTAACTGAAATTCCAACATAAAATGTATTGTTAGTAAAATGGTCGTTGGAATGACGAAATTCCAATGGAAAAATATTTCAACGAAATTTTCCAACGTTATTTATCTATTGGAATATATAACCGTTGGAAAGAACTCCAACATTTTTTCCAACACTAATTCCAATAGAGTTATACCATTGGATTTTTTGTTGGAATTTTCCAATGGTATGTTTTAGCAATGGAATATATGTTGGAATTTTTAAAATTCCAATAGTATTTCCAATGGTTTATTATTAATGTTGGAATCACTGTTGGAATTTTCCAACGGTTAGTTGTGGTATTGGAATATTAAATTCCAACATGAATTCCAACATTTTATACCAGCAGTTTTATTTAACGTTGGAATTTTCATTGGAATATTCCAATAGTATAATGTAGCATTGGAATTTCCGTTGAAATTTTAAAAATTTCAACCGTTTTTTATTTCGTTGGAATTATTTTATTGAATTCAATTGTTTTCTTATAGTGGTTTTATATAGGACAAAATTTATTTAACCCCTTTATACTATCTAATTGGAATTATATACAGCCATCTACATATTAAAACTTATATTACCATCTTAATAAGTTTAATTGAATGGAAAAAACAGCATTGTACTATTATTAAAACCTTCAAATATCCCCTTAAACTAGTAAAAGATATATTGATGGACATTAATAATCTTAATTAAATTCAAAATAATACATACATAAATATATTATTAATAATAAAAACATAATAACATTTATAAAATGTATTATCTCACATAAATTTATATTTTTTTCGGAAATCATCTTTTAGATATTCATTTCTTTGTGCTTCTTCTCAATAATATTAAAGTTATATTATTTAGTTTAACTAGATTTAAGATTAATTGTATTTTTAGAAATGGTACTGTTGAACAATTTTTCGGATCAAACCAATCGATATTTAATTGTAGAGGTACATTATCTTTTTTGTTGTTTGAGGCATTTGAATGTTAATCGTAGATAAAAGGGTAACAAATACAAAACATGTTATTTGAGTGGTTTACTGTTTACAAAACAATGCATGACTAAGTGTTTAGAAAAATGAGGCTAAATTGAGGCCTGTATTTAATACAGTCTCTGCAAGACAAAATCGCCCCATATACAAAGTGCTTACGGTTCTGGCGATCGTCCCTAAGATATAACGACTTTACTATTTCGACTTAGCAGCACTTGCAAAAATCGACACTACAACGAACTATATAGTATTTGAGCCTTTAAAGCTTTTTGAAGAGAGTAATTCAATATGTAGATGCATTCAAATGGCTCGATTTTATTCTCTGAATTTCGTGTTCGTTTTCATCTGCAAGGGCCTTGTATTTATATGCATCTAGGTGCCCAATGGAAATTATATGTCTTTTGGATCGAAAACACATGTCTAGCAAAACAATGCACCTGGTTACTCAAACAAGCGCACAGTTCAGACGTGCGCGTCCGCCCACACCTGCGCGCACGATCAATACCGCTCACTGTTAAGCGGTGCGCAATGCGCACTAGTGCGCGCTCGCACACACGGCCTCGCAGCGCGCGATGCGCGGACAAGTTGGAATTAATTAATTAAAAAATAATTAATTAATATTTAAAAAAGATTTTAATAAATTTGATCCAAAAAATATAAGGGCATTGAAGTCCAAGCCCAAGGCCCGAACCCGGGCCGAGGCGCCGCGCACGTGTTTTGAATCAAACCCACAAGCATGTAGGTTATTACCCTTTAAAAACTTTGGTGCCCCAATGGCCCAAACTCAATTGTCCAACTTAGGATTTATATATTGAGCAAACTTTAGCTTTCTACTCTATGTGGGATGAAACTTTTCTCCTTCCCCATATTTTCCATTTTTCATACCAGTTTCTAGTTTTAAGTGGCTAACTTCTAGCATTAATTTCTCATTCACCCAGATTTGCTTTTGAAAAATTCCAATGTCAATCTCATCTACTCACTTAGAATTTTTACAAATAATTTATTTCACTTTTCACTAATGGAAACCACTTAAATATTTGATCAAAATTGGATCAACACCCAATTTTCTACACCAAATTCCAACAAAACCATCACCATAAGGGTGTAAAGTGAATGTTACCTTAAAATATAATATAAGATTGAAATAATAAAAAGGGTTAATTACAAAAAGTACCATTGAGGTTTGACCTAATTACAAAAAAACTCAGTTAACTTTTACAATTACAAAAAGTACCCATGAAGTTTTATTGTGTCTAACATTTACCCCTTCATAAGTAAAAGATATTTCAAAACACCCCGTCACATTTATAAAAATATTACAGCAAATTAGCCCATTAATTTTAACACTAAATCAAACATCATGAGTACTTTTTGTAATTTTCAAACTTAGCTGGATTTTTATGTAATTAGGTCAAACCTTAAGGGTACTTTTTGTAATTATCCCCAATAAAAATAAAAATAGAAAATTAAAAATATAGAAGAGATTAACAGCACCACACAATTTAAGTAAAACACAAGGATGGATATATTTTTTTTTTTTGAGGAAGCACAAGGATGGATATTTATTTGCAGGAATAATCATGTAATCGAATAATAAGCTGAAAGCAAGCAAGCTAAGCTAGCTATGAATTAGGATGACACAAACTCCATGAACTCATCATCCTCTTCTAAAGCAGATAAAGTTTCTGCAAACAAACACGCCTCTATCTCCACACTCCCTTCTTTCAACCAGCTCGAAACCGTTATCCTTCCATCATGACTATTGGCTCCTCCGGTTCGGGCCGCCACCGGTTTTCCCCAACCGAAATCATTTCCGTACACGTTAAATCTCGGAGAATTTATGAGGACAAAATAATTACTCGGAAACCCATTGGACTGCAGAAACGTGGGCTTCTTTATCCAGTCCATGTAAAATTCTCTCACTTTATCAGGCCCATCACTTGAGGCCACCACTCTATTTATCTGCCATGCAGTCCAGCCCAAATTATTTTCCAGCAGTTTCCCTATTTCCAGTGTTATAAACCCTGGAAAAACTGCGTTTCCAAAGTATTCTTCTGGAAGAGGTGGCTTTAATCTCTGTCTCGCGCCGATTGAGATCTCAAACGTCGTCGTTTCATGAGCACCAGAATTCGTGGGGGAACGACACCGTATGATGGATCTCCATATATGCGCCATGATTGCTTGGAGTGAGGAGATAACTTTGCCTTTACTTTCGGCCGCCATTTCTTGGTTGGCTCTTGCTTTTAGCTTAGCAATATTTTCTTTGGTGAAATGAAAAACCCTATCCCTCAACTGCTGCTGCGATGGTAATTGAGGAAGAGGATTTTTGTCGAAATTGAGGTGTTCGTGAGAAATGTAGATGGTGTTAGAACCGATTAAATCGAGAGTAATCAGATCTCGATTGAGAAAAGGTATTTTAGAAATTGGACTACCAATCGGAATTTCGCCGCGAGATATTTCTGCCCAGGAGTTAAATAAATGCCAGAACGAAGTCCCGTCCACCAATAAATGGTTAATGCTGAAGCCTATGAACAATCCATCCACCAGCTCGGTCACTTGAACCGCCATCAGCGGCTGAGAAACGCCGTCGTAGTTTCGAACTCCGGTGAGCGGAAAAAAAGAGCGAACAATATTAGTTGACGAGTTAATTACATCGGCAACAGTAATATTTTCGTCTTCCACGGTTGCGTGAATGAAAAGTGCTCCTCCTTCGATGTGGTTACAGTCGACGAAGAAGCAAGTGGCTGTGCCGTCGTCAGATCTGGTGGTTGCGAGGCGGCCGGCGAGCGGCGGGAAGAATTGAAGCGTTTGTTCAAAGGACGCTTTTAGGTGATGGATTAAGGAAGTGGTGCTGGTTTTGGTGAGTATTTGGGTTTGTTGGTGTGGGCTGGGCTTGAGAAAGAGAAGGCCCTTTTGACTGTATTCGAGAAATAGGAGTTCGAGATCCCATGGCGTCAAATTGATCCGAGCCGTTGATTCTGGTTGAGGTGGGATTTTGATGGTGGATGTTGATATTACATGAATTTTGGAGATTTTGTCTTGCGACATTTTTCAGGGACGAAATATTAATACACAATGTTGTGTTCAAAATTCAGAGTATGTTCTAGTTGTATATATATTTGAATGATTAGCTAATTTAACAAAATATTGTAACTATCACACAAAATTATATTTATTGGGTATTTATGAAACCTGTTAAAAAATTAAGTGTAGGTGCCCACCTCAAGCCTACGTAATCTTTTTTTTTAATTTCAGTTTTTTACAAATTACAAAATTCATATATTTTTTTCGAATAAGTGACACTCATTTTTGCTGAAAATTCAAAACAAGTTGGAATTTAAAAAACACAACACAACTGAATTGTAGCAAATTCAAGGTATTTGTCAAAACTGTTAAAAAACCAAAGTTATGAGTCGGATTAGCGCATTTAGGGTAGGCGGACGCTAACGCAAATTGAATTGGGTAGTTTTGCGGAGGTTATTGTCTTAATTATCGATTGCAATTTACAGCTCAATATCTCGATGAGATACATGAGAATTAGGATTTTTTTTATAAATAATTTAAAAGGATAAAACAAAATAAAAGAGTGACACTGCAAAATAGTGTTGATTAAAAATATAGTGAAAGTTTCACTGTTTAGGAAGAAAATGAATGAAGTTTGTAGGTAAGGCTAAGTCGGCCTGAATTGTATTTAGTTTCCGCAAGATTTAAATACGCCCGTATACAAAGTCGCTTACGGTTGCCCGACATTCATCTCTAAGATACAACGACTCTGATTAGGTTTAGCAAAGACTTGCAAAACCGAATCACAAATGAATAGGAAGTGTTTCTCAACTTTCAAACTTTTCAAGGAAATTAGACAATATGCAAATGCAATGCTTGTTTTTAGTTTTCTCGATTATTTTCGTGTGTTGTTTTTCGAATACTAGGGTCGATTATTATAGGCCTTAGGTGCTCAGATGGAAAGATCGTATCTTTTGGTTCGAAAAGACACATTTCAGACCGACAGATGCACTGCTCAGGGCGCGCGTGCGTCCGCCTGCCGTCGCCTGCTCCAATGTTCTAAGCAGGCAAGACGACCCCGACGCACGGTCGGCGTGCGTGTAGATGCAAAAAAGTTCGGCAGTAGCACGACCGACCGCACGGTCGTGCTCCCGCCCCGAACGTTCCAGTTGGAAAATCATTTAATTAATTATGAAAATTAATTAAATTCATTTAATTTTAAAGGTTTTTGGTCCAAAAAGAATAAGGGCATGGGTCGTCTTTTGAACCAAACACACAAACGTAGGTCATCACCCCTTTAAAACTTGGGCCCCCGAGAGCCCAAACCCTTTGTCCAACTTGAGATATATTAAGTGTGCAAACTTATCCTCATTTTTCCTATGTGGGATGGAGATCTCTCCTTCCCCACATTTTCCATTTTCCATACCATTTATTTGTATTAAGTGGCTAGTTTTCTAAAGATTAATTTCTCATTCACCCGGAATCGGTTTTGAGAAATTCCAAATGTTATTCTCATCTACTCTCTTAGTAGAATTTTTACAAATAATTTAATTCTATTTTTCACTAATGAAAACTACTTAATTATTTAGTCTAAATCGGGTCAACACCCATTTCTCAAGACCAAAAATTCCAACAAATAGGTGTATCAGTTCAAGAGAATTATCAATTTTTTGCTTATTGATATTAATATATATTGATTTATTTTCACTTCTTATTTTAATTCAAGAATATTATTTGGATAAAGGATTATGATGTATCTCATGTGTCGGTGCCAATGGCCTTAATGACTTCGCTTCGCCACCCTAAATACGTTAATATAGCACCTAAATCGGGCTATATATAGGGAATTTATGATTATATGCCAAACACCTCACAATAATTCACTTCATTGAATACTTCTTCAAAGTAAATGACATGAAAGTTATTTACTAATATTTAGAAGAAAAATAAAAAAACAAATTCATGACAACTAACAGCATTCTTTTAATTAGGTAAATTTATCAAATAAATTGCGAAATAAATAAAATACTAAAGAAAACAAAAACCAAGGGAGACTTTATTATTGCTGTTATTAATTATTATTTGGATTACATCAGATGATAAAATATCATCAACAGCGAGCAAATAATAGATGTAATGCTAAAATAATATATAAATAAATAGCTGCAATCCAGAAGCTATATGTTTTATTTAGTTAATTTTTTGGTATAAATTTGTAGAGCACCCCAATAATTCTTTATGAAAGCTAATAAGTCCATTCTTTAGGTAGATAAATATCCGGAGATAAATAAACGACGTCGTCTGCCTTCTTCTTCTTCTCAAACGTTTCGTCATTTTTATTGACAATATTTTTGCGTTGTTCTGCACATGAAAATTCCAATGTTTTAGACCTTTTTTTTCCCAATTAATTATTAATGCTCAAAAAAGAAAGAAATAATATAATATATATGTGTGTGAATTTTTTATATACAATTATATAAATTACCTGATTGGGGCTTAATCTCTCGGCCAAGTTCGTGCACGTTAAGGTTGAGAGTCTGAATCACTCGAGAAGGCAGCAAAACGGGAGAGAAGGCTGAAAAGGCCACATAAAAATCAATTAATTTTACGTAGATTTCGATTAATTTGCTAAAATTAAATTAAATACTCACATTAACTTATATACAAATCAAAATATATCAAGTACAAGAGATTTATAAATTGGATCATTGGTAATACAAAATTAGAGAATATTTACTATAAAGTCTATAATACTATTTTGTAAAAATCATCCTAAAATGCTAATGAATTATGCTGCTAATAGACTCTTCTTCTTTTTTTTTGAGAATTTTTTTTTTTTTTGAGAAGTGCTATTAGACTCTTCTGGTTCTCTTTAAGGAAAACCACCCTTTAAATTGTTTAGAGTATAATAAAATAATATATTTGAAATTTTTGACGTGTTAATCTAAATTATTCATAAGAGATAAAATGCAAAAGACAGAAAAATTAAAATTTTAAAATTTATTTTACAAAATGTCATATATTTATAACGTAATTATTTTGCATGGCTCGAGGGCCAAAACAAATTTTGTAGATCATGAAAGATCATACTACATTTTAAATGAAATTTGTAAAAAAAAACAGGGGCGTAGCCCGCCCAAATTGTTACCCCTAGCCCAAAAAATTCCTCTTTAAAAAAATTTATATAATTTTTTTCCATAGAAAAAAAACGCAAAAAAAAATTTTGGGGTGCTTGGAAGCCCCCTTGTCTACTCCCCTGCGTAAAAATCAATTTTTTCTAATATTAGAGACCTAAGGAAAGGTTGGAATCGTTATGGGTAATTTCGGAAAATACATTGGAGTATATATTGAATAAATAATTAAATATAATGTATTCGAAGAGATAGTAATATATAGTTTCATTTTGGAAGAATAAAAATATTTTGAAGAAAACCCATTATATAATTTGTATCAATTTTATAAATCCTATGAAGTCACCTTTTGGCTAGGGATGACAATATGGACCTACCCGCCCGCCCGACTTGACCCGTGGTGTTTAAAGGGGCGACCCGACTAGGGATGTCAATCGGAGCGGGGTGGGGGGGAGAGCGATCCCATCCCCGTCCTCGCGAGACAAATGGGAAAAAATTTCCCCCATCCCGCCCCCATGGGGATCCAGCCCCGCTTTTTTTTTTTTTTTTTTGCAAAAAAATAATTTTTTATAACAATAATCATTTTAATATTAATAAATTATATAAAAAAACTCATAAACCACTCATTAATAAAATAAATTAAATATTTTGTCATTTTTTACATTTAATGTGGATATATTTATAATATATTATAAATAATATATTATATATTTAATATGCGATTCCCACATGGAACTAAGGCGGGGATCTTATGATCCCCTGCCCCCGCCAACGGGAGAAAAATTCCCCCCCACGGGGAGAAATTTCGGGAATCCCCGCCCTTTTGGGGCGGATCTCATGGGAACGGGGATTCCCGCCCACCGCCAACTCTAGACCCGGCCTGTTCTAAGGACGGGACAGGCGATTACAGTATTGTAATTGTCCCGCCCGGCTTGCCCCACCCCAAGAGATATATATACACTAATATTAATATGACAAAAATTATAAAAATAAAAAAATACATTTAACTTTCACAAAAATACATTTACAATAATACATTATAGAATATTATAAAATATAAAAATTTATTTAAATTTCACAAAAATAAAAACATTTACATTTTGTTAGAATAAATTTAGGCTAAAAAAATTCAAAAAAAGGCGGGCTGGGCAACCATTTTGGACCCGTATGAGCACGGGCGGCGGGGCACGAGGTAAATAGCACGGGGCGGGTCCGAGTATTCATTCAATTACCCGCCCGCCCCATTACCATCCCTACTACTTTGGCTAGAGTTGGCAATGTATCGGGCCGGGCCAGCCCATCGGGCTTTTTGTAAAAAATCGGGCGGTGAGACCTACTCGATTTTGTCGGACACAAAATTGTCGGGCCAGGCCATCCCATACATAAACTTTATGTAGAAAAATCGGGTTGGCCCGAAAAAATTGTATTAGCCCAGCTCATCGGGCCATTTGGTCCGTGTCAAATAGACCTGACTTTTATGGGCCTAAAAATACAGCCCAGCCCGATCCAAATATATTATAAATTTGGAGTTCACACAATAAAATGCATACCAGGCTTTTTGCTGAATTTGTGGTCCATGCCCTCGGTCCGGGGAATAAAAACTCCAGTTCCACAAGATTTTTGATTAGAGCCCAAAAATACTGCTTGCATCCCAGGCCCACTGGAGGCCCATTTCGTCTGATTTCTTGTTCTTTGGGGCCTATGGCTACATTTCCACTGTCGCTGAAACTATGTAAATAAACAGGGCAAATGCACAAATTGGTAAGTTAATTTCCAAGCAATTTCAATTTTTTCGGGAAAAAAATAATTGCAGAAATTTATGCTACTTCATCTTTAGGAAATTCACAACAATTCAATTTTCAAACACTATTTGAAATGAAAGACCATAAATAAAGAGTACTGATTGGGAAAAATGTCTAATGATTTTGTCGTAAATTAAAGGGTCATATATCCAAATATAGGATTTACGGTGTTTTTAAAACCGGACTTCGATCTGACTTGAATTCGACCTGGATGAAATCCTTTTCTCATTCACTTGTACTAGATGTACGTGCCATTTGATCTAAATCTATAAATATCCATAAACGGCTTTTTATCCTAATTTGACTTACGATTATTCGGAGAATTATGAAGGTAAGTAATTTGATATTGTTCTTGTGCAAGGTTCAAGCCAAGTCACCCTATCAAATTCGTATATCTAAGGTTGGGTATTGAAATTTGTTTAACCTCATTGAACCTAGCCTGTGGAACAAAATCTATTGAATTTCTTAGATTATATTAATATTTGGCATATAAACATAAATCTCAAGTGAGTTTTGTTGTTTAATTTTTTTATTTATATGTCTATATATATTATCTGAATTTAATACCTTCCAACTCGCACCACATCAGAATCCAATTGTTCCTAAGTTGATTCACAGTTTAATTTTCTTTTCGATAAATCGTAAAAAAATCAATAAAAGAAATGAAAATGGTGATTGATACTCACCCTTTAATTTTTTATTCCATGTGAATTTTTCAGAATAAAGACAACAAATTAATACTCTTTTTTTTAAAGAAAAAAATTAAATACTTCGTCCTTAAGAAAATCAAAATCAAGATGACGTGCAACTAATCCCTCCATATATTTCCACCACCGCCTCTCCGCCACCCCCCGCCGTCGTCCCCCGCCACCCGCAGCCAACAAAATAAATAAGAAAAAAATTCCCATAAAATGATAACATAAGTATTATTAATTAAATACCATCAACGGAGAGTTCATTTCTGCAGACGACGGAGATTTCATCCCATGTCGACGTGCTACCTGCACCCGGCCAACTCCAAACTGCTCCTGCAAGAACAAACACACGCATTAAATACTTGTACGTTACAAAACACCACTTCTTTTTTTTTTTTTTTCTTGAATCATGTACAAACAAGAATGCATAAGGAACATGAACCAAAGCGTAAGAAACCAAAGGTCTTTAAAAAGCGTTTTGACGCTAGTCGGACGATAAATTAAGCGCCTAGCGACAGGCGGAATTAGTTGGGGTCTAATCGAAAAAAATTGTACAAAGACCTGACAAAGACTAATCGGACTACGGGAATATTTGGAACAGTGATATACATACCTTTGTTTGCTCATCCTCAAGCCACTGCAGTACTTCATGTTCGAGTCCATCATAACCATTCTGCGCCATGTAACACCCAAAAATAATCCAAGATCTAGAGAGAGAAAATGCTGTGAGTGATTTAATAGATTTTTGTGAGGGTTAATTTCACAGTTCCTACTTTGAACCTACAACATAACTAATTATATACTAACAAGGGTGGGGGTGGGGGTGGGGTGGGGTGGGGTGGGGTGGGGTGGGGGTAGGGGATTACGTGATAATTAAAGAGGTAAGTATGGATTTGCAATTATTAATTTTCAATCTTGCCCCTGATAAGGTACTGAATTACGTTTGACTCCTGGTTTTTTCTTCTATTTGCATAATTATTTACTGAATAATTTGGCCATTTGGGTACAATTTTTTTCTTAATTTGAAATTAAGCGGGTTTTTTGTACGAATCACAATATGTTACATTCTAATTTGGGGCAGATTTGGTCGGATACAAAAATTGAATTTGTTTGACCGTTTTTTGATTTATTAGAGTTTAAATCATTAATTACAAAATCAGAAAGTCATAGATGCGATTCAACAACATAATCTAAACTACGTCAAACAAAAATCTTGGTTTTGTTGTATGAATTACATTTGTCCATATTTTGTGTACAATATCTCCATGTTTGATCAAATGTAAACTATATTGGTATATGGTATTAAATACTGTTCAAACATAAAAATGTGGAGCTTCATTTAAAAAAAAACATATTATTCATACGATTGTTTTTTTTTTATATTATTGAAATAGGAGATTAAACGGCATTTTGGAACAGAAAATACCATTTGTAATGAGAATATCGGATACACATGCTATTTTCATCTATAATATAGTTGTCGTAAATGAAAAGTGTGTATAATAGGAGTGAAGACCATAAATAGTTAAACATAATTGTTAACTTCTCATCGTCAAATGTTTGATGATTGTGGTTGGATCATTAATATATAAATTGACGAGTTCATCATAAATATCTAAATTCAAGCGAGTTTTTACACGCATGTTTAAGTTAAAAGAATTATCCACTCAAGATTATCGAAATGCACGGGTACTTTCACATGGTGGACGACTAGCTCTAGATTTTATTTTTGATCTACTTACTGAAGATTATGTTGGTTCTTTCTTTTATGGACTCTTTTTCCCACTTAAAGGTTTTTCACTTACGGGTTTTATTTTGTTTGAGTTTTAATGAGGCATCATTGTTGCCAGCTATTCGACTCTATGTTCAACATACTTTTTACGCTAGTTGTTCGCCGTTGCCAGAAGAACCCACTCATCTTCCTTTTTATTTATATTGATATTGATACGATCTACTCAATTAACAAGAACTTCAATAATTTTTTAACGATCGATCTCAATTGAAATTTTAAGAAACTTAATTTATTTTTTAGTCCTAAATCCTGGACGCTTTATTTTCTCTCCATAAATTTAGTTACCCAAAGTAAAACCAAACTATAATTAAAATCTAAAAACCCTTGTTAAAAAATTGGGATTTCAATTAATGAGGTAATCCAGGGGCATGAAAGTAAATTCACATTAATAAACCACAATTAGAGATGAGTGTACAACGTTGGGACGTGGATAGGTTGGGTTGGGTTGGGTGAACCCCTCCTTCTTCCGTAGGTTGTTGAATTTACTCTCCACCTAAGCTTTTGTTATCCCAAAATAATAATAACATTTTTTCCCAGAAATTATACTATATTTCTTCCACCTGGGAACTACCAAAATCATTAACATTAAAAATAAATTGTCTCCAAAAATTAAATGGAATTGGAGGGGATAAGATATGGCTCACGTATGTCGTCCGTACCTAATTAATTTCATCAACATAACTACATAAGGAAGGGCTAACCTTTGTTTTTTCTTAACCACCACAACAACCCAACAATATATCTTGACAAAAAGTTCCATTTTTTTGGTTTAGGAAAGTGGACCTCATTGTGGGTGCTAGTATTTTTAATAATTTAAATAGTTTATTGGTGGTAATATAATGTGACAACATTTGTCTTTTCCAAATTCACAATTGTTGAGTATTTTGTTAAACTCTAATGTCATGGGGAAAGGGAAAATGAGATGTTTTGAGGGGGATGGGATTTAGGTTCGCTTGCCTGGTTACATGTTATTTGATCACACAAGTTATATCTAAAGGTAAAATTGTAAAATTAATCATGTAACTATAGGGTAGTAGCAAAAGGTCATGTGAAAGTCACGTTTTGCAAAAAAGGTCCGTCAGATCAGATAAACATCTCAATTTTGGTCATACAAAGTGCGGGGTTTGCAAAATAGTAATGTGAATCTTAATTTTGGTCTCAATTTCCGGACACGTGAGCCATTCAAGTAATTAAAATCTAGCAAAATTAGTATTTAATTGATATTTTCATGTAGTTGCGGGATTATTTTGCAAACCGGGAATTATTTGCAAAAATCGAGAGTTGCATGGTTCCGAATTTATTTGCAAAATATGATTTTTACAAAACATTTTTGCTATCGCCCCAGAGTTACAGGACCAATTCTGCAATTTTGCCTACGTTGAATCCGTAATGTTATGTTATTTCTAAATACACTTGATAAAAGTAATTTTTTACACTCAACATATATTTCTTTGTGTGTCCATGTTTACTATGTTTGAAGTGATAAAAAATAGAACACAGTCAATATTTACGAAAATTTTCTCCGAAAATTAAAATTACTTTATATTTGATTTTACCAATTGCATTACCCAATCCTAGAAAGTGCTTTAAATTAGCTCTATTATCCCCGATTTCATCCATCCCTTCATTTTCTATCAAATAATGAAGCCTAAAGTATATGGTTGATAAGTGCTTTTTGTTCTTTTTTTCTTTCGTGCCCAGTGCCCAGTGCCCACTGTGGCACCAGGTCCCCATCTTTGCAGTCAACTCTTTTATTGGACAACATAGTCAATTTCCAGAAATAGAAAAAAACATAATATATTTCATGTAAAGTCCATCTTCATTTGAGCAATACACACATACAATCAGTGTTTAAAAATCTTCATTTGAGCAATACACACATACAATCAGTGTTTAAAAAAGGCGATAGTCGGGCAGATCTGGGGCCTAGCGCTTAGGAGAGCTCAGGCGGGGTTAGGACTGGACGGTTTTTAGGCGGGACCTAATCGAGAAGAATAACAGGCGGACAAAGGGCAGCGCAAGCCGGGACTAATCAAGGCTAAGTGGGGATTTTTAGAACAGTGCATACAATTCAAAAGCTAAAACATTCTGAGTAATACAAGAATAATGCCTCAAAATCTCTGAATAAGTTTCATTGAGTGAGAAATACAAAAGCAGGCTTTGCAGAGGTATCTATGAGACACAAGTATTATCTTGCTCAAAAAGATTAATTGCTAATTAGTCCTTTAATTTTAGGGTGGTGGCAATTAGGACTTTTATTTTCTCCATTTGCAATTTTGAACTTTAATTTGAAAAATTCGGCATGCTGGAACAATTTCGGCGAGAAAATTTTGGCTGGAACATTGACGTGGCTGCCACCTAACCACTCCAAGTTGGGGATTTTGATTTTCCTGCGAAATTACTAATTAAGTTTTCTTTTTTAAACTTAATAATATTAATTAATAAACATATGACAAATACATGTCAATGTATCTCAGTCAGCATCCAAATCGGTAAATTCACCGAAAATTTGAAAATCTCCAATTTGGGTTGATAAGGTAGCAGCCACGCCAACAATTCGACCACTTTTTGAATTTCCAGGCCAAAATCATCCTCAAAGTGCCAAAATTTTTAAATTGAAGTTCTAAATTGCAAAATTAAAAAAATATCCATCCTAAAATGCGACCACCCCAAAGATGCATGACCAATTTTGCAACTAAGCCTTGCCTCAAAACCATAATTAGCTGCTTACACTTACATTCCCTTTTCAGGCTTTCACTGTTTCATAGCAAAAGCACACACTTCGGTCGGGACAACAAACGTACAGATCGAACAGTTAAACCAGATCTCCCCGAACCGAATATAGCCATTCGTCTGGAAAAGGAATTTATCGTCAAGAAACTGATAATCAGACTTTTAAATCTCACTCGGAATTTCACCGATACACATTTTGCTCGTTAGTTGTACTAGTCTCTTGATTTCCTCATCCATCTCCACATTGTCCTTCTTCATCCTCTCTTCTACAATAAGCGCCATTTTACCAGCTTTTGCATAAGTTCTGAGAAGCGACTTGTAGATTTCTGTATTTACATAACCAGCACGCCGAAGAGTTACTAGCAACTGTTCAGCACCTTCGACATTGCCAAACTCTTCGACAACTCTAAACACTTCTTGCACCATCTCTTCATCAGGATCCCATTTTCTAACACTAGTAACAGCTTTTTTGAAACAATCGAGAACTTTGTCCAACCGCTTTTGTTTCAAATAACCCCAAGTAAGAAGCTCCCAGGTGGTATACCCTGGTACTATGTCTCTCTTCACCATCCGATCGTAAAAAGCCTCTGCAATTTCCATTTTATTATTATTGATGTAAGCGGCAAGAAGCAAATTCGGAACCCTAGAATCCTTGGTTGGCGAAATAGACTCCCATTCGTTGTACAGTTTCTCAGCTTCTTCGAATTCATTAAGTTTCAGAAAGGAAGAAATCACGCAAGTGTACTCGGCATCATTCGGCTTGCGGTAAGTGGATTTCAACTTCTTCCATATTCGGCGAACGTCGTTCTTGTTTTCCAGACCGGTATGTAAACTGATTAAGGATGAATAAGCCGCTCGAACTTTTTTAGAGACTTTTTTCTCCATGTCCTTCAAAGCAAAATCCGCTTTTTCCTGGAGTGAATTCTTGATGTATATGCTGGCCAATGTGCTGTATGTCACCCAGTCTGGTTCGATTTTGGCCTTAGTTAGTTCGAGGAATACCCTTTCAGCAGTTTCGATTAAATTTTGCGATGCGCATGCAGCTAACCAGAGATTATACGTGACGACGTCTGGAGAAGTGATTTTTTTCAGCTGCTTAATCATTTCAGGAACCTTTTCCAATTGCCCTGTGGAGAGATATAGAGACAGCATGTGGTTATATGGAAGAGGACTCTTCAAGAAACCACATTCTGACATCTTCTCCATTACAGCCTCGGCGGATTCGGACTCATTGTGCTGGACATAGGTGTGGAGAAGGGCTGAACAAGTTGCGGAGTCTCTCATTTTTTCAGGGAGATCTTCGAAAAACTTTTCTGCACTTTTTAAACCCCGAATCTTGGCAATCAAGTCCAAGTGGACAGCATAGTCTCCAGGCACTAGCTTCATATCGTCCTGCGTCCTCATCCATTCACAAACCTAGAAACAAGACCATAGAACATCAGTATATGCAGAATATGTTGTTAGAAATTGTTAAGGTGGTTGCCTAAGCAAGAACACTTAGCCCAAGTGCCTAGCTGATTGTTGCTTTGGCTAAATTCTTAAAAAAAAAGTCTATTAAAGTTAGGGATAATTACAAAAGACCCGCTAAGGTTTGGGCTAATTACAAAAAAAAAAACAGAGATGTTTTAAAATACCAAAAAAGCCGCTTCTTGTTTGATTATGTCTTACATTTAAGGGGGTAAATATAAAATATCGGGGTTGGGGGTTGAAATGTGTTTGCTTATGAAGGGGGAAACTGTATAACGAATCAAACCTCAAGTTTTGTTTTTTTTAAATTTTCAAAACTCTCTGGGTTTTTTCGTTATGCTTATAATCCTTAAATATCAGGCATTGTTTTAAGTGTTGTATACTTGTATAGCAGCAGGAGTTGGCAGGTGACAAAAACTTGTACAAAAAAAAGAAAAGAAAAGAAAATTGAAAGCACTGAGTAAAAAAGATAAACTTCAATCTCCACTCCTACATATTTCTATTTTATTTTTATTTTTTTTAGAAATTTACACAAGTGGTGCAGGGGCAACAACATAGTCACTTAGGCTATTGCATGGCAGCAGACTAACTTGTCACCTGATATCGACTCAGCATTTTGGGAACTGCTTAAGTAGCAAACTAGCAAAGGTTGCAATGTCTTAGTGACACAACCGAGAGTGTTACTGATATAAAAGAATGCAAGACACCCAATTTTGAGAACAATGAATTCTATGTTAACATCTGATGATTAGACTAGACCAACTCTCCAAAACAATAAAATGGTTAGAAATGAATCACTTTTGATTCTACAAGACATTGCAAATAATTTGTTCAAGCTAAGGATATAGTTAAAAGGTCCCCAGCAGCAAACGGCTAGTTATCTCCACAATGTCCACTGCTGCTAAGGATAATCATCTGCCCAAGACTGCCTAGTTTTAAAGAAACGAACAAGAAAACAAATATATGACTACGCCACATATATTACGTGGATTCCATCATATACTCCATTATTGTACAAAGCTTGATTCCAGTCAATACTTAAAAGCCTCCCATTCCCCAACAAGAAACCCATCCAATGTTTTTAGGATTGATGAACTAAAATTTATTTCATCCCTTGATACTCCAATGGTAAGAAGCAAAGGATGAAGAAAAGTGTAAGCTATTTCCTTAATTCCTTCTCCTCACCCTTCCTAAAACAACCTACTGGAACCTAATTCTAGCCTTTTTTTTACTAGTTAAACTGTAGCTACCCATCCCAAATTTGACTTCAAAGTCGAGATTGAGAACAATCAAACTAACTAAACATCCTAACAGAGATGGCATGCACATCTTACATTTGCCCGTATGTACAAATTACTAAAGCTTTTGTCCAATTAAACTGGACAGCGGTAAACAGCAAAAAGCATAATTAACATTGAGATTGAAAAAAAAGAAGAAGGAATTATACGAAACTGTACAACCTCGAGAGCATGTTTGTAACGCTTAAGCTTTCGGAGCTCGCGAACAATGCGATTGAGCTCGTACTTTCGCACAAGGTGTCCCTCCTCCTTCCACTTCCGTATCGTGACGACGGCACTCCGCTTCGCGTACACCAAAGCGAAAAGTCGACGCCCCAGCGTGTCCCCGCCGGCGCTGGAGTTTGTGAGCCTATTCCGGGAGGAGTTTATTCCCTCTCTTGGTAGCGTCTCCTGGACCGGAGCCGCCGCGATTGCGGTCTTTGTCGAATATTGGCGCGCCGCGGCGGCGACGGATGTTCGAAGATTACGGGGCAACATTTTCACTAATACGTCACAAAGTCTGTGCCTGAACTCGGAAGACCAGTATAATTTTCACAAAAGACTCGAGGAAAGCCCAGCCCATGAGCGGCTGTGGGCTTAACAACATATTATTTTAAATTACTTTTTTCCTTTTGTTTTCTTATCTTTTATTTTTTCTGGCAACTTACACAATTAGGGCGAAAAAACTCAAGCTGCTCGATTCATGATCAATCGTTAAAAGTTCGTTTGAGTTCAGTTTAGTAATATAACGAACCAAAATTGAACAAGTTTTTTCGTTGAATAAAATATAAAGCTCAGCTCAAACTCGACTAGAATTGTAAAAAAAAAATAATAAAACATGTGTAAAAGTATCAAGTCATTTAAGTTCGACTCGAGTAAAGTTTATTCAAGCTCGACTAGATGACTAATCAAACTAAACCCAAAAACAAATTTTGAATCCGATAAAAAATCAAACAAGAACAATGTTATGTTCAACTTTACTCGCCTCCTATACACCATGAAAAGCAAACACATAGAACAATTCTACAAAAGTTGTCTATGATTTTCGATTTTATTTTGCATCCATAAACCTTTTTTCTTTTTGACAAGATAAATAATTTTGCTAATTAATTCAAACTAATAATACATTGATTGAATACATAAACAAAATCGTTAAAAACTATAAAGGATTCATAACATCTAGGTTAATAACAAAATTGGCTTAAAGTCTACAATTTTGAAAATTATAGAGTGCCTATAATACCTATGATTCAAGATATACGACCTATGAAGACCATAACCGATTTGTTATCTATGGGAGTGTTTGCAAACACTAAAAATAATCTTTTGAGTTTTGCTTAAAAAGCGAGTTTTTAGTGTTTGCATATACCAATTACTCGCTTTAATTTTCATTTAAAATCTAAAAGCAAAGGAGACAATCAAACTTTAGATTCAAAACGCTTCCGCTTTTAGTTTGAATTTTACAAATAAATAAAGACTTTTACTACTTTTTCACCAAACACTCTCAACTTCTCATTCTCAACTTTTAATTCTATTTTCAAACATTATCAACTTCTCGATTCTCAACTACTTAATTCGCTATAATAAATCACTTTTCTAAAAGCGGGAGTTTTTGCAAACACTCCCTATGTCGGATCGAAAACGTTATTTGCTTTTTGAATCGTCGATTATAAAAAAGACTATAATCCGATTTGTTAGATATGTTGGTTCGCGAAATTACAAATAATAAAACAAATAAATAATCAAAATTTATGTGACAAAATCACTTATTTAGAAAATAAATAGTAAAAAAATATAGATAGGGTGATTTTAGGCCAAAATAGCAAAGCATCACCCCTTAAATAAATACGATAAATCATATTCAATATTTGTAATATAAATTAATAAAATAAATTTCACCCATTTATTTAAAATTTAAATGTGATGAAAAATAGAAATAGCTGTGCAAAGTCGTAATTTCCTATTTTTCTACATGAAAATAGTTCACAAATTAATTTATAAAATAATAAAGATATTGGCAAGCAAAATTCTAGTTCTAGCTTAACTAAAAGTTTCAATTGGTTCCGACGACATTATGACTAATCTTTCCACTAAATTCAGTCATTACTATATTTACTTTTAACTTCTTCCCCAAGTCATATCCAACAGATGTTTAATGATATAATTTTTTATATATACATTTCCAGAGAGTTTTTGATAGAAATTTCAGTTTTCAGATAAGAATAAGTTAAAATATCAATAACAAAACTTGTTATATAATCTCAACAAAAAAAATTCAATTATAAAAGCATGGAATTAACAAAAAACAAAAAATAACAAGAAATTTCTAAAGAAATTAATGCATTATGGAAAATATAAAATAATTACATTAAATTAGTAAATTAATAAAAGTAAATTAAAATTTAATTAATTGAAAATAAACTTTAGTTTATTTAACTATATTTAAAATTTAAATGAAAATTAAATAATTTAAAAATTGATAAGATAGTAAATACGAAATTAAAAGTAATTTCTTTATTAATATATTAATTTTTAATCGAATTTCTAAACTTTAAAAATAATTAATTTATTTAATTTGTTGCAACTAAGAATTATTAGTTTAATTTAATTAATAAATTAATAAGTTAAGTCATATTAAATGTTATTTTTTAAATTGAATAATTTTAATCAATGTTAACTTTTAATAAAAAAATAGTTATTTTTAATTTAATTATTTTTTTCAAATAATTACTTGGGGGCTTTTTCTGCATTTTCAAGTGAAGAAGTACCAATTTATAAAAATTCGTAAAATTTGGATATTAAATTAGTCAATCGCAAATATCAGTTACCAAACTATCAAATTAATATA
Source organism: Rehmannia glutinosa (assembly GCA_016081115.2). NCBI lineage: Eukaryota > Viridiplantae > Streptophyta > Magnoliopsida > Lamiales > Orobanchaceae > Rehmannia > Rehmannia glutinosa. The sequence goes on along the minus strand of CM071924.1, from coordinate 96,485,679 downwards.
GTTCATTACTAAACTCTAAAAAGGAAAATTACTGCCCCAATTATTTTTCTCCCAATGAATTTGTTTAGTTCTTGACTTGCTCTCACTGCATCAAACCCACAAATCTCACCCCCTAATCAGCACACAACTCCTACAAAACCTTCGAATCAATGCCAGCTGGCGGTCCAATCTCCGGCGCCCGCACCACCGTCCGAATCGTCGTCGTCGGCGATCGCGGTAGTGGAAAATCCAGCCTTATCGCGGCGGCGTCCGCCGAGACCTTCCGCCCAGACGTCCCTCCCGTTCTCTATCCAACTCGCCTCCCCGCCGATTACTATCCCGATGGCATCCCCATCATCATCATTGACACCTCATCCAGGTGCGCAGTTATCCATGTTTCGTTTCGATTGTGTGGTTACTGGTTAGTTTTGTTTTTCTTTCTTCTTATGGATTAGTTTGTGGATATGCAGTTTGGAGAATAGAGGCAAGCTCGCGGAAGAATTGAAGCGTGCTGATGCGGTAGTGTTGACATATGCATGCGATCAGCCTTCCACGCTGAATCGCCTCAGTTCGTTCTGGCTTCATGAGCTTCGGCGATTAGAGGTCTAAGCTAAATGTTAATTATTGATTTCTATGCGTTTATATTATTAATACTAGAATCTATGATGTATAGTCGTCACTGAATCATTGGTTTAGAGATGTCTAATTGGATTTCTATTACCAATTTTTGTTTACTTTCTCTCTCTCTTATATATATAAATATGATTTTACTGGAAGTTCATAGAATTTGACTTTACTTGCTGCCAACATATGGAGCCAAACAACACATTGTTTAAACTACTTTGAGTTTCTTACCGAGCTTGAAATTTGTTTGAGCAGGTTGGTGATTGAATGAACTAAACTCTTTCAAAAAGTAAATAATTGAAATATGAGTGAGCTCGTGTAGCATTGTAGTATCAATATATTATATATTTATTTGATCTTAAATAACTAGCAGACAACAAAAAGGTTTTCCGGTCTGGTTTCGTAACTTAACAATTGGAGCTCAATGAGATTTTAGAGACTGCCTCATTTTGAGTAGCTTAGTTCAATTTTCGGTCCTTTTTAGATGTGTTGTTCATTTTCCAGTAGAGATGACAGTACCTGACCAGCTATGGATTTGTATCCCACATATGCAACTGATATCTGCTGAGAAAATTGATTTATTTGCACGTTATTGGTGTTGGTTAAAATTTAATGTTAACATGCCTTGTCAATTGTGGTTACTTAGATCAAGGCACCGGTGATTGTGGCTGGTTGCAAGGTAGATAGGCGAAATGAGGAGTACAATTTGAGCGTTGAAATGGTGCCGCTCATGCAGCAGTTTCGAGAGATTGAAACTTGCATAGAATGTTCCGCAGCTAATATGCTTCAGGTTTGAGATAATGGTTGAATTTTGCTGATTCTGTTTTCTCTTTCTTTTTCTATTTTTTTTTCAACGAGAATGATAATTTGCAGATAATTACAATGGTTTTTAATTGTTTTATAGATTCAAGAAGTATTTTACTTTGCAAAAAGGCAGTCCTTCACCCAACAGCTCCATTGTTTGATCAAGAAACCCAAGCTTTAAGACCTCGATGCATCAGAGCACTGAAGAGGATATTTATTCTCTGCGATCATGATATGGATGGTGCTCTCAATGATGAAGAGCTAAATGAATTTCAGGTTGAATTTGTTCTCCTCTATGTTTTTTTTCCGGATTTTTCTTAAATAAAAAGAAAAAAGAAAAGAAAAAGAAACAAAAGAGTTTTTTCTTTTTCCTTTCTATTCTTCATGTTCATCTAAGTTTTCTTTGTAGGAAAATGCAGTTCTTGCTGATCCTCTTTTGCAGTCTTTTTTAAAAATAATAATTCGAACCTCTAACTTCCATTTCTGGTGAGCAGGTTAAGTGTTTCAATGCTCCTTTGCGACCTGATGAACTAGTTGGTGTTAAGAGAGTGGTACAAGAGAAGTTGCCTGAAGGAGTTAATGATCTTGGTCTTACCTTAACGGGTTTTCTTTTTCTTCATGCTCTTTTTATAGAGAAAGGCCGAATAGAGACCACGTGGACTGTTTTGAGAAAATTTGGGTACAATGACGAGCTAAAACTTAGGGATGATTATTTGTCAATTCCTAGCAAAAAGGCTCCAGATCAGGTGATTCTTGTAGTAAAGTGTGTCTTCAGTTATTATATGGCACCTCTAATAATGTTTCTGCAACAATTAGAAAAGCTCAGTACGGTTTTAAAAATGGATTCCATATGATTTTATTTAAATTGTGTCAAATTTGATAATAATTTTGGGTGATGATATGATTTTTATTTTTATAAGACCTAATATATTTTTGAGAATGAATTTATTTTTGAGTGCATAAAAATGTTGAAAACAGATCCACATCCATTATATTATTGTTAGGATTTGGGTTTATCCTCCAAATGATGTAACCAAAGAAAGCTAAAGATTTACTATTTAGATCAATGACAGAAACAGATAGTTCATATAAGTCTGATAGTTTGGTTCTAAGGAAAAGTAATAGGTTAACTTTGGAAATCTATCCTCCTTAATCATCATAAGCAATATCAAAGCCATCATGACTGATGATCTTGTCTACAACCTTTTGTTTCCAGTTACACTGTTCAATGGGAGTACCTGTGCTGGCAGGACCTTTTCTTGATTTGGTTTCAACTGTTCAATTTTGTGAACGCTTAAGATTTAATTTACTAATTTGAAATGGCAGAATCTTATACTGATTGCCTCTAATGATTTCTAGAAAAAGTCCAATTTTGCACAATCGGAGAGTTCTTACCCTCAAAATCAATAGAGGGATTTACCGTCATGATATGTGTTCCATTCTATTTACTGGTATCAGTGTCTTATATATAGAGTCGAAAAATGGTAATGGATTAAGTTGATAGTTGGTTAATAGTATATCATTTCCTGAAATTATTTGGTGATTGCACTTATTTATTATATAACGAACAATCTTTGTGTTTTGATGTACAAGTGTCAGAGCATTGTGGTCCTTTTGATATTTTTATATAAGCATTTAGCTCACCTTCTCTTACGGCTTCTATTTCCATATGCTTGTGTCCTTGCAGAGTGTTGAATTGACAAGTGAAGCTGTAGAGTTTTTAAAGGGTATCTTCAGCACTTTCGATGATGATAAAGTATGTTATTATTTTATTACCATCTTACTATCTGTTTCAACGTTTAGTGTGTGATATGCCACGAGAGCTAACTAAATTCTTTTGGCATCTACTTTATAACGAAGAACATCTTTACGATGGTCAGGGTGGTAGATGAAGAGGGAACTTGTTGCTGAATGATTAGGAATTTGTTATGTGATTAGGCTTTGCCAACCTAATAAAACCTGTCTATAAGCAATACACAGACAGATGTTTAATATGAAAAGCTAGATTTCTTTCTGATTACTTGGTGTTCAGCTTATTTTGTGATGTCAAGGATGGGAATTTATTGCATCAATCAAACAGTTCCAATTCGGATCAATAAAATACCCTTCACCTGAGGGCCTTCGACCATTCGACATCCACTGTGTTCTTGTTGTACTCTCAACAGAACAATACTGTCCCTGTTTGCACCATGTCCTTAAGATTCACAGTACACATATGTTATGCTTATGGAAAGACACTGAACTCGCTAGTATCTGCAGGCAATCGGTCATTAATGTAAATTAATATGCATAACAATCTAAGAAATCATGGTAAAGAATCTGCTGAAAAGAAAAGAAGGGATAAATTGAAAGGAATCAACATTTGAGCATTAAATGTTGTTTCTACTATATTGATCTGCCTTTCAATGGAAATTCTTTCTGAGTTTAAATGTACTCCATTCACTATACAAGAGCAGTAATAAGGATTATAGCAGTGACCCTGTAGATGATATTTTCATGTTATGCTGTTAGATTGAGTACAAACCCAATGGTTTTGAGTTCATCATTTTCAAATCTGAAAATTGCTCCTGCATATAGGGATGGTGTATCATTTTCAAGAGAGGTGACTGCTGACGCCGATTTGTTATAACTGCCTTATTTTGCTAATTCCTTATTTTCCCTGATGCTGTAAGTGCCAAATGCTACTGGATATAGAATTCCAGGCAGGATTAAGACAACTATACCACTATAATTTAAATTAATAAAAGGAAGATTGATCTATTGAATTATTTTAGGGATTGTTCGGCATAGCTTTTATAATTGGACCTTCTAAAATCAATAATCTATGCGAAAATTGCTCATTAAATTATGTATATGACTGTTTTTGATAAGCCATAATCTGAAACATGCATCACTCGAGCAACCCCAAACCTAATTATATCTTGTTAAAGTTGTTTTGCCCAAAGAAATAGCAAACTGGATTACATAATCCATTGATTGAGGACAGAGTGAGATTAGATTATATTCATTGGTCATCTGGGTTTATAATGCTAATAGAATTCCACCCCACGACTGATAGACATTGCTTCAACAATTTCATAATTTATAGTTGCCATATGCTCTTTGTGCATTTTAATTTTCTTGGACTGTGGACAGGATGAGGGTTAGATCATGTAATTATTAGGCTATCATAATTGTCACTTCGCTAAATATTGTTTTAGAATTCTTTCTACTTGACACTGCTCCAACATTTTCAATATTATACTGCCGCCACTGATGGGCGTCTATCACCTTTGTGCTTTTATAGGATGGAGTTCTTCGTGATAGTGAACTTGAAGATTTATTTTCAACCGCACCAGAGAGGTAAATTTATTTCTGCAGAATGCTATTATTTTTCTGCTACCAGCGTTAGGATCCATTTTATACATGTATAAACAATTCCATTGTCAAGCATCAAATCAATCTTAAGACCTTAAATTGCTTCCATTCCTGTTTAATTGCTATCAATCTCTTCAATTTCACGGAAGTTAGGAAGCTTGTGCTCTGTGTGTGTGTGCGTGCGCGATTTTCTGGGGCTCTTTTTGGTGATGGATCGTGAGTGTATGTGACTGATTCCAGTGTGGGTTGGTGACAACTTGATCAATGTGTTTCTTTATGCAACTTGACTTTGGTTTTCTGTTCCTTCTGTTACAAAATTGGCATTAAATTATATTTCTTTGGTTGAGTTGTTCCTATTGCTTGCTCTGACTGCCCAGAATAAAGTAATTCCTCAGACCATCCTCTCATCTGCATGCTTTATAATGAACATTTGTGGATTTTTGGCATATTCATCTTGAATGTTGATTGGCTAGCAATTTGTCTAGACCATAATCTTCCCTCATTCAACTGAATTTGGCACAACTAATTTCAGCTTACTATATGCCCGAGGATCTGTTTGCTTAACGATTGCTCATTAAATACAATAAATATGCTTGTGACTTGAAAATGGTGATTTCTTGTACTATTCAAGATACCTGTATTTTCTTTCTTTTGTATAAAAATCCTTAAGGTTGCATTTGGATGGGAAAATTTGGATTTGGGTAGAGGATTTGAGGGAAGGATTTCAAATGACTCCATCTAAGATGAATATGAAATCCTCCAAAATGACTCCAAAAATAGCTTTAGAGGATTTGAAATCCATTATAGAATGACTTCATCCAAACATCCTTAACGGACTCGCATTATAGATTTGAAATCCTTATCTCCAAATCCATCAATCCAAGTGGAGCTTTAGATTTTACATTTTCTATTACAAATTGTTGTTACTCTTTCCCTTGCCTTTCCTAATTTCATTTGACTTGGTTTGATGATGTAAATGCAGTCCCTGGGATGAAGCTCCTTATAAGGATGCGGTCCAGAGGACTCCATTGTCTGGATTATCTCTTTCTGGATTTCTATCAGAGGTGGGTATGCTAGATTGCTTGTTTGAAAAAAGGTGCTGTATGTTTCTTACAACCTCTGTACATTAACCTTTACCCAATATGCTAAACCAGAAGTTCCCATTAACTTCACATAGTAGAAAATTTTTGTATGACAATTAAGTTACATTACCAAAAGGGTTCTTTTCTGTTATCTGATGCATGAATTCAACTCATGATAATGATTATTTTCTAATGCAGGTAGACTGGTCAAGGTTTTCACCTAGCTTTCTGTGTTTGGCTGTTAATAAATGTACTATTATATACCTTACTTAATACTTATTGAATAGTGGGGATTTACTTGCATGGAGTTAGTGGCGAATTTTAGGTGCACTTTTATAACTGAGCTCTTGTTGTAAAACTGTTGACAATGTGAAATTCTATTCATGTGTGAGTCAAGTTCTTGATTCATTTTACATTTCCCCCCGTGTCCCTGAAGTGAAAAGCATAAATTACTGTATTTCATCTCCGATGTTCTTTTTAGAAAGGCATAATCCATTTTTTATTTTTTATTTTATAAGGAGGCATAATTTTTGTGATATTTTACTACTGTTGCTCCTCTCTCATGTGGATATCGTGTTGCAGTGGGCTCTTATGACAGTACTGGATCCAGCTGAAAGTATAGCCAACTTAATATACGTTGGTCACAACTGCAATGCAGCATCAGCCCTCCACATCACTAGAAGTAGATCAGTGGACAGGAAGAAGCAACAAACAGAACGAAATGTTTTCCAGTGCTTTGTTTTTGGACCTAAAAATGCTGGAAAGTCTGCATTGTTGATGTCATTGTTGGGAAGGTGTGGGTCTGAATTTATATATGCATACCAACACGTTTATCAGAGTCATTAAATTGTTGTTTTCGTCCAAATCTCTTGATAGTATGACATAGGTTCTCTTTTATAACTAGATGAACCATTTTGATTACCTTTACTCATTGCAATTATGAATAAGAAATTTCTGCTGTTTCTCCTAATTACAGGCCTTTTTCTGAAAACATTACTCTGGCAACTGGCTTAACAATATGTTGTGAATGTCGTCGATCAACATATGGTGAGTACTAACCGCAATATCTACCAGATATTATCTCTCTTGATCTCTGGGTGGGTGGGTGAAAGACGTGAAGTGTTACTGTACATGGAGATGGATGCTTTTTCTATTGTGCTAAAGCAGTTAACTTGTATTGTTATTACTGTTCCAATTGCAGGGTAATAAGAAAACTCTTATACTTCGGGAGATTCCAGAAGATGGAGTTAAGAAACTTTTATCCAATAAGGAATCTTTGGCTGCTTGTGATGTGGCTGTTTTTGTGTATGACAGGTCGGGATGCTTTGCCACACTGATGCTAGCATTTTATTGGTGTTTTTTAAATTTGTATAACTACACCACTTCTTTTACTTTCTACGATTTCTTTTCTTTTCTGTGGTAAAAACATGGATAGTATAAAGTGATTCTTCTGACATGGTTTCATTGTTTTTCTAGCTCAAGTGAATATTCTTTTAAAGGAGCAGTGGAATTGCTTTCGTATGTGGCTAGGAAAGGGGAAGAAAGTGGTTTTGGGATGCCTTGTCTCCTGATTGCAGCAAAGAATGATCTTGATTCAAATTCAACAGTGAACAAAGACTCGGCAAAGGTATTCGGTGCTTCCTTGGCCCTGCCTTCACTCTTGAAACTCATATTAAGAGATCTGAACTGCTTTTTCTGGAGCCAGCACGTGAAACTTAAAAAAAAAAATCATTAAGAAATTTGCAAAGTAGTGAATCTTGATCTGATTAGAGTTTATTTATTCCTGTTCTAGGTTTGCCTGGATATGGGGATGGATGCACCTATTCCTGTAAGTGTGAAAGAAAGAGATCTGAACAATGTGTTCTACAGAATTGTAAACGCAGCTGGGCACCCTCATCTGAGTGTTCCTGAAACTGATATTGGCCGTAGTCAGAAGCGTTATCGCCAGATTGTTACTCATACTCTCATGTATCTCTCAGGTACTCCAAAATACATTTTTTTTTCCGAAGGGGTACTCCGAAATACTTTTTTAATAGGGATAATTACAAAACCCCCCTGATTCGGGCAAATTACCAAAAAGCTCAAAAGAGTTTTTTGAAAACTATAAAAAAACCCTTGAGGTTTGATTTCGTCTTACAATTTCCCCTTCATCAGCGAAAAACATTTCAATACCCCCCCGACATTTATAAAAATATCATAGTTACCCCTTTAAATTTAAGTCAAACCTGAGGGTTTATTTTGTAATTTTGAAACATCTCTGAGTTTTTTTTGGTAATTAGCCCAAACCTCAGGGGTGTATGTAATTATCCCTTTATAATAGACTAAAACTGAATAATGTCTTGGTGACTGAGGTGAGTAAATCCCATGTCCCATGTACTAAGAATTCTGAATTAGGCCTTTGGAACAACTATTGAGTCGATGTGACGACGTGCGAGCTAGTAGAGACTACTCACATAGCTTAAGTTAGTGAAAACAGCCCGTGAAGTCCTATGCACACTTGCATGTACACTGTATAAGACGATAGGGACATGTTATAATCCATATGATCTGCATTGTGCTTGCGCTTTGCGTGGTACATCTGGAATTTCCTATTTTGACTTAATTTTGTAAACATTACAGTTGGAGCTGCTGCGACTTTTATTGGGTTGGCAGCATACCGCGCCTATGCTGCAAGGAAGAACAGCTCCAGTTAGATTGGCGGTTCTCCAGTGAATTTAAACTGGTACTGTCACATCGCTTTTCACGACTTTACATGCCCCCTATTTATCTTCTTAGCTATGTTTAGTTTTTTGCTGTTAGGTAAATATTTGTTTGTACATTTGGAGAATTTTTAGTTTTCCCACTCTATGAGGCTTACCGTTTTTGTATCTGAAAGCATTGGCTCCTTGCGAATGCATATACATTTGAAAGACTGCTATTTGTCCAGTTTCAGTGTTTGAATCATAATGTTGGTGTTAGTTGTAGAAGTTCAATCTTGCTCTATAAGGTAGCAAATTCTGCTGATTGCTAGAGTTCAGGAATACGTCTTAGCCAAATATAGGGAGTCAGGAACAGATTTCTTATTCCACTTTTGGTGTTCCACTCCATGTCCACTTATGGACACGTGTTTATAAGATAAACATGGACGGTTGATTTTTGGATGTATAAACACGTGTCCACCGTCCAAGTAGTGGAGCAGGGAGTGGAACACCAAAAGTGGAACAGGAAATTTGTTCCGTCGAGAAAGTCTCCAGCTAACCGGATGAGATCTTCTATCCAGGATGGTGCTTCATCTCCTATTCCACCGCACAAATGATTGCCACGTGTATAGAAATTACCATATTAAAACCCCACAATTTAGGCTTGATTTATGCTCCAAAATTAATATGGTAACTTCTATACACGTGACAATCATCCGTGCGGTGGAATAGGAGATTAAACACCATCCTGAAATAGAAGATCTCATCCGGCGATTAACTAACTAACGCATTAAAAAAATAATGAACGGAAAAGAAGAAAGCTGGGTTTCTGTTGGAACAATGGGATTGGGTCTCCTATATATTGAGCCCAAAAGATTGGAACATGGTCCTAGGTTTACGAGGCCCATGGGGCTTGATCCAGAAAATATATAGGACCTCATAAGCTTAGGTGTGTAGTGTTATTTCTCCAACCTGATAATATTGACACTTGGCACATAAATTGACCCATTTTGATCGTTGTACGGAACAGGGCTTTGCGTCATCAAATATTCAACGAAATAATGTTTCTTTTGGCAGTTATAATAACTCTTGCCCTAATATTAATCATATTTAAATACATCACCCATTGTCTCTTGACTAATGAGGCTAGTCATTCAATCTGGTGAATTGAAATTAAAAAAAAATCACTTGGGAATAACTAGCGAATACTTGCGGCTTTCAAATCCCATATTGTTCTTACAATCTACCTCTTAATTTCTCTACTGAGATAAGCTACCAAAAAAAAAAAAAGGTATTTGTCAATTCCTTTAAACTTTGGTATTTGTGACGGCGATAAGATTTTAGTAGGTTGTTTTATTATTTTTTCAAAACTCTTTTAAGAGTTTTGAATAGTTTGAAGTTTTATTATTGTAGGAGTTTAATTCTATAATTATATGTTTTGCTATTATTTTTAGAGTGGTTTATTATTAAATAAAGAAATTGACTTAGGGTATTCCCTGAATTTTTGTCTCTCTTATGTATTATAAGAATCAACGCACGAGGTGAGTTTGTACGAGGTGAGTTTATATCTTTGTTCACGACCTGCATCAATTTGCCCATAATTTGATCAAGATATATAATGTTCTCAAACAAATAACCTGATTTCCCAACGGACCTAATTGACCTCCATGAAACATCATCGTCAAGCATGCGGCTACGCCAAATAAAAAAAGATTGTATAGGATTCGGGCAATGGAGTCCCCATAATTGCCCTTTTTTGTCGTGAACGGAAAGCGGAAACCCGTTGATGTGAAAAAGGGATGGTTCTTATAAATACCGTAAAAAAAAAGATCTTAAATTAGATTCCAACTAGTGAAAGTGGGATAGCTTTCCACAGGATTTTCAGGGATATTCAGTCAGAAAATAAGAGGCCATCAGCCAATGGGAATTCGACAGAGAGTGATAAATTTGTACCAATATAGTCCAAGAAAAAGTTTCTGAACCCTTTTATCAAGTGCAAGACAATGGAGATTCGTTTCGAAATAGTTTTTTGCTGGGGGCCTCGTTTACAGTCTGCATATGATACCTATTTTTTTTTTTTCAAAGTTAACGGTTGAATTATAGGGGTTTTTCTGCAGAAGCGTGCAGTACCGTTTGATGTCGAAAGATGGTTGGTTGGCTATTATATTTTTCCTTGATCTTTGCATGAAAACAAATTTCATGCAGCATGCAATTTAGGATGGAAGTTGATTTGACGTTGGGGTGGGGGACGCTTATATAGGTAAATAAAAATTACTAGCTACGGGTGACAGTTTCTGACACGGTATGAACTTACATGTTATAACCGGGTTAGGGTTAAGGCTTCACAGATTAGAGTCAAAATTGGGTAGGTTCCGGATAACATGAATATAAACAGATCAGGTTATGGTTAACTTGAAATAACACGGTTAACGTGTTTGACCTGAGTGTGTTGGTATTATTATCTTTTATTGATTGAATATGTTAGTAAAATGATTGAATTTTAAAAAGTATCATATGTATGTAAATATAATTTTTGGATTAAAATGCGCTCATAAAAATTAAAATACATATAACCGATATAAAAAGATTAGTTATTTAAAATTTTAAAATATACATGTCATTTTGGATCGACCCGAGGAACGTGAATAATAAAGCGATCGGATTAGGGTTGAGATATCTGACACGATTAATTAAACAAGTCTGGTTAGAGTTGAGATATATGTGACACAAATAACATGAATTTTATGTCTCTATTATTTACCCATTATAGTTCCTACTCTCCGACACTTTTTCGGGGAAGTCGATTACTATTCATAGTTATTACCTTGAGACCAATGAAGTATTCGACCCAGTACTTTAGTTATATCATAGTTGATTCTGGTTCGACATTAGAAGTATATTGATTTTCCCATTAACATAATATGTAAATATTGCGTTATCATTTCTCTCCATAAATCGATTTATTTCCTATTGAGTTCCAGTCTGAATAAGAATGCACGAGTAACCGATTTTATAAAAGAAAGTTTATAATAATGTTTTGCAATGTAAAATCATGCCATATGTTTACTTCCCCTTGCCAAGAATTATGACAATTTCTCAGTTCAAAAGGTCGAAACCTTTGGCCATCTCAATTTTCTTTCCGCAAAATGAATAGGCAAATACCTATTAATTTCATTGTTTTGCAAAATAATAAAAAATAATAATAATCAGCCTACCATGACTTACTTTAATTCTATAGGTAAGTAAATATTCGTTTTTAGTTATTAGTTTATTAGCAAACAATTTTAAAGAAATACATTTTTTTAGTAAGTTGGGAGTACTAGTTAGAGGGGAAAAAATAATTTCTAAGAAATTAAAAGATATCGGGTTCGAACCCTGGTCAACACCCTAGAAAGAAATGAACGATATCTGAGTTTAGCCATTCTACCAAGTATTTTAAAGAAATACATCCAATGTCCTTCCCTAATAAATTTTTAATTGTTCCAATGTCATCATGACATATATAGATCCAATGATTCCTGACCAATTGGTCAAGGTGAGGTAGTTCTTGGTATCTCTTTGGAGATGTCAAGGGTTTGAACCCTCGGGGCATAATGGTTGGACAATTAATATTGAGGGGACTTCAGTGGCGGTGCCAGGAGGTGGAACTCGGGAGGAACCTGCTTGGCTTGGATAGAGGGGAGTCCAACATGTTGATACTGAGTGACGACTCTCATGCGTGGTAGTTGATGATATTAGGGACCTGTGAGCCATGTGGCGCGATTCTCGAGGTAATGTTTATTTTCGCAAGGTCTAGTCGTGAAAAATGGAATCCCGGTTAAAAAAAAATACAATATCACATGCACTGGATATCTAGTTTTTGACAAGTTGAAACCAGTTCATTTTAAAGTGGACCGAACGCGTATCAAATTGATGAGGAGATAAATCAAAACCGAGTTACTTCTAGTGGTAAATACCTAACTGGATATTCTGGGAGATAAAAATTTAAAAACATTATTTTTGAAATTTTGAATGAAAATTAATAATTATACACCAATGGGATATGGACAGATCAAAAAATAATAAAAGAAGACAAGCAAAATAACAACAAGGAATTCAACTTGCTACTAGAATGAGTGCAATATAAAATAATTAGAAGGTGACAATTTTATAGATTCCCGACAGCAGAGACTAGATTTTCAAAATCCTAATATTTTGTAAGAACGTGGGTCTTTTTTTGTGGTATCCTAAAACGATGCATTGTCGGGAGTCATCAATCATCATCCAACCAATAAACACCAATATATTGACTATATCATAAAAGAAAAATTGGATATATTCTAATAGGAAGCTATAAAATAGGATTATACTTAATTAGGAAAAAGCTAATTAAGCATTTTTCTCCTCTTTGTTTTTTTTTTCTTCTTTTAAGATTACGGATTCAGATTTCGTGTTTCACATTTCTATTTCACTTTACATTCTATTGTATTGGATGAATGACACATGTATAAGACGTATATAGCGTAATAAAAAGTGGAATAAAAAATGGAATTGAGAACCTGTTGTGGAGTAAAAATTCCTTTTTTTCCATATTTAAATGCATTATTATTATTGGGCTTACATGAATTAATTACAAGTCGGCCCATTAAAAGAGCCTTAACATGCCCATTAAGCCTTAATAGGCCCACATAGCCTAAACAGTCTCATGTCCCAGGTATAAATAGCCTCCTCCATAATTAATCTTTCATTAAGTACATTTTCAACTGTTAATTATCTCTTGTGATCTAGATTATTTTCTACATGTTGATTTAAGCATCGGAGAGGCTTCACCGTGATAACCCCAGGGCCCTTCTAACCCTATTTGCGTGTTGCAGACCAATTCCTCACTTTTGCAGTATTCAACGAATCGGAGTGGGATCCCTCAAACCCAAAACACCTCAATTTGGAGTGAGCCGTAACTATTTTTGCAGCATGAGAACCTTTGTAATTGACATTTCAATATTGGTTAACCTTTCGATTCCAATTTTCACCACATTGAATCAAGAATATGACATTGGCATATTCTTATAAGATAGATCCAACATCCATATATATATAGTCATAGAATTCTGACTAAAGACTTACATAAAATTAAATATGTCCAAGAAAAACAATCGATGACCCTATAAATCGAAGAAAAACAAACACTTCATTCTTGGAAATTGGAAAATCATGCACCATATATATACATATATATGAACCAAAGCATTTGAAAGCTGTAGATAAGCATCAAGAACTTTGGTGGCCTCGATTTAAAGCTATTATTGCATGGGCCCTAAATATATATTTTCATATTTTTCGTGTAATGAGTGGCATGTATATATTGAGAACAAAATTTCAGGTTCTTCACATGTTCTAGTCTTAAACCTCTACAAGGCCTTCACAATTAAGGACTAAGGAAGAAATATGGATTGGATTGATGACACACATTGGACAAAGAGACAATAATCCAAAAACTATGGAAAGAATTATGCAATTTTTAAAAAGAACAAAAGGGGGAGTGAATTAGAAGCCCACCACTAAGAAATGGTAGGACTACCAATTTCCATGGTAGCACAACGAACAGGGCTGAAAAACAAACCAATTCACGATCGATCTTTAATTAAAAGCTAGTTTGAGCTCGGTTCATTAACACAACGTACTAAGTTTGAACACATTTTTTCATTCAATATGATATAGTGTCTTGCATTTATTGCATCTCATATTAAAGCACCATTTAGCTAGGCATTCATTTTATGCATATATTATATAGTATATTATATATATTATATGAAAGAAGGAAAGAAATAAATAAATATGAAAAAAAAGAGAGAAATGAGATGAAAAGGTGTGTCCTTTCATGTAAATACATCCTTTGAGAAGGGTTGCAATGACGAATAGATGCAACCTTTGGATAAATAATTTCCATCCGTTGAGAAGGGATGCGACTCTTCAATGTAACCCTTGAAAATCTATAAATAATTTCAAGTTATTCTATAGAGATAAGATGAAAATGGAGAAAAAGAGATGGAAAATTTATTCCATAAAATTTCTACGAGATTTATTTATTTCCTACTTTCTACCACTGTTGTTTTAACTACAACTTGTGATTGATGCTCCTGAAAAATTCTAATGAGTGTAACATTGGAATTTTTGTGAAATAGGCTTTATATCCTGGAGGTTAATTCCTTGAGAACTATTTACATCATAGTGGGAGAAATTAATACCTTAAAGAAAACATCTTTAACATGTGTCTAACCTATACAAAATTTGATTTTCGTTTTCATAAACATAATTCATTATCTACTATTCGAGAAATATATACAACAATAAAGCTCCGCTCTAGCTAGCTCGACTCTATTAGTAAAAAAATAAGATATATGACTCGCGTTCGACTCGACTAATTATAGCTCGTTCAAATTCATTTCGATTAATAATCAAATCAAATTCAACATAATTTTTGAAATTCGATAAAAATCTAAACAAGCCAGAACAATTCGTAACTACTCGATCACCTCTAACGACGAGACCGACCGCCCACCTTGTCTCTATAGAGTATTAGGTTTTCATTTGGTGTGAAAATTACACGCATCATATACACGCGCCAGCAATACACTAGCACTAGTCAACGTCGAGATTTTTAGTACGTTATGTTAAATCATGTTTCTCATTTGGTTTACAATATTACTACACAAAATATATAAGTTGATTTTATAGTCTCATTAATTTGAGTCTAAAGGGCATTGATGATGTTATATAGAACCTTATGCCTGTGTGTGTGTGAGATACTGATGTTTGCTTGTTTGGTTTTATATATATGTTAACATAACATATATAGCTTGGTGCATGATCAGTTGGTATATATTTATGGGCACATTAAATGTGTCCAAAAGCCATTGATGTGGGAAGATGTTTGCCTTAGATGAAATTGATTGGATGACATTATTTGGATTCAGAAATATTAAGGTATCATATATTTATGTGTACATATGTTGGCAAATGCTATATATGTATGTAATGTTATTTTTGCGGTGTAATTATTAGTTTGGTGGAGCTAGAGGGTCATATAAGCGATGCGGGCACCTGATCCTCTCTCATTTTTGTTTTTAATAGCTTATATTAAAAAATTAAATAAATGCTATAAGTTATATGATAATTTTTTTTATTTTTTTTATCTAGTTCTATCTTACTTTCGTGTGTTGATTCTGCTATTGATTCTTAGTAAGAGCATATATTATCCAAACAAAGAAAGGTAAGGACACAATTGTGAGAAGAAAGAAATTAAAAATTAATGGGTCCATTGGATTTTATTATATATATAGTTAGGGAAGGGAATAAAATATTGTCCCCATTAGGAATAATGAGGTTTTTGTTTATGTCCAACATTGGGTGGACAAATATATATATATATTGCATCATTTCTGTAGGATGCATGGATTGGACGTGTGGTTGGAGATGAGATCATCCATATTATTATAAATATGACCTAATTACGAACATCAACTTTCTGTTTTTAAACAAATATTTTTTTCAAATATAAAAGTCCATATCGAAAGTAAAGTTTCACATATTATATTAAACCAAAGTTGACTGATTTTATTATTTGAACTTATTATATGCATTGCTTTATCATAGCTCAATTTGGATTTGACTCTTTTATTTTCGAGCCTAAGTTTTAGGAGGAGCTAGCTTAATTAATCATTAATCCTTATAACTATCCTAGCTTTTTGAACTGCAAAATATTATATATATTTGATTTGGGTGAGATTAGATGTAATTCGGTTCGAATTGTTTCGTCGAACCAGGTACTTGACTCGGGACCTGTAATAAACGTTAAGCTAGCTCGATGGACCCCTAGCTAAGGGCTAATGTCCTCTGATGCTAAAGTTAGTTTGTTAGGTATCGATCCCGTTGTCGAGCCCGTACGCCATAGCCATTATAGAATAGTCCAAAAATAAACTATTACAAATAAGCTAAAAGCTACAAAAGCTAAAAGCTACGAAACAAAAAAAAAACCAAACGATCGGCTCCACTTCCTCAAACCTTTGTGAGGGCACGGTGGATTTAGGGATGACTTCTTGAACTTAGAGTCGCCGTCAATAACAACACGAGGCAAGACTAAATTATTCTTTGTAAAATAGAAGTAAAATATGAAAGCATAAAATAGGAAAGATATCACCTAATCTTTCGCGCCTTGTTTCAACAAGCCGAATCGAGCGGGGATAGGTGGGCGGCACCATAGGCTCGAGATATGAACAACGCCCCCTCACCGTCGAAGAAACCGGACGCGCCCAAGGTAGCCACAAACGAGAACACCTAGCCCAAAGCCTTCCAAAACCCTCACGAGAAGAAGACTGAAACCCTCTCAAAACCGAGTCGACCATAGAAAATCGAACCCACACGCACAAGTGTGCTCGAATCAACACTCACAATATTTCACTGATGACAACTCTCAAAGTTTCACAAAGAATCGATTGAGTTTGAACTAAATATAAGAGAGAAGAAAGCGTATGGAAGGTGAGAGAGAGCGCCTGGAGCGTGTCGAGCAAAAGAATCGGGTTTCTTTTCTGCTTCACACGTCCAGCCAAGGTAGGGTTTTGAGAGAGGTATTAAAAAGGTTGGTTGGTTGCATTTTGGGCTAAGTCCTCTTTTGGGCTTGGGAGAAAGTAAAATGGGCTTAACAATTCCAAGGAATTTGGGCCACATATTAACATTCTCCACCTGGCACAAGTTTCACGACTTGGGACAAACACAAATATCATCATCGCTTTATTTATTTTTCTTTACTATACACAAAGTACAACAAAAATCAAGATCATCAAGAAGCACAAAGCAAACCATAACACACGGGACAACTTAGCAAGACAAAGCAAGCCAAAGCAAAACGGGACATGGTAAAATAACCATATTGCACACACAACACAATAACACCTGGAAATAACAAGCACACATCAAGTAATTTCCAAAACCAAACAGAACATAATCTGTTCAATCACCTGTATCAAAATTTAGAATTTTTAGACATGTCAAAAATTTACTCACAGACAAGCATTTAGTTCCCATATCACAGGATTAATTTCGGAGAAGTATCTTTTCAAGACAGACTATACCCCTTCGCAACAACATCACGAATATAATGAAATCTAACATCAATATGTTTAGTCTATCATGAAAAATAGGGTTTACGGTTGAATTCCGTGATCGACTATCGAAAAACACAACAACATCACCTTCAAGAAAGCCGATTTGAGATATTAATCCCTTTAACCAAATAAATTTTCTTTTAAGGCCTCGATTCTAAAGAACATATTGATTGATCGTAGACAAAGCAACAATATGTCAGAATCGAGATTTCAAACTCACACAAGAACCACACAAAGTAAAAACATACGAAGTTGTTGATTTTCTGTTATCTCTATCATTAGCATAATTGGAATCAACATAACCCTTCGATTTAACACCTTCAACAGATTTAGTAAATTTCAAGCCTAAATTCACAGAATGTTTTAAGTACCTTAACAACCATTTCAAAGCATTCCAATGAGGCATACCAGGGTCGGACATATAGCGACTCAAACAACTCACAAAGATACGCAATATCCGCCAAGTACTAACCATCAAGTACATGATCGATCCTATAAAGCATTTGAATAAGGCACATTTTTCATAACATTCACATCATGGGCGGTTTAGGAGACTGTTTCTTTACTCAACAGAAAATGACCACCAAAGGCACATTAACAAAGTTTAGAATCGCCATAGAAAATTTACTCAAAATCTTTTCAACATAAGAAACGATTTAGAAAAATCACATAGTTTTTTCTATCTCTAAAGATGTTCATTCCTAAAATCCTTTTGGCATCTCCTGTATTTCATGTCAAACTTGGCACTAAGACAATTTTTAACATGTTCAATGACTTTAACACAAGGACTAATTAATTAACAAAGATGTCATCAACATAAATCAACAAGAAAATAGGAACTTTAGCATCTTCTTTAAAATACAAACAATGATCATAAGAACTTCGTTTAAATTTCAAAGACAAAGATGCAATCATCAAATTTCTTGTTCCAACATCTAGAGATCAAGCTTCAAGCCATACAAGGATTTTTTAAGCAAACAAACAAAATCGTGGATTCTTTTTATCAACAAAACCAATAGTGCCGCATATAGATTTTTCATCCAAATCACCATGCAAAAAGCGTTAGTTTTGACATCCATTTGTTTTAATTCCCAATTAAATCGAGCACATAAAGCAAGCATAATTTGGACAATCGTAAACTTCACAACAAGAGCAAAGATTTCGTATAATCTATCCTCTTTTGAGTAAATCCCTTAGCCACTAACCTAGCTTTAAATCTAATCGATTCACATTCATTCTTCACCTTAAAATGACCATTTACTGAGTCCCACAACAGAACAATTTGCGGGTTTAGGCACAAGAATCAAGTATTGTTAACATGCAAAGAATTCATTTCCTCATTCAAGATTTAACCACTCGTGAGAATTTTTAGATTTTAAAGCTTCTTCATAAGATTTAGGCTCGAATTATCAATAGAGTCAAACACACTAAAAACAAATGAAGTCATATGAAAATCATCAAACCTAGCGGGTTGCCTAATGTTTCGTCTTGCCCTATCTCTAACAAGTTGATAATCATGCGGATGTTCATTTTCCGGTTCATTTTCATCAAGTATTTCATCATGCACAACATCATCATCATGATTTTCGTGCAAAACAGGGTTCAAAATCATGCAAAACTGGTTTGATTTCGGGCATAACAGTTGATTCGAAGACACATTTTCATGATTTTCATGCACAACAAAGATCGGAAAAATATCCACACTAGGAACATACTCCACCTTATTAGGTGTATCATTTTTTAATCGGACATAGGCAAAGATAAGCAAGGCATTTCAGATTCATTAAAAGTCACATCCCTACTAATTAAAACTTTAAAACCAGTTGAGATTTTAACCACAACCTATAACCTTTAACACCTCCGGGATAACCAAAAAACACATTTCATGTACCGAGGTTCAAGTTTATCAAGTTTTTGATGTGCAAACGCAGAACATCCAAACACTTTCAAGTTAGAAAAATCGATTTCTTTACCCGTAAACACAAATTCGGGTATTTTACCACTTAAAGGCGTAAGGAGATCGATTAATCACATAGGCATCATTAAAACAGCTTCACCCCAAAACTTTTTTGAAAGTCCGAATAAGCAAGCATACTTCTCACCCTTTCAAGTAAAGTTCTATTCATACGCTCCGCTACACCGTTTCTTTGCGGTGTATACGGGACTGTTTTATGCCGTTTTATACCAGAATCGACACAAGTTATCAAACAAGTGATTACAAAATTCAAGTCCATTATCGATTCTTAGATTTTAATTTTCTTTTTCTGTTTGATTTTCAATTAAAGTTTTCATTTTGTTTAAACACATCAAACACATCGATTTGTTTTTCAACAAAAAACACCTAAACTTTTCTTGAAAAATCATCAATAACGAGAAAGAAAATACCTAGAACCACCATGCGTAGTAACACTCGCAGGACCCCACACATCGGCATGTAAATACTCAAGAATTTCGAAGAGGTTGATTTATTAGGGGAGGGGAAACAGGAAATTTTACTCTAGAATGTTTGCCAAGAACACATGAATCACAAAATGGCATACACGACAATTTATCTTTTCCAAAATAACCATTTTTCTCGCAAAATTTCAAGACCTTTAAAGACTATATGACCCAAACGTTTATGCCATAAATCGGTTTGTCATTTTGAGCCACACACAAATTTCTGAATTTTGCGGGCTAGATTCAAGTTCGGCAAAGACAAACATACAAATTTCTCCTTTTAATGACTTTGATAATTACCAAGTTACCCTTTAAAATTTTCATTAAGCCTTTTCCCCATTTCCCTCTAAACCATCATCCTCAAGAGAAGCACACGAAATCGATTGCTACATAAATCGGCACATGCCTCACATTTTTCAAAGTCAAAACATAGCTTAATCAAATTTTAAACACACATCACCAATTCCAACAATATTACACTGCTTTGTTTTTGATTAGCCAATGACACGTAACCATGCAACACTTCTTTATAATTAGAAAACAACCTTTTAAAAGGTGTCATATGAAAAGTGCAACCTTAATCAACAAGCCATTGATTTCACACACGTAATTCGAATGCACAGAATTCACATCAACACAATTTTCATAAACCATAAAGACATCAGCACATTTTCACTCGTAGAAACCATATTAGCATGCTCATTTTGTTTAAAATTCGATTACTTTTTTATTAGGACATTCCCTAACATAATGACCACTTTGACCACATTCATAGCACTTCCGATTATGAGGCCTAGACTTAGACACAGACTTACTCTCTTTCTTTTTTTCTTAGCAAATTTCGTTGTTGTTATTATTACCGGTTTTATTAAACATATTTTGAGAATGTCTTCTCACATGCATAACCTCACCGAATTTTGCCAGAACTTCTATTGACTTTTAAATCCAATTCTTTGCTTTTAAGGCCATTCACTACACGATTGTCAAGTGTAATCGTGTCCCTACCATACTTAATAAGCAGATTTAACATCACCATAAGACGGGAATAGCATTCAAAAGCACAATCGGAGTATAATCATCAATATGCTTATCACCCGTCAACTTAATATCTTGAATTAATTTGGTAAACACATCCAAATTTTCATCAATCTCTTTGTTTAAGTCAAGTTTAAATCAAAAAATTTCAAGCAAAAACAACTTACTAGGCAAAGAAGTTTTCAGTATACAATTCTTCTAATTTTTCCCACAAAGCTTTTGTCGGAAGCAAGTTTACCAACTTTTCTAAGCACGAGTCGAAAGGTTCAAAATAATAGAAGAATAAGCATACTCATCAATTTCAACTTTCTTTTCAAGTGGTATATTTTTCACCATAAACACCACTAACAACCTTATAAACCTTTTCTTTGGATTAGAATCTCTTTCATTTTTTGTTGCCAAATAGAAAAATCAGTTTTTCCATTAACGGTTCAAGATTATAACTAGCACCGGCCATTTTCACAAAAAAAACACAAATGATTTTCTTAAAACTCAAGGCACACAAAGCAAGTTATAATCACAGAGCAAGCAACAAACACACAAAAATTGAGAATACGAGCAGGAAAGCAAATAAAAGCCACAAATAGGAAACCCTCGCACCACAGGGTTCCACTACACTCGCGGTGTAGGTCAAGCGACTTTTTTTCGGAGTTCCTTTAATACTAAATAAAAACTGAAAAGACTATCAACCACGTAAAGACGATCAACCAAGTAAAGCAGATATGGGGATCACACAGAATCCCCAACAAATAAAGACTAAAGCAAATAAATCGCGGCAAGCGGTATTTACACTACTTAAAGCGATAAATCCGCAAGACAGCGGCTACACTACTAAAAAAAAAGGGAGATTAAGCCTCTTTACTGCGGAGCGAAACCCTACGGTAAGGGTTTTTGTACCACCACAACAGGATGCTCGATACCATTTGTTAGGTATCGATTTCAGTTGTCGAGCCCGTGACGCCATAGCCATTATAGAATAGTCCAAAAATAAACTATTACAAATAAGCTAAAAGCTACAAAAGCTAAAAGCTACGTAAAAACAAAAAACCAACAATCGGCTCCACTTCCTCAAGAACGGCTGTGAGGGCACGGTCTGGATTTAGGGATGACTTCTTCGAACAGAGTCGCCGCAATAACAACACGAGGCAAGACTAAATTATTCCGTAAAATAGAAGTAAAATATGAAAGCATAAAATAGGAAAGATATCACCTAATCTTTCGCCTCGTTTCAACAAGCCGAATCGAGCGGGGATAGGTGGACGGCACCATAGGCTCAGATATGAACAACGCAGTTAGTTACAAGCTAAAAAACTGAAGAGCGAGATGATTAGCAATAAATCAGATACTTGTAGCAAGAGAAACTGTGTTGGTATTTATAGGTTTGACTTCAACTAGACCGTATGACCTAGTTCCACGTGTGAAGATCGTCTCGGTCCACCTGTCATGTCATAATATTGTAAATCGATGATACTGAGTCGCCCTGTGACTTCGAGTCGGGTCAAGGAGAGACACGGATCTTTGTGCTTTTTAGCTATTTATGAGGGTAAAAAGGTAATTTAGTTTCGACCCATATCAATATCAGATTATCATTCAAAGAATTAATGCAAATTATTGGACTAACCCGTATAATCCCGAAGGTTACACTTTTGGTACGAATAATTTGGGAGGTGGACTATTGGCCTCTAAGCAGTCGACACGTAGCATAGGAATCATGATGCCTCCTCTAAAGTCATTTCATGGCTTAAATTCATTTTTAAATAAAATTTCATTTTCACCCTTTAACTTTTCAAATTTAAACAAGTGGACCGATGTGTATGTTCTCCTTCCAAATTAAGCTCAAAAGCTAATCAAACTATTTGATATTCAATTTGAACTGATATCGTTGAAACTCAACTTATTGAATTAACTTAACAAGCTTGACCATATCTTTTTTAGCTAATAGAATCTGAACTCAACAAACTCGACTTAATTAGGTAAAAAATAAAGATACACATGAAGAAAAAAATCAAGCTACCCGAATTTATTTCATGTTAAATTGAAGAACTCATTTAAACTCGACTCGATTAACCCCTCCCCCTCCTCCCCAATTTCCCTCACCACTACAAGAAAAACCAATTTACCTACAACAAAATTTGTGGGTAATATTAAAATAATTGTAAAGTGTAAGTAAAATCGTTGTAAGTAAATATTTACCAACAAAATTCAAAACTGTAGGTAAATACCTATAATATTTCTGTCAGTAATTTAAAAACTATTGGTGATTTATCGGTATAGTTTGAGAAAAAATCAATATTTTTTATTATGTCATAATTTTGTTGATAAATGTAAAATTTAGTGATAAAATCATTTACGCTTTGAACTGAAAGTTTTCAGAATGCACCGCACTCGTGTTTTTCGGTTACCAATTATGGTTGGTCACCTATGCTGATGTCATAACTTGCTGATTTTTCTCTCTAATCACTGGCAATAATATAAAAAAAAAAAACATAATCATCATTTTTCTCATAATTTTTCTCATTAGGGCACCAAACATCGTTTATGAAGATCGTGGAATAAGCAAACATCTTCGGATCCTATTCTTTCATGCAAAAAATGTCATTCTAATTTGCTAAAAAACTAAAGTGAAATAACTATACACAAGACCCCATGACAATGACTGCGACAGTGATGGGATGAATAGGAAAAATTTCCTCCTAGCATACCAATTCAAATCTTTTGTGACACTAAATTTAGAATTTGAGAATACCATTTGTTACGTTTGAAAATTAGAACTATTAAAATTAGACATGTCTTGACGGACAGAGATCATTTTGAACCAACCGATATCCGAACCGAAAATATCCGTTGACTTTTGACTTTCTCCGAACCGAACCGCATCGAAAATTTTTTTGGTACGGTTTCGAGATTTTAAAATATCCGCATCGAGAACCGCATCATTCCGCATCGAACCGAAGATCTCAAGATAGAACCGATTTTTAAGATTTTTTAATATATACATATATATTATTTTTATCTTATTTATATTTTGATATTGTGACACCCCATATTTAATTAACCTATAAAATTATCTCGATATGATTAATTAATTATTAAATTAAGTTTCTAAGAATTTATATCATTTAACTAGCCTTTTAGTCCGTGCAATGCATGGGACGTGTTCCATCAAGGTATTGCATGCATATAAGAGCTACACTTTGTTAATGAATATAAAAATGTAAAATACAACTTCTAACAAATCAAGTTAACTACGTACATTTCAAAATTATAAATTTTGGAATATTTCTTTATACACAACATTATTCATCTGTTTGATTTTATTTTGCCGTCATTCACAAACTAATATGTTCAAACTCTTACGATACGTGACTCGTGAAACAACAACATATAATTGACCATGATCGAAAATTGAGTTCTTTATTGGAGAATTAATGAAAATAATTAAGGAGATTAATTATTCTCATTATTTGCTACGTTTTAATAAAACATAACATCAACATGTATATTAAATTTCCTTATTGTCGATACTTATATGTTATACTTTTAAAAGTTTTGTACATCCGAAATACAATAATTACACATCAATGATCCATAGTAAATTAAAAACTATCGACTTTTGATTTACAAAATTTTCGACATAAATTATTCAATGGTTAATTTTATTTTGGTATTGGCGGAATAAGATTGCAATCAATCATATATTTAGAATATAAAAAATTAGATCAGAAATCTACCAAAATAAAATACTTGTCCAACAACTGCAATTAAAGATTAATATATTAAGAAAATTACTTTGACCGAGAGCCTTTAAGTGTTGGTGTGACTTTATGGTTGTAATTTATTTTGAGATTGTGTTGCCTTTTATGGTTGTAGTATTTATTTTGAGATTGCACTAAAAAAAGGAATGGACTATAATTATTTGGTGATTTTTACATTAATTTTTTATTTTTCTTATTTTGTGTGTTTTACTTTTGATTAATTTCGCTTTCCCCGTCCCAAATCAGATGCCTCGAACCGCCCCGTTAGAAGCCAGAATCCCAGATCAACCGCATCAATTTTTGATGCACGGTTCTAAGTTTGAGATTGTTTCTCTATTCGGATTCGAGATTGATTTTTAAAATCTCGAACTGGGACGTTCGAGATTTATGAATCTCAGAACCGCCCCGGACCGCGCACACCCCTAGTTAAAATGTCCAATGGTGGGCCCTAGCCCGAGCCAATCCACTAGGCCAAGAGCAAAAATTGGGTTGGGTGGGCAGAGCCAAATAGTTCTTTGGGCCACTAACTAAAGCTCCCCTACTAACCCATGAAATTACACTATAAAATTCGGGTCAATTATAAAATTAGCACAATTAACTAAGTGACATTTTAAACGTCAAACAATTGATTCGTGAAAAATTAATCTGAAAATGATTGTAATAATGTAATTATGAATCAAAAATTATGTTATTTTGGTAAGTCAAAATACAAAAAAAAATATTAAAAAGGTTCAAATTTAATAAAATTAGCACAAATCCTATGTGAACACACGCAGTGTTTTTCTAGTAATGAAATAAAATAAAAACCTTCCACCACATTAATTATGAAAAATTAGCAAACATGCTGAATTGGACTTTTCGATAGGTTAATCACCATTTTTTTTTTAAACGTTTTAATGTATAGATTGAATTGAAACCTCCTAATATTCCTTTTTTTTTGCTGTCCTTTTAAATATAGAGTGTGGTCTCCGTCACACTTTAATATAAAAACTCTAATGAGTGTTTTATTTTTACTTTTTTTTATAAAAAAAATTAAGATATTTAGTTAGTGAACTGGCAGAAAAGCCTGTGATTGGCTTTGCCATTTACGAAATTGTCACTATTAATCGATGAGATAGACATTGTTATTTAATGGACCATACTTTCATATGGAAGCACATGATGACGTCCAACCTCAAGTAACATAAAATGATTTACCTCTTAATCTATTTTTAGAGTTTTGAATCATCTCTTATTTCTTGTAGGTCATTCAAATTAGGTGTGACAATGTTTGTCTCGACACGATAATTTGATCTGCCCGATCCGAAGTTCGAGAGAAATCCAAATTCCAACATGCGAAACCAACCCGACTAACACGAACACGATTCGATGTTACCAATTTGTCTAAAACGTAGTAATTTTAAATTTTTATTAACTTTCGATGTATTTTAAGACAACCTCGAAATCAACCCAAAGCCAAGTATGAATCCGACCTAATGACCGAATTGCCACCCCTAATTCAAATCAAATGTTTGCTTTTGAAGTTGTACAACACCCACCGACGAACCGAGAGGGGAAATTTGGATGGGGCCATCTCAATTGCACAAAGTTATACATAAGAGTTGAAATATGAAGATAAAACACTAAATCAACAATTAGAGGATCTCAATTCAACTTTGTGTCTTTCGAAAAGGACGGGACGGAACGGTGCAAGAGTACTAAAGATCTAAGAAAATGACTATAGACATTCCAATATGTATATCAATATAAAGACACAAAATTAATGTATTTATGTGTTGTCCACATTGAAAACCCTCTAATTAATTAAAATGCTCTCTTAAAAATAAAAATAAAAATAGTGAATGTATGGAAGGCCTGAGTCCACGCTGGTTGATTGTCTTCTCTTTGCCATGAATGTAAACCTTATCCAAACATATGCCCATTGGCCACTTCCAAGATATATACCCAGGAAAACCTTCCAACCTAGTACCCCCAATCCACATTGTGGACCAATTTTGCCAGTCTGGTTTCCTATATTTATTTAAAAATTCTAAGTCAATGTCATTTTGTATGTACAATAATGACATCATCTTATACACATAACACGTATTGAATAGATCACAAAAGATAAAATATTATAAGAAATAGGAGATTGATTCCGCATTACAAAAAAAACTTCTAGTTTACAAAATTTACAGACATAAAATTCGTCATTATATTTTACGATTCTACATAATACTGACATGATATATATTATATTCTCCTAAGTCATACAGATTTAAATGTTGTAGGTATTTAAAGCCAATTATTTTAGATTTTGTTGGTATATATACCTACAATAATTTTACGTATACTTTTACAAGTTATCTTAATACTTTCTACTGATTTTTTTATAGGTAAATTGATTTTTTTCAGAAAGTGCAGTATATATTATATAATCTTCTGCTAACTTGCATGCCAAAAATTGAGTTCATTAAGTATAGGGTCATATTACTATATTAGTGACTGCAGATATGGATACAATATGGGTATGAATGCATTTGTTGAACTTAAAATGGCACTCTTTTATTGTTTCTCTTTTTCTCCATAATTCTTTTTATATATAAGAAAAAAAGGAGGATAGGGATTAGGGAATAGAGGTAGAAAATATGACTTGGGCACAGCACAAGATTCAAAATTGATAAAAATTAATTTGACTATATATAAATTAAGGATTATATATGTAGTGGAAAGTGGATCACGTCTTTATTATTCGTACTTACGAAAAATATCTGGTTGGAAGTACTAACTTATTTGAATTATTCATTGAACCACTAATCATGTATTTTAGAGGCTGTTTGGCTAAGCTTATTTAAAACATTTTATAAGCTCTTACATCTGATAAACTGTTTTAAGAGCTTATAAGGTGTTAGATCTTATTTTAAAATAAGTTGTCATGGTGTTTGGATAAAATAAGATAGTTTAGCTTATAAGCTGTTTTTATATCTTATAAAATTATTAAGGATACTTTTGTCTTTTGAATGTTTAAAAATAATAAGGAGCTTATAAGCTCTTTTAAAAAAAGTTGGGGTGAAGGTACTTTTTTTTTAGGAGCTTATAAGCTTTCTAACATTTTTTTTTTAGAGCTTATAAGCTCTTTTGAAAAAATTACCAAACACATTTTAAGAGTTTATAAGCTCTTAAACATCTTATAAGCTATTTTTAAGAGCTTATAAGCTCAGCCAAACACACTACATATACTAAGAATAATTGTGGTGGACATATTCATTTCCTTTCTTTTCTTTTTCTAAAACCACCATTTTCATGGTGGTTAATTTAATATATAAATAACTTGACAAAACATTGCAAAATAAATAAAAAATTATATCAAAAGCTAGAAAAACTTCACTTATCAACTCTAAATTGTTTACAGAGGGAGAGACAAGAAATTTTGAAAAATAAAAACAATAATAATAAGTTGAGGCAGAATAATAATGGGTATTAGAGTTAGGGATGACAATTCGGGTCATCGAGTCGTGTTCGGGTTTAATTTCATATCAATTTCGGGTTATGTTAAAAATAGAGCAAATGGTAGAAATACCCACTTGGGATAAGACAAAGACTTTTTTTATGACATGTGAGATAAAAAACTAAGGCCTTGTATGGTTATGTTTAGTGGACTATTTCTAGTTTTTAGTGTTGGAAAATGAATTTTCAGAATTTATTGGTTTTCGTGTGAAAACTGGAATTATGTTTGGATGAGTGAATGAGAATGAGTTTTATGTAGGTTTGGAAATGAGATTATGTTTGGTTAAGTAGTTTTGAAATAGTATTTTATGTATATAATAATTTAAAAAATTGATAGTGGTTGAATATTTTAATTGAATATATAATATTATATTTGTAAGATTGTAGGCTAGTGGGTCCCATTAGATATATATAGTAGTATTTTAAGTAGATAAAGTTGGTAATGGAGGGTCCACATATATAATTGAGTTAAAAATAAGAATAGTGATTGATAAGTGATGTAGGGTAGTGTATAGGGTTGAGAATTGAAATTGTAGGTTTGAGATGATGTTTTATGTGAAAAGTGGAAAGTGGAAATAATGATTTCCATTGGAAATTTTAGAAACAAACATGATTCCATTTCTATGAATAGTTGGAAATTGGAAATGTACTTAAACATAAACAAACAAGTGCCTAAGTTTTCTACCCATTTTTGTGGTGTTTTTACCCAAATACCCTTTATACTTGAATACAAAAACAAAAAGAGGTGGGGTCATATTTCTCTCTCACATAAATATAATATACTTTCTTTATTTTTGATTTTTAACACAAGTTTTAGTTTTTTTCAAAAAAATAGTTTTTCAAAAAATCGTTTAGTATAAAAACCATTTTTTGAAAATAATTTTGTGTTTTTAAATTGGCAAGATATGGTTATATAATATATGTATATATGTATATATATGAATATAACACGATATGATTCAATTGGCACGATATATGAAAATATTATATAATATATATTTTAAATTGGCACGATATTCTACGTGTTTTGAGTCATATAATATATAACTTTTTTTAGAAAGCATATAATATATAATATATGTATGTATGTATGAATATGCCACAATATAATATGTTATAAATTGAGTACGATATGGTTCATTTTCGGACAATATCTTAAATAAATGGACAGACATGGTTCATTTTCAAGACAATAGTCTTGGACTTTGTATATATCATGAAAAGCACCAAATGGTTCACTTTTTTGGCATAATAAAACATGAAAAACAACACCTTGATTCCAACGTACACAAAACTCAATTAATTAACCACTTAATTCCAATGGCATGATAGTGACGACATGGGCACGATATCGTGCCTCGATAAAAATTAGGCACGATATCGTGCCCAATATTCATGCCCAATTTTAAATAAGGCACGATATATCGTGCCTCGGAAAATTAGAACGATATATCGTGTCTCTTAAAAATTAGGTGCGATATCGTGCCCAATTTTAAATAAGGCACGATATCGTGCCAAATATTTGTGCCCAATTTTAAATAAGGCACGATATATCGTGCCTTAGTTAAAATCGGGACGATATATCGCGCCTCGATTAAAATTAGGCACGATATATCGTGCCTTTTTATGTATACGTACATGGGGTTGGCACGATATGGGCACGATATGAGTATACGATTTTATACATAGGTGTGTTTGTATTTGGGGAAGTTTACACGATTTTCAATGAAAGAATTAATTGCATTAGTTTCAAAATTCTAAATCTTCAAATTAAAGGAGGGACATTTTTGTCAAATTGGGTAGAAAAGAGTTTTCTTTGTCTACATGGATAGAAAAGAATACTCACTATCCATAATGGGAGTCTTAAAAATTCCCCTTAAAAATATATAACAAGTTAAATTAAATTTAATATATTATGTTTTTAGACAATTTGGTAACTTCATGCTAGTCATATTTGTGTTCGTATTTGGGTGTCTCTCAAGAATTTCGAGTTGGGTTAGGTGTCGTATTATCGTGTCGACAGGGATTGACACCCCTAATTAGAGTATTAGTTTAATTAGAAATATGAGGTGGCTTTTGTGTAGGGTTTAAAGCATTTGGGAATAGAGGCGAGCAAATCACATGGAGTCCTCGTGGTTTCCATTCTGATGTCAATACACATCCTGTTTTGGAGGGACCAACTCTCATTGATTGTAACCACCCCTACGTACACCACCCGTACACAAAAACATCCCTCATCATCACAGCTCATATATGCAAAATTTTCTCAATCAAATGTGGTATCACCCAAGTAATTGGACTTCGAAAACGTGAATTGCCACTGGATCGTTGTTACGTCATAAACAAGCGATAGGGATGTTGAGGATTTGCCCGAAAATCCTCCGAAAACTCAAGTCGATTCGAATAGAAAATCCAGGAAAACTCGGAGCCTAATAATTGCAAAATGAATTGTGTATCTTTGGCCATGAGGATCGTGGGTATTTATTTATAGGGTTAAAGAAGATCGTTGTAAGCTTTTTGGCCTAAAAGCCTTAATTGGGTTTTATTATCCAATTTAATTTACGAACAAGCATTACTCATAAAATTAATTCTATTGGATCTTTATTCGTCTTTTGGTTTATTATCCAGACTGTCCGAATATTCCTTGAACTTCGTCTATTGGGCCTATCATAATCTATCTAGACCAATCTCACAGTTTCTTGACTGCTATATAAGGGTTGTGACTAAATCATATTAGTATTATGATATCAAATCTTATATTGAATTTTCTGAATTTTTTTAGTATTATTGCCACTTTGTTTATCGAACGGGCAAGCATAATGATTGCATATTCAGGGGAAAATGCAAAACTAGTCCCATAACTACAAGGGGGTAGCATTTTTTATCCTGTAAATATCATATATAGCAATTTTGGTCTTATAAATTTTGTGTCGGTGCAATTTTGGTCTCAATGTGGCGTTTCAATTTTTATTTATTAATGCCAAAACACCTAATATGCCTTTCGGGACTAAAATTGCCACATCCAAAAGTCATAGGACTAAAATTGTGTGCCAACCCTAAAAGTTACAGAACTAAAATTGTTATTTTGGTAAAGGGCAAAAGCGTTAAGAACCAAAATTGGAACATCAAGAAGTTACATGACTAATATTGCAACACCTCTATAGCTACACGACCAATTTCACAATTTTTCAGAAGATGTACCGCAAAAATGCACATTACTTAATTGTACCCGTCATTCTTTGTAGCATGAGCTAAGAGCCAAGATTATTAACACGTGCCAAAGACCTTGTAGCCAAATTGGTTACAAGTGAGGTAATGGAGATGTCGAGGTTGAACCCCATAAAGACAATGGTGAAACAATTAATATTGAGGCTTCAATGGCGGTGTGAGACTCGGAATTCGGTAGTAACCACTTTGGATTGAGCGAAGTCCAGATAATCAATCACTTGGGCGACAACTCCTTATGCGGTAGTTGAGAATATTATGGATCCGGGAGTCGTTGTGCAAGATTTTTGCGGTTTACGTGGGGACAGATCCGAGAGGTCGAGGCTCAAGTTTTCGAAGGATTAATCGTATAGGAATACGAAATCTCGGTTATCGAAAAAAAAAAAAGGATTATCAACACACTTCAACAGAAAACTGAAAGAGTGCTTGTGAGATTGGTATATTTTTTTTTCTGAGTACAATCTCAATGATTAAGATGGGGCAAAAGATGTGTGCTTTTCTTCCCATGTTATTAGCTGAAAGAATCAAAAAGTTTTTTTCAGCATATGTGAGCCCCCATGACAGTGATGACACCTTTTGAAAATTTCATTGATGATCATCCAACTTGATTTTGTTTCCCCCTTCCATCATTGTTGGGCAGTTGGCTATTTTACCAACTTTACATGTTGGAAGTTGGTTATTTGTGGAGTCATTCTCAACCCCCAAACTCTTTGTTCCCACAAAACAATTTAAACTAAAGAAAAATATTAGTAATTTGATGATAATACCATTAAAATAAGGATTAAATTACAAAAACACCCCTGTAAAAAAAAAACTCCAGTTATCATTCAGACTTACAAATATGAGTGAAAACTGAACCAAGCTAATCGATACTCGACTCGAGATCAATCAATAAAAGCTCGTTTGAGCTCAACTTGTTAACATAATGAATCAAACTTGAACACAATTTTTCATTCGGTAGAATATAAGGTTCAGCTTTAGCTCGACTCGATTAGTAAAAAAATAACATAATATGTGTAAAAATATCAAGCTACTCGAGCTCAATTCGTGTTCGATTCGATTAAAGCTCGTTCAAGCTCGACTCGTTTAATAATCAAACCAAGCTCAAACACAATTTTTTAAGCTCGATAAAAATTCAAACAAGCTTGAATAATACTGTGGTCGGCTCCCACTCGATTTGTGTACACCACTAATTACAAATAACCCCTTAAGGATGCAATTTGTAAAATAAAACAAATACTAATGAGTTATTTGTAATTCTGAAAGGGTTATGAGATTTTTTTAACTAAACTAAAGATGGAGGGTATTTTTGGTAATCAACCCTAAAACAAATAATTACTTAGTCATAAGATTAACAAATAGTCATATAACAATTAACATAATACCTAGTAACCATAATAACTACCATTAAAGGTAGAAAAATCTTCACTACATTACAATCATCTTTCAACACTCTAAGACCATCTCCAACCCATTACACCAAATTTGGTGTAAAAACTACACCAAATTTGGCGTTTTGGTGTAATTTTGACAAAACCATCTCCAACCCATTACACCAAATCTTACACCAAATGAATATTTTATTCTTTCTTCTTCATTTTATAGTAACAAAATTTACTTATTTATACAATTATTTTATTTACTTATATTTTATTATTATTAATGTAATTAACTATAAACTTTCATTTAATTAATATTATATTAATTAGTTATATTACTAAAATAAATATTAAAATTAATATTAGTATTTCTTTTAGTTTACATTATAATTATTTGTTATTTATTAAAATTTATAGAAATATTAATTAATTATTAAAATCATATTATATAAATTAATTATATATAAAATGAGGATACAATTGGAATTTAATTTTGAGGTAGAAGGAATTGGAGGGCAAATGTGGGATATTTGCATTACACCAAATTTGGTGTAAATGAATAGTGTTACACCAAATTTGGTGTAACACTATTCACTACACCAAATTTGGTGTGAGGTTTAGAAAGTTGGGTTGGAGAAGAATTTTTGCATATTTGGTGTAATAAGGTGGGATTTGAAGTTGGGTTGGAGAGGCCAATAGCTAGAACTACCAGTTGAGAAAAATCAAGGTACGAAATGGTAAAAATTACTAAAATAGCCCTCACAAACAATCATAATCATAATTAATTACTAAAAAGCCCACAAATCTGACTTTCAAGAAATCGCCACACAAAATGGCAAACTCGGGAGCCTCTTTCTGCTACTCCTATCCCCATTGCACCTGCTGACAGCCGGCCAATCTCCACCGTTGATTTTACACCCAATTTTCCCTCCATCATCTCTGAGATTTTGATTTTCTCCCCAAAATCGGCCGCCAAAATCATCTTCATCATCATCGTCACTTTCATCGCAATCTCTCTCATTTTCTTCCTCAATTTCATCTTCTTCTTCTTCTTCGTTCTCGGCCAAATCATCTCTGTAACCATCTCTGA
Source organism: Rehmannia glutinosa (assembly GCA_016081115.2). Lineage (NCBI taxonomy): Eukaryota > Viridiplantae > Streptophyta > Magnoliopsida > Lamiales > Orobanchaceae > Rehmannia > Rehmannia glutinosa. The sequence continues at coordinate 96,451,606 of CM071924.1, read as the reverse complement.
GCAATGAGAGCTTAAGCCTACCGTTTTCGCGCTCGGCTTGGAAATACGTGGTGCAAGACGAAAAGCTGAAGGCCTTAATCACGAGTCGACCTCCTTCGCGGTGAGTTTTTACCTGAACGCCTTCGTTTCCGCTGATTGATGTTAGCGGAGGTGGGAAATTGCTGCTTTTTTTAAATTTTTTGGAGGAATCTAGGTTTTTCGCTGGTTTAATTCTGGTAGAACTCTGTTTTTCCGATGAAAAATCGTCGAAAACCGAATCGATTCCGTTTCCGGTTTCGCTGCCTAAGCTCTCGGTGCACATTTCGAGGCTTTTTGTGCTGAGAGACGACGATGAGCGTTTCACGAGTGGGTGAACGTAAACTTGCTCTGTTACGTCGTCGTTTGATTGCCTGTGGTTGTGTGAATTATTTATGAGAGATTGTATGAAATTCCAATTACTTGCAGATTTTTCGCTGTTTTTTGAGTTTTCGACTTCGGTTTGTTTTTGCGGCCATGGAAAAGATAGGCCTTGTTTGGGTGGAGCCAATTGGTGCATTAATTCACCTGGTTCGAATAGAAGGGGATCCAAACAGGACTGTAATCCTTGACAAACAGTTGTAGTAGTAGTGGACAACATGTTTTTGTTGTGTTGAAAAACAGGGGATGAAGAACAGGGGAGATTGGGTTTTTGATCAATTGGGGTAGTAATGTGTGTAATCTTGGGATTTGAGAGGGTCATCTGATGTTAAATGATGTGTGTGTGTGTGTGTGTTTTGGGAGTAAATGACTGAAAATGGTGGGTTTTGTGGAGGTGGATAAAAAGATTGAGGAATGAGAGAAAAAGAAAGGAGAGAATTGCATGAAAGAGAAGTGATAGAGGTGGGTGTCAATTTATAGGTGCAAAAGGTGTTCAATGAAGGAGTCTCCATTGCATGAGATGGGGTGGGGGCCACTTTGAATTCTCCTAATTTCTTATTTATTTTGATGTTTCATATCGTGTTTCAATATTGTGACGTAAACAATTATGATATTTTTTTTATGTGATAGTATGTCAAATTGGCCATTTACATTTTGTGAAAATGAAAATTAGTTATTTTTTAAAGCTATTTTAACTTAAAACTAACTGTCATAATTCTTTAGTGAGGTACTTGGTTATTTTTTAAAAAATTAATGTCGTATACCAAGAAATGATTCTCGGTATTGAAAAATGAAAAAAAAAAAAAGCAAAATGAACAATTGAACTCAAAAATGACTATAAATATGTTTTTGAAAAACATGGCTAAATTTTTATTTTTTTTGTCATGGAGAAGTGAACAAAAATTTGACCAACTATTTCTTATAAATATGACATTGACATGATTTGAAATGATCAGTGGAAGCGATTTTCTATTATGATATAATGATGTATTTAATGATTTTGTTTTTAAAAGAAAATGTAAATTATCAAAACAAGCTTTGAATCTAATTACAAAAAATATTCACTTATCTTTCAAAATTATAAATACCCTCTTAAGGTATTAGAAACACCTTTGAGGTTTATCTTTTATTTCACCAATATCCCACTCTTGAGAGTGTAATTTGAAAAGAAAAATAAACAAATTTCAAAAGGGTGATTTGTAATTATGAAATTTAGTTGGGTTTTTGCACAATTTGACTATATCTTTAAGGTTTTTTCCCCAAAAATAATTTATCTTTCTGGTTTCTAGGCATCCACATATCACAAATTAGTGAACCAAACCAAAGAATAATTAAAGAACATATTTTACCAAACTTTTGATCTAAAATTTAACAATAATGGTTGATTTATGCTCCTAAACAAGACATTCTTAATTGATTTTGTCACAACACACACACACACAAGTGGTGAATTTGATTGGTGGTGCGTAGATGTGGGAATTACTAGAAATGAATTAAAAAACAAGCAGCTTTAGGCAGCTTGTTTTCAGACCAGAAGTGAGCCAGCAAAATGTCCAGAAACAGAGGGATTATATTATTAGATTCAATTCATGGTATTTTCTTGATACCCATTAATTTTCATCCTTGTGCTTTTATTTTCATCTATGCTTTTCCACTTCATCTCACATGTTTTTTTGTTGGGCTAGGGTCAAAATCTAGTTCCATTGTCTCTCATAGCATTTTCTTTTCTTTTTTTTTTTTTTAACTCTATCAGCCACAGAAAATAAAAACAGCACAAGAAGTTTACACTTTTTTTTAAGGTGGGGAACTGGTTGGAAGGAAGTGAACAAATTTCTAAAAAACTAAAAGATCTTCGGGTTCGAACCCTGGCCAACACCTTTATAAAGGGTGAGCGATGTCACTGAAATTTCATGCTCATGGTAAGAATTTTTAAAGTTTGAATATTGTAATACTTGACTATACAACTTACTCTTCTTTCAACAATACTATGGCAAGCGGTGATTGTTGAAAGAGTTGCAAAGTGTTTATTTGTTTGTAAAAGTCAAATCAAGACAAATAGAAGCAGGAATCTAAAGTACCCCTCCTTATTTATAAATTCTAATTAAATGAAGTAGAAACAGAAGTTAGCATTTGTAAACCTTAATTTTCTTTTAGCAAACTTATAAATTTTTGTAAGTGTTTTTGTAAGTGATTGCAAACACTCTCTATATGTTTCAACTAAGAGAACCCTTAATTTTCTTTTAGCAAACTTATAAATTTTTGTAGGGCTTATTACAAAAACTAACCTGAGGTTTAACCTAACTAAAAAAACATAATTATGTTTTAAAATTATGAATACACGCCTGATATTTGTTTTTAGCTTGTAAAATTGTACTCTCAAGAGGAGTATTTGGTAGGTAAATACAAATCTCATGGGATATTTAAATTTTGAAAAATAATTATAGCTTTTTATAATTAGACTAAATTTCAGGAGTTTTCTGTCTAAAACATAAACATGATAGTTTTGATAAGGGGTGACGCTATTCACACCCCCAAAATTGATAAATACACTCACCTCCATATAATTGTAAAAATGTCATTCACTTAAAAAACTATATTACCCTTACTTAAAGAAGTTCTAAATACACCCACATCACCCATATTCTTCTTCTTCTTAAAGAAAGTTGAATTTTTTTTTGTATAAACCCTAGATTTTTCCAACGCCCAAATTGTTGAAGATACGGACAATAAAGTATTCATATCCCCAAATAATGAATGTATATTCTTAGTTTATAGTATAAAATATGTTATTTCTCAAAATTTCAGGTTGAGAAATAATGTCGCATGGTAGCGATGCGACACTTAACACGATCATGCACTATGACAAAAAATCCATTATGCCATCGTGCCATATCCATCGTGCCATGTGGCATGATGGCAAAAATGATATCCTCCATTGTGCCATGTGGCATGATGGTGAATATGCCATCATGCCATGTGACATGATGGCAGTAAAACCCATCGTGTCATCGTGCCATCGTGCCACCTAGAGTTTTTTATAAAATGGTAAAATTAGAAAAAGTGGGAGTAGTATATTTAGAAGGTGTGTGTGTTTAGAAGAAAAAAAGGGTGTCAATAACGCCACCCTTTAATAAGAAAACTACATGTTTTGAATATCAAGGTGGACAAGAGACATGATCAAGAAATGTGTGTGTCCATGCCACCCACACAGGTGCCACCCAAGTGGGTGGATCCACCTGAATCCACACACATGTGTGGGTGTGTGTGTGTATGTGTGTCCATGCCACCCACTGGGTGCCACCCTTGATTTACACCCGATTTACACACACATTCTAAACTTCACTCCATCAAATTGTTTCTCATGATATATGCAAGTTGGTGAAGATTTGTTGGGAGTTTATACTAAATAACATTCGTATGAGTTCGATTCGAGGATAGATCAACCTATTATTATATTTGGGGATCGAACATAATTGTTCTCTTTACGTAGGAGGATGTGGTTGTACGCCAGACTCAACCATAACACTGGTTAGTGCGTGCACATCTCGCGGTTTACCTTGGTGACAACGATGAGAGATCAGAGTTATTGCCCTCAAATATAATCAGACATAAGTCCGGAGCTGAATTATTAAAAAAAAAAAAGTTGAATATTTTTTCTTACAATTCAATTAGGAACATCATTAATAAATTAATAACAAAAAAGAAAAAAAAACGCCATCATTTTCATATTAGAAAAAAAATTGTTTATATGATATAAACTTCTCATAATTAATTAAGAAAGAGCAGAAAATCCAGAATTTTTTTTTTCTAAATATTTTGTTCTTGACAAAAATTTGCGTGAGACCGTCGCAACGTGCAAAATGGAAAAAAAATGTAATATTTTTAAGTATTAAAAATAATATCTTGACAAAGTATTAATTTTTACAAGAAAAGTATCACTCTTTGTTTCGTCGCCGCACTGTATTTAATCGTCTAACAAAGAGACCTATTCTTTATTCTCGGAGAACTTTTGTAGTGATTGGTTAGTTCAAGCCTCCACTTATTCTCCTCCTTAGTGTTTACAAGTCATCATCAATAGGCAAGGGAATTAAAGACAATGGTGGCCCCTCCATATATATGCATGCTGCTTATTGCAGGTACATCAATAAACATTTGAGATATAATAATCTTATACTTCTAGTTTAGGCTAAGCTCAGCCTATACAGAATATCATTAGGCACCATGAATTTTTTCCTGTGAAAGGAAGGTCAATTGAATGTTCACAATTGAAAATTTAGTCCCTATTCAGTCCACTTAATTAAAAATGATACATTTTTTAATTATGTCATTTGTTGCCATAAATAACCAAAAACTGATTATCCTAAAAAAAACCTTGATTGGATTATAAGATTCGATGAATGAACTAACTCCTATTCGGCTATCTCAAAATTAAAGTACAATAATTTTCTAATTATTCATCGATGACAAGATAAATATATATGATATATATTGTGTTATATATATGCCTACTTCACTCAAGAACTAACCTAAAAGCAGTGTTGTAGAAATCGGTTAGGCGCTAGGTGCTCCTAGGCCGATTCGATTTTGCTAAAATCAGCCCCAAAATCATTTTGGACGAAAATTGGCCTAGGCGGCACAAAAAATCGGGCCTAGGCAGGTTAAGCAGCAGAAATCGGCCGAAAATCGGTAAAGAAAAGAAATGAAAAAATATAGTTGTTTCTAAGCGGCCCGTCTAGACCCTAGCGCCGGATCACGCTTCAACTAGCGTCTAGCGATTTCTGCAACCATGCCTAAAAGTAATGTTATTTTCATTCACTATTTAATTAGGATGACTCTCACCATGTGTAGCACATGCCACAGAAAAAAACCCACTTTCATTTCTCTAATTGCAGTTAACCCACATGCATAAACTGTCCATGTTATGAAATATATTATATATGATCATGAATTTTTTTGGGAGAAAAACAAAAATTCCAAGAAAATTATTTTAGGTAATCATTCATAGAGACAATGTTAAGACATCCCAGAAAAGAAGATTAGCAAATAAGGTTAAAAGAAAACAAAAGTTGGGAATAAAATCGTACTGATTCTTGATTAAGATTCTTAATTGTTTTTTTTTTTGAGCACACATTAGTAGCATATGTCCTTACGGCAGATTAATTTCCTAAAATGTTGTTACATTATATTAAATTATTTTCTGTGATTAAACTTTTATATATCTTGTCTATGCTAATCATTTAGACAAAGAAATACGTGCGTATACAAATCACCAAAGATCTAACATGACTACAAATCTGATCAATCCCAGGTAGTCTTTGTCCCTCAGCACATGGAGATAAAGTTATTGTGACATATCATAAAAAAGGGCCCACCAAAAAAAGAAGGGTAGAAGGAGGGTGGCAATTCGGATCGCTTTCGGGTACGTGGTACATGTTCGCGGGTCGGATTGTGATATAAGGTTCGTGTCAAAATTTCGAGTCGTGTCAGAAATTGCAATTTAGAATTTTTGGATAATTAATAGCAAATTTTAATTGTTCAACACAATTCGAGTTCTCCTAGCTATTTCATTTCACCAATGGGCACCACATTGTTATCGATGATGATATTAATGTATACGTGGCATATATTGATCAAATAGAAATTTGATCAGATGAAATACTATGTTACACTTAAGTAAGAATTGTCGGATACATTTCTTCTCTAATATACATATTTTCAAAACATCGCATCAAATCTCTCTTCAATTCCCCCAAAACCCCAATCACTAACCAAGCATATACATACGGGTTGGCCGGGCCAGTATGAAACCAGTTAGCCAAGGCATTAAATCGATTTGGATCAAGTTGGTCCGAAATTTCGTGGGCCTGATTTTTTGTGGCTCAACTCACTCAACACGTGTATTTTTTGTGGTCGTTCAAGCCTATCTGACCGACTACATAGCCCATCGAGGCAGGCCAATTTTGCCAGAGTTCACATTTAAAACATATAATAATGAGATTTCTCATTTGAGTTCTAACTATAAATTAACTTTGAAATATTAGTTAACATTGAAAATCATAATTCCCAAACCCCTTTACTTCACTTTCTCTATGTTACCCCCATTCCAAAACAAAGCAAAGTTCTATGTCAACACAAAAAGTAGCTCTTTTGTAAGTTCACAACTTGGTACTTTGAATGCACATTCAAAACTATACTCATCTATGTGGCTAAGGATAATATAATTCTACGTAGCTCACAATCACACAAACCCTAACCATTAAAATTACCTTTTACCACGATTTTATATTCTTGATTCCTTTGCCTTTCCTTTCTGTTTCCAAATCAAGACATTATGAGTACTTAGTGCATGTGCAAACTGTTTATTCACCCACCACCTTTGCATGAAATAAAATCTATAAAAAAAAATCAAGCTGGGGTTCACCTCCATTGGGTGTTTCCCTTTTTATTATATAATTTCCTTTTACTTTAGGCCCAAAATAGAAATTTGATCCTTTTTGACCAAACTAGTGGAACCTTTACTTGTTCCAAGAGCCTCAGTTTGTATAGAAAACCCAAAAGGGAAAGAAAAAGTAGTGGTGTCAATTTGGGTTGGGTCCGAATCCGTGGATCGCAAGTTAGCGTGTCGAAACAATCGACCAAGACCACATTTTGCTTAATTATTCGTGTCGGGAACTTGAACTCGGACCCGACTGCGTGTATTTCAGTAACTCGGACCGGAACCGGTTAACCCGTATAATAAAATTATTTTAATATTCATTTAATAGTTTTAACTGAATAAATTTATTTTTTTCATACTCAATCACTATCATACATTATTCTATCAATAAACAATATTATAATTCACAACATACAAAAAGAAATAATATAACTGCATAAATAATATAACATACTAATCATATTTTGAGGAGATATTCAAAAAGACATGCATAATAATACAAATACATAATTAAGGAGGTTTTATTATTTGAGTTTTAAAGATATGTCTTGTCTGTTGTTTTTTTTACAATTAGTTATTTATTTATTTTTTTTTTTAAATTCACAAACGGGTCATAGTAGGTTGACCTGGACCCAACCTGTTTAATTGACAGGTTAGTCGAGTCAAATCCAATTTCGAACCGGACCCACGAAGTCTGAACCCATATCCATTAATTTTGTGTTAGATTCGTGTCGAATTTGTATGTCGGATCCTAAATTGATACCCCTAAAAAAGGTGCACTAACAAAAAATCATGCAGAAAATGATAGGACAAACGGTTGATATTGTAGTTAATTATCAACGAAATTAAAATTAAATAATTACAAATTCCCTCGACAAACTTTATGGGCGGCATCGGATAATTTAAGGATAACCATGCAGAAAAACCCTTTTTTTTTTATGGAACTTTAGTTTTAATGGACTCGGTGAAATGCCGCCCACCGTGTTATCCTAGCTTTAGGGGTCCCTTTTTGACACAGACGTCATAGCACGACATAAAAAACGATAGGAAAATAGTGGGTTGTTGTTTAGCTTTATTATGTCTGTATGCTTATCGAGTTGACACAATAAGCTTAAGAACACGAAAACTTTGTGTCGTGTTCGTATTTTTATCATGTTTACACAACAAACACGATAGTAACACGATAATGACACGTTTATCTATTAGTAACACGATAATGACACATTTATATGTTAGTAACACGATAATGACACGATAACCTGATATTTTTATGTTTTTATCGTGTATTGTCGTATAATATCGTGGCATATACACCTAATTCCAGACCGGTTAATGCAAGAACTATAAATATGTTGGTCTATCGGGCTCTGTCCTCCTATTCGAGCGGAACCTTAACTCCACCATAGGACGTACTGTGTAATTTATTTTCATGTATTAAAGTGTATATCAATTCTTTTTATTTTTGACTTATCATGTCAAAGCATCTTGTGTCGACACGAAAATTTTCTTGTTTGTGCTCGTATCAAAGCATATACTTATCATGTCGTGTCCATGTTTGACCTTATATTGATTTTACACGACTTGCCACATCCCTAATCCTAGTAAATATATAACTTAATAAATTACACAACGTTTTTAGGGATAAACGGAAAAAAAAAAAAAAAAAAAAAAAAAAAAAGTAGATTTAGGCTAATTACTGAAAAACACAAGGAGACTTTGAAAATTACATAATACTCCTTTATATTGATTTTATCTTAAATTTTTTTAAAAAAATAACTGTAATACTTCTATCAAAGTCATGGAAGGTTTTGAAATATTTTTGCTTATGAAGGGGAGAAATGTAAGACATTTCAAACCTCAAATGGGCTTTTGTATATTTCAAAACCTTTAGGTCCCAAACCTAAGGAGAATATTGTAATTATCCGAAGTTTTTATGTAATAACATTGTTACATACACATCTAATGACCCACAAACTTACTCAAGTGAATTTTGTAAAATGTCCACGTAATATTAATAAGTACAAGTTTTTAAGAGGTTCACAAGAAAGAGAGCACACACTCGTATAAATCGATCGAACCTGCGCCAATTGCCCTGACAACATAAACTCCTACCACTTAAACACAAGTTTGATCCCACAGAAGAACCATAAGAATGTGATGACTACACACACACACAAAAAAAAAAAAAAAAAAGAATTGATTAGAATGTACCTCAACAACACAACAAAAACTAACTTCCCCAGGCGAAGTCATCTTCATAGAAATTCATCACCAGAAACTCAAAATCACTCTCGGAGATAACGTGCGAAGATAGCGTTATGCCATGAGAAACAAAGCTTTGCTGCTACCTTGAAACATGAAGGTTTTGGATTTCGATTTGTAACGTTTCAATTTGTCCCTCAATAGCTTTTAACTCATCTAGAGTGCCCAACAGTTTATTCACTCGATCTTGCGCTATTTCTTGATATGGTTTCCCAATAAGTGTCACAAAGCTGTTTAGACTGTTTGTAGTCTCCAAGAGGTCCTTTTGCATTGCTTCTTCGAGCTCACGAGCTAAGGCATCAACAGTTCTTCTCACTTTGTTGACAACTTTTTGCCTCCGGGTCGCGAAATTTGAAATTGCTAACAGACTATCATCGAAAATTTTAAATCAATCAGCATTTATTAGAAACTTAGAGCAAAAGAAATGTTACGAGAAAGGAACATATATATCCAGACTATTGGGAAAGAATGTCAAAATAAATGACACCGGCACAACGGAAATAGTAAAATATTTTCCCACCTAGCTGGATTAAAAATATGAACCAAACCAAGAATACCAAATAATAGTGTAAGACGATAAAAATAGGACACGAGAATTTTTACGTGGAAAACCCAAATTGGGAAAAACCACGAGACCATAGTCCAGATAAATCCTCCATTAAATGTGTAATAGGCTTACAAAATTTCTCCCTAGAAATAGTCACTCAACTTGGAATACCCGAGAAAAATAGGAATGCTATTTTGGGTGAGAATGAAAAATTACTACTAATTTTTCTCTCTTTTCTTTACTCAAAACACACACTTATATGAATAACTCTACTCTCTATTTTTCTCTCTCTCTCTCAAAGAATTGATAATTACTCTATGCTTGATGTATATGCTCTCCGCCCGTGGATGCCTTTTTATAGGCAAAATGCATGAACAAGCCGCAAAAATTGCAAAGCAAAAATATCTTAATTTTTCGCCACTTTTTAAGGCCAAATTGCTTGTTCAATATGAACTTTTCCTTTTCTCATTTTCAAAGGTTCCGGTGCCTACAAAGAAATGTTGCCCACCATTTTTTTTCTTTTCCAATGGGGTGGATTAACATAATTGTTCTGGGTATCTTTAAGAATTTTCAAGCAAGTGTTGAAAGAGAAACAAGAAAAGAAGGTTAAACGAGTTCGTGTTGACAATGGTGGTGAATATCGGGTCCATTTGAACAACATTGCGGGGATCATGGAATCAAGCTTGAGAAGAGTGTTCCAAAAACTCAACATAATGGCGTAGCGAAAAGAATGAACATGACAATTTGTGAACGAGTCAAATGTATCTTTGTCACATTCCAATCGCCCAAATCCTTTGGGGTGAAGCAATGAGGATCAGGCAGTTGATCTAATCAACCTTTCTCCATCACTCCTACGGGTGGCGACATTTCGAGATAGAGTTTGGACTAGAAAAGATGTTTCCTACAAACACTTGAGAGTGTTTGGTTGCAAAGCTTTAGTGCATATTCCAAAAGACAAACGATCCAAGCTTGATGGCAAGACCAAGTCATCTTCTTGGGCTATGGCCATGAAGAATTCGGCCACTGAGTTATGGGAACCAGTGAAGAAGAGAAGCATGGAAGTTGTATTCCTGAGGATCGAGACAATTGAAGATGTCAAACAGATTGAGAAATCTGGTCTTGATGGCGTAGATCCAATTTCTTCTCCTAGAAATCAGAATCACGGGGGAGGTGTGCAAGATCAACATTATGATGCAACCGGTGACGTCCCTCCAGTTCCATCACCAGAAGATGCGGTTAGAAGGTCCACCGAGACAAAGACAACCTTCTACCGGATATAGCCCACATGAGTATGCAATGCTCACTCGACTGGGAGGGAAAAAAGTTTCGCAGAGGACATATCACATGATCAGAAGGATATGTGGATGGAAGCCATGAAAGAAGAGATGAACTCTTTGCAGGAAAATCACACATATGACTTAGTGAAGCTACCGAAAGGTAAACGTACTCTAAAAAATAAATGGGTGTACAGGTTGAAGATCAAGAGCAAAGCTTACAACCAAGGTATAAAAAATTTGGTTGTAAAGGGTTTCATCGGAAGAAGGGTGTTGATTTCGAAGAAATTTTCTCACCATGCGGTGAAGATGTCCTCAATTAGAGTTGTTCTCGGGATACCGTCACTGGATCCGGAGATCGAACAACTTGATGTGAAGATCGCATTTCTTCATGGAGATTTGAATGAAGAAATCTACATGGAGCAACCGAATGGATTTAAAGTCAAAGGTAAGGAGAACTTGGTATGCAGGTTGAAGAAGAGCTTGTACGGATTAAAACAAGCTCCACGACAATGGTACAAGAAGTTTGACTCCTTCATGACTGACCATGACTACAAGAGGACCAGTTTCGATCACCGTGTATTCTTTAAGAAATTCAGTGATAATGATTTTATCATACTATTATTGTATGTGGATGACATCCGATTATAGGTCATGATGCAGAAGATTATGATGCAAAGAAGATTGAGAAGCGAAAAAAAAAGAACTTAGCAAGTCTTTGCGATGAAAGACTTAGATCGCTAAACAAATTCTTGGGATGAAAATCTCGAGGAACGGAGCAAGCAGGAAGCTCTGGCTATCTCAAGAAAAGTACGACAAGAAAGTTCTTGAGAGATTCAATATGAGCAAGCAAACCAGTCAGCACTCCACTTGCGGGCCACTTCAAGCTCTCACAGAATGCAATGTCCCACAAGTGAGGAAGATAAAGCAGGAATGCAAAAGGTATCATATGCTTCTGCAGTTGGCAGTTTGATGTATGCTATGGTATGTACTAGGCCTGATATTGCTCATCCAGTTGGTATTGTTAGCCGTTTTCTCTCTAATCTAGGAAAAGATCACTAGTCTGCAGTGAAATGGATATTTCGGTAATTGAAAGGTACTTCTAAATATTGTCTAAAATTTGGTGATGACCAAATTGTACTAGACGGATTCACAGATGCAGATATGGTTGGTGATGTTGATTCCAGGAAGTCCACATTCGGATACCTGATGAGATTTGCAGGGGAGCTATCTCTTAGCAATCGAAACTTCAAAATGCGTGTCATTATCCACAACCGAAGCTGAATACATTGTTGTGATGAAAACTTGCAAGGAGATGTTGTGGTTGAAGAAGTTTTTGCAGGAACTAGACTTGAAGCAGGAAAAATACACGCTCTACTGTGATAGTCAGAGCGCAATCCACTTGAGTAAGAATTCTTCATTCGACTCAAGGTCAAAACACACTGATGTGAGATACCATTGGATTCGAGATGTGCTTGATGAAAAACTGGATGCAACTGGAGAAAGTTCACACAGATGAAAATGGTGCAGATATGCTGACAAAGTCTTTACCAAGAAATAAGTTTGAAGTTTGCAGAAGCAAAACAGGATTGGTTGATTTCCCACATGAGGTGGAGGGGGAGACCACCCCATTGGAAAAGTCAAAAATGGTGGGCAACATTTCTTTGTAGGCACCAAACCTTTGAAAATGATAAAAAGAAAAATTTGTTCAAACTGAACAAGCAATTTGGCCTTAAAAGGTGGCCGAAAAATTCTAAATATTTTTTCTTTGCAATTTTTGGCGGCTTGTTCATGCATTTTGCCTATAAAAGGCATCCAGACAGAGGCATAAACATCGAGAGAGCAATTGATAATTCCGAGAGAGAGAAGAAAAATAGAGAGTAGAGTTATTCCTATAAGTGTGTATTTTGAGTGAAGAAAAAGGAGAAAAATTAGTAGTAATTTTTCATTCTCATCCAAAAAATAGCATTCCTTTTTTTTCGGGTATTCCATGTTGAGTGATTTGAGATAATTTGTGTATCCCCTATTTTTAGGGAGAAATTTTGTAAGCCTACTACACATTTAGTGGATCAAAACCCGCAAACATCATCGGGATCAAGAAGATATCTACAATGAAAGGATTAATTGAATTCATCTCGTGCAATGTTGACATTTGGCAATCCTTTTTAAACATGCAAGAGCAAAGATTACAAATTACAAAAATGCCGTTGAGAGTGAGTCTAATTACAAAAGAAAATGTTATCTTTCAAAATTACAAGTACTGAATGTCTCTTTTTTACAAATTGCATCAAGACGGTATTTGAAATACCTTTAGGGGTATTTGTAAGTAAACATGAACCTTGTAATACCTTAAGGGGTATTTGTAATTTTGAAAGATAACTAGATTTTTTGTAATTAAAGCTAAACCTCATGGATAGTTTTTGTAATTTATCCAAATTTTTAAGTCCAGGAAAAGATTTTGTAAAGCTTGTATCCACCGCAGACAAGCCACAAGACCAACCCCTAATAGTGAACCAACTTCGACTCTACAGTAATTTCGAAATAGGTCGGCAAGGATAACCGACTCTATTTTCATTGATAAAGTTATATTAATGTTGAAATTCATAATCCACCAACGTTTGAAAGACACTTGGGGTCCATTTTGATGGGGGATTTGAAATTCTAAGGGATTTCAAATAAATGGATTTTAAACTCTTTGGATTTGAAATCCACCTCTTATTTAGATGATGTGAATTTGTGTAGGATTTCATATCCATCGTAAATTCTAATACAACAATTTAAAAGCTCTATTCATTTTCTTAATTGATATTTATAAATAAAAATAAAAGATATAATCTTTATTTTATAAATAATTATAATTTTGTACACTAATAAAAATATGAAATATCTAACTTTTATTATATGTGAATATGTATGTGTACGAATAGTGCGCGTGAATATGTGAGAGATAGCATGTGTGTGTGTATGTGTGTACATGTGTGTACAAAGTGTGTGTGTAGTGTAGTGTGTGTAGTGTGTGTGAATGTGTGTGTAATGAGTGGATTGTGTAGTGTGTGTACAATATGTGTAAGTGTGTGTGAATATGCAATTGAGCATAAACGGAAAAAAAAAAAATGGATTTCAAATGACTAGGTTTTGAGACGGATTTAAAATCCTTTGAAAATGAACTAAAACTTAAAGATGTATTTGAAACCCATTGATTTGGATTTATATGGCAAACAAGTGAGTGAATTTACCTAAGGATTTAATCTCTCATCCCAAATCCCTCAATCCAAATGCACCTTTAACTAATTTCTGGTGAACAACAAGAGTAGTAGACAAACCCTCTAATTTTTAAGATAACTAATTGATGTAACTTAAAATTTTTGAAGTTTGAAACTATGCTTCAGCTGCCCAATTTTAAAAAGATATCTGGGTTTATGAAATCTGTTGAAGCAAGTATTACCAAATAATGGAAACAGATGAAACCCCAGGTCTCACAAAGAAAAAACGAAAAAGAAAGGTTGATTACAAATTACGTACCCGCCAGCAGAGCAAAGTCCTAAAGCAAGGAGATCTTCTAAAGTGGTAGGCAAGACAGATGTCAAAAGTGATGCTGATAGACCAGCTGCCCCTAATCCACCAAAAGTACCCAACAGCTGAAAATGGAAGAATAGAAATGCATCGACATTAGATTGAGTCATCAAATAATATGCTCTGCCTTGAACAATATATGTTCCAAACCAGTTAACCAACATGCTGAAAACTTCCAATTTTCAGTAAGCATAAATAATTATCACGCCCAAGTAATTACACACAGATTTTTCAAACAATTATTACTGGACCGCTGACAGTGAAAAAATGAGAATGGCTCGAGGTTGTAGAATGATAATTTACCACATCACCACAAAATGCTTCTTAAATCTAAAAGGTAGAATTTAATGCACCCTCCTGGTATTATCAGAGAGATTTTGCTGACAGATTTCGGATGATGAATAAAAATTAGTTATTGAAAATGTCTCGCAAAATATTATCCTCCGCTTTTTAATCTAAGAATGAAAATGAACTGAAAATTGAGAACCAGAATAAAATCCTCTGCGAAATGAAATTACACCAGCATGCGACGGGGCATCTCTAATACTCACACAAGTAACATGTACTTCCAATGGAAAAACTGTTTTTAATTGAAAATGCTAGTAGCAACTGCAATTTTTCAAACGTAAAAGCATCTATTTTCAGCCCATCCGCAATCATGGGCAAATCTGAAGAAGATTATGCACTAGTTTTGGAGATTATAGTTCATAAATTTGGGGTGACCTCCAACATGCAGCTAGGCATACCTAATATCAAAAAATAATAGAATATCATACAATTTTAAGGTATTCAACTGCAACTACTATTATTTTAAACTTCCATAGGAATATTATGCTTTTAATTTGCTTCGCCTTCTTGGTTCCAAAATGAATTCAACAAACGAAGCCTTATCTGCAATCTGAAAAGCATCTTATGTACTTACCACTCACGGATCTCTTGCTCGAACAGTTTAGAAGCAGCAGCAGCACTAAATTCCCCAATAACAGTTACGCCTAATTCATGTTTTGTACTCAGCAGCTCATTGGCCTCCAATTGAGACTGGATCGATGGAACAACTGAAGGCCATCTTTTCTCGAACAACTCTTTATATGTATTTCCTTTACGAGCATTGATCGAGTGTAACCACATCGAATATTCGCCAAGCAGTTTCTGGATCCCAATCAAGTTCTCAGAACAAAAAAGTATAACATGGTATATAAACTCCTACCACGTAAAACCCGAATGTCCAGAAAAATAAATGGCAGTACATAGTCATGCATACAGGGTTCACTATAAAGCCATCATGTCTTAACAGAGAAAAAATTTGAAGCATTGGAGAATCTGAAAGACAAGCAATGTTCTCTTTGGTACCTTATTGCCTCTAATTTAGGAATTTAGAGATCATATATCGGTCTAGGCATATCATATGTTTCTATAAATGATGGAAAAAGACCTAATTTGCAAAAAATTATCTTTGACTCAATAAAAGGAAATGCAACGCAATTTTGTTTAAGAGTGTGAAGGACATAAATACTTCATCTAACTCTTGAATTGTAATAGTGACAAATTTTTTTATGAGCATATATAATTGATAAAGGGATTCAATTTAGATGGATGAAGAAACTTAATAACAAGAAAACAGTTCTTGGCCGGCACAAGCTTGCCACATTTTAATATTTGATCATAATCCAACATGGCAAACATCAACCTGGTACTAAACCTCACTGTTTGCTAGCATTTCTAACCAGGAGCTACTTCGTATTAGATGATACAGGTGACTGACTATAAAAGTACAACTCTCAAATTTTAGCATCTCTAGGCAGGCCAGAAGTCTAAGGGAAGGAATGTAATGATAGGACTTAAACTAGACATAATTACCACCAATAGCAGCAAAACTTGAATTTTAATTACAATAATAGATTGAACCATGCACTTACTTGAGCTTCTGAGACAGCAGGGCCAATTATTTCATTCAAGATTTGAGGTCACTGGCATTTGCGCAGATTTATCTCCTTTGAGAACATATGAAGTGACAAGGTCAATATTTGATAATTGCAGAGTAGATTCCGCTAGTTTGATTGCACGTGCTTGTGCAGTATTAATCTGCATTTGTTTGTCCATAAACAATATCATAAGCATTTGAAGAAAGTAAAGCATGAGAAAAAGATATATAGTGCAGATGGACCATACCAGAGACAAAATTTGTCTCTTCCAAGAAATACTCTCACTTTCCATCTTCGATGCATACTCTTTTACACTGCTTAGAAGATTATTCACCATCACCAAGTCCTCTTCAGCTTGCTGGCACTCCTCCGTGACAAGCTTTTGACAAGCAGAAAGTAATTTTTCAGCAATCTTAACAGGGGTTTCCAGCTTAAGCTTTATTCTTTCAATCCCATTATCTGTTGATGCATCCAAAAAGCTATACAGGTACTTTTCAAGATCGGCAAAGTTGTTGGCTCCTGGATATAGAGTATTCAAGAATTGTTCTTGCTTTTCGAGACCACTAAAAGCAGAAAGCTTTGCTTCAAGAGCACTTCTTGCAGATACAGGGTATAAGGTGACCTGTTCAGCATTCAGCATCTTTCGAGTGTTTTCTTTGATGAATGCAATAGCTTCCTCTAGCTGCATTGAGCATTTGGAAACTTAATCAGAAACTCCTACACAAAGTTCAACAACCCCTCTCTTTTCCCCACAATAATAGAATACTTTTTCGACTAGGTATAAAGAGTGGAACATTTATTTCAACCTCGTCTGCACTTCGATACAGGTCAGACTTATTCAGCACAAAAACATTTTTTTTCTTCCATTGTTGAATATAGCGAAGAAAAGCAACCTGACAAACAACATGAGATAACAAAATATTAGCCTTCCATGTAAAACAGAAGGAAAGAAGGGGGATAGAAGGACATCAACTACGGATATAGACGAGCTTAATAAAAGTTAAACTCCAAATTCACCAAAAAGGTAAAGACAATGATAACAATCCAAACCAAATTGAGAGGTGTAAAAATTAGAAGAAGGGGGATGCGTGAAAAGGAAAACAGGTAATATATTAATTATATCAATTAAGGTGCCAAAGTTGCTGATTAAATCTGCTTGAACATGGTAAAGAAAAACAAAAAAAGTTGACAGGTGATCGGAGGGGCTGCAGGAGCTAACTATGCATCAGATGGACAAGTATTAAAAGCATCTAATACTATGATCTATTGAGTCCAGATAACAACAGCACACAAACATTGCTGAGAGGAATGAGAAGTCTCATAGGTGAAAGCCAACTGAATCAATTGCTATAATTTTTCAAAATCCCCATAAAGTAATCTCAAGAGATAAAGATGTGCCGGAAACAGTATTACAAGGCATCATAACAGCCATAGTGGCAACTAGATCATACCTCACTTTCAGTCAATGGTCGGTCAGCCGACAAGACAAAAAGAATCAAATCAGCACGAGGCACAAATTCCTCAGTCAGCCGCTGTTGCCTTTGAAGAATCACATTTGTTCCAGGAGTATCAACTATTATCATCTGCTTGGGAGGGGAACAAGAAGGAACATTAAGTGAGATTGTTTAGACAAATGTTGAATGAGATTGTTTGGACAAGTGTGAAAGGCATCCTCCTTTTATGAGACCAAAATAAGATTAAGCCACACCACAAACATAAACAGCAAAAATCAAAGGAAAAGACTATTGAAATTATTGAACTATGAATTCCCACCAAGTTCAATCTAGGCAAAGTTATTTCAGTCGCTAAAGGTTTGCAAGAATGGTTGACAATCATGAGAGTGACAACATTCACAATAACTAGGAAAACAAAGGGAAGATATTGGCTTATTCCATGGAAATCTTAATTTGTTGAAATAAAGATTAGAGTCTTATTGAATGATGATACAATTTCTGGAAGACCAATTGCTAAACCCCATAACTGTTAATCCACAAAACATTTTACTATTGGAAACACAATTTCCATGATAAAAGGAATACATTGTTAAAAAACAGAGTGTAAAAAAGAACTCTCAACAAAAGAACAGTAAATAACTAATGTGAGATAAGTATGAAAATTTTTAGGAAACTCTTTCAAGACAAGGGCCAGAAGGGCGCACGTAATTTTCTAAGGAAAACCCAAATATGAATTTTCCTGACACATTGCTGGGATTCTCTTGTAGTGGTTAAAGGAAGCAAAAGTTAAGAAACTCACTTCTTTCAGAATTGGAGCAGGTATATAGCATATGTATTGACCATCAGGATGCCTTTCACATCGTTGCTCACTAAACTCGGACTCAGAGTAGCGTAGAAAGGTAATCTCATTAGTTGTAGGCACAACCCCATCCTTTAAGTATCTCTGCCCAAGAAAAGCATTGATGACACTCGACTTTCCAGAGTTGAACTCTCCCTGGTGAAATCAATAAATGTAAGAATATTATGTTAGCTCTCTGTGTGGTCTAGCCAAAAAATTCTGCTTCTCGCAATCTACCCGCACTCACACTATGCTCATGAAAATTAGAATAAATATCAAAATCTAAATAGTAACACAGATAAACATGCCAATCAAATTAGAATCTTATCACAAAAGTTACGACTTCCGTGATACACATTAAAAAGGAAACAATTACCGGATCTGAATACTTTGTTTCCAAGGAGATAGCATTTTTCTACTTTTTTTCATTTTTTGTGTGTTTTTGTGAGTTGTGGGCGCGCGTTTTTTTTCCCTTATGGGGGAGGGGGTGTAGGGAACATTAGAGGCCGTTTTATATCAAATAGAACTTTCCCGCATTAGTAATGATTGGGGCAATCCTCCCACTCAAAGCCAATTGGCTTTTAGATGGATGATCTGCAAGAAACAAATTACCAGCAGGAATGTACTCTTCCATTTGTCATAAATACTTGGATTATTTTTTACTTATAATAGGCTGACTAAGAATATCAGGTAAACATGGTCCAATTAACAACTCTGAAACTATGTTCCTAAACAATTTTAGAGCCTTTACATAAGTATAGGTTAATTCTTGCGCAAGAAAATTTTACGAGCAAATCGAAAAAACTGTTTTAAGATTTATATATGCATGTACATATAATAATAATAATAATAATAATAATAATAATAATAATAATTGGAAATTCTACAGTTGCTACTATCAGACAAGCGTAAATTCAATTGTTTGGCCAACTATTTTCAGTGTAAGTTACCAGTACCAACTGTTATGTGTTAAGTCTAGTGTTATGCAGATCATGGTTGTTTTGCTTCAGCATATTTGTTTCTTCCAGCATGAAACAGACAGAAAGAAATTTCAAGAGCTAAGAATAAGACTCAGAATTCAAAGACTCAATATTCCTGCCTATGTTTAATGTAAACTTACAGATAGATTACATCCAAAAACTTAGTACATGCAAATTAGGAGAATGGAGAGCTCATGAAATTTAACGAATGTGAAAAACCATATCTATATTTTGAATAAAAATTTCTCAAAAACATGAATAGACTCGTCAGATTGTACCAACTAATTAAACCAAAAATGCATTGAAATTTAGAGCTAATACCCATGAATATCCTTGGAACCAGAATTGGTTGAAGTTCAGCACACAATTACCACTATAACCAATGAAAATGGTTCGTCGAGTTGAGATACAGCATCTTTGAGAAGTGAAATGTCCCCCATCTGCCATTTATGATTGAAACTTCAGGTAAGCTGCAGCAAAAACCCTAGTAGAAGGTTATATCATGCAAGAACACCTGTAACTACCAAATTTTAGCAATAAAAGATCACCAGTGGTGCGGCACTTTGGATGACATTAATAGCTTCAAGCAAAATCGATCTCTCCTTGTCTATTAACTGTTGTTCTCTCTCTTCCAATCTGGTAAACCCAGCAATCGCATTCTTTCCATAAACGCCATTCTCCGTACCTATAGTTTTGAGATGGTCAAAACTTTGATCAACTTCCTCTACTTTCATATTTGACGCATCACTGTAGAACAATTTGGTCAAGTCGTTTTCTCTGAACGAGCTCAATTCATCCAATGAAACAACTATACCACTAACTCCAGATCTTAGTGAATCCGAAGATATCTTCAAGGATATTTCATCTCTGGGAGAATCAACCATGATAAATATTGGAATTTTTACATGCCCAGACACAGAGCTCACCAGCTCCTCTAGACCGGTGTCTCTGTTAATTGAATAAATAAGAAAATCAGCTCCCTCAGAAGTAGAAGCATCTACTGCAGCCTCATGACTTTGGACATTTCTTGCTACTAAAGGAAGAATCACAGAATCAGTTTTTGCATCCATCATTGTATTCCTTGCCACGATAGTAGGCAGACCTATCAAGTATTAGAAAATACTCAAATTAACAAAAAGCCCTAAACAAAACACCGAAAGAAACAGGAAATCATTTCTTTATGAGACTAGAGCAAATAAAACTCAACTCAATAAAATAAGAATAGATCAATGAAGAACATATTATATGCATATGGTACAATTAGGATACATCGAACTATATTATACTGATTTCAAAAATAAAAACTAGCAAACAAAAATAGTTTTCCTCTTTTCTAATATCTTAATTTAAATAACTCTCCTCCACCGCATCTTTCAATTTTTTCTCTTACCACCAAATCCTATGATAAATACCTTAACATAGCTTTTTCAGGTAATTAAACCTTTAGAGTAGGAATTGAAATACCTATTAGAAAATATTTTTATAAATTCCAATTCCATGGGCCCAAACACATTATAAGCTGTAAGAACGGAAAACAACGTCAGGAGCTTTTTCGCTGCGTAGAGATTGTGATAAATACATAACATTGTTTACGCTTAAATTTGAGCAGACACCAAGGGTAAGTAGATATATTAACCTTGATCAGAAAGCAAAACGCCGCTGGCATCAACGGCAGCAGCAATATCCACACGCTCGTCAATCAACAAGTAAGCACGGTCCTTAATCACAGATTTCAGCAAACAGGCAGCCTCGTATAACTTCTTGCCACTGCCATCCCCGCCAGTAAGCACTACAATCCCAACCCTATCAGAGACGGCGTCGTCAATTACATCAAGCACCGCCTTATCATCCCTAAACACGTCGTCGGAGCTCAACCGCAGGACGAGATTTGGCACTCTGATCTCCGGACGCTTGTAACCACCGGGAAACAAGCTTCTCGGTGGATTCTGGTTAATAGAGCTTGAAATTAGATTATTATTTTTCCCGCTTGAGGCGGCGGAACGAGCCAGGAAATAGGTTTGTGAGGGGCGAGAACGAGTAGCCCGTGGCGTGGGCTTGGGATGGAAGAGGATAAGGTGGGGAGATAGGTTAGTGGAAGTTAAAGGGGAAAGATAAGATATTACCATAGATGTAAGGTGAAGGTGAAGGTGAAGGTGAAGGTGGAGGTGGAGGTGGCGGTGGCGGTGGGCGGCGGAGGAGAGCGTGCGGTGGTGGTACAGAAATCCAAAGTTTTAAGGTTGTGGACCTGTGGTGATGAGAGTAAGATTACTTATCCGGATTGTTCGGATTATTGAATTGCGGGCAGCGATTTGAATATTCGCACAAATGCTATGTAATGGTAATTGATATCGACTCCACTGCCAAAGTGGGAACCACATGGGGATGGCAATGGGCCCGTATCAAACCCGTCCTGACGATGTGGGGCGGGTCTAGACTCAGTTAAACGAGTTCCGGTGCAAATCGTGGGTTCAAAACTTCAAACTCGTTCAGGTTCGGGATGGGTTCCGGGTCCAATAGGACTCGCCCTGCCATATTAATTTTTATCATATTTTGAATATATATTTTGATTTTTTTGCATTATTCAGTTTTAGATTTGAGTGTTGTAATGATATTAATTTACTACTATAACATCTTGTAATATTCTACTTTAAATATTTATTTTGAGAGATTACCAGTTTCTAATAGTAGTTTTTTTTTAATCCTAATAATAGCTAAATAGTTGTAAAACATAGTTATAATAATTGCATAATTACATTTATATTTTTTTGACCTATTGGCCGATGGGCCACATTATTATGGGCCCCGCGCGTATTTTTCTACTTCATTCACTTAATTTTGAATCGTTTTTTTTGCACATTTTTATGCTCGTGTCTTTTTTGGATATTTACACACTTTCTTGGGGTTTTTCGCCCATGTATTTTTTTATGTTATCTATGATGTTTCGTATTTGTTTTATGTTGTTTATATTGGTTTTTAGTTTCTTCGATGTTTTAATGCATCTTTTACCTATTTTTTACGTTCTTTTTTGTTCATGTATTATTTTCTATATTATTTCATTATTTTTGGGTTGTTTTTATATTGTTTTCAATGTTATTGTGATGTTTCTTTATTGTTTTCAATATTGTTGTGATGTTTTTTTGTTTTCCATGTTGTTTTTGATGTTTCAATGCAATTTTACCCTTTTCAATTTTTTTTTTGTTCATGTGTTGTTTTCTATATAGTTTTAATGTTGTTTTGAGTTCTATATTATTTTTAATCTATTTTTAGTGTGTTGTTTAAGTTGTATATTTCTTGATTGTTTATAAGATTTTGAGTATGAAATTAATTATTCAATGGTGACAAAAATTATATTTCACCGAAATTTTCAACTTTGAAATAACGTAAAAAAGTCATAAAAAAATGACGAGAGCTAAAAATGTCTAGAAAAAAACCCGAAAGCATAAAAGTATTTTTATACTTTCTTCGGAATGTTGGGCAATTATGTTATTTAAAAAATATGAATTTCATCCCCGAGGGCGTTATGTTCTTAACCCTAATAATTTTGCATTTTGTGTTAATGATACTAGTTTCCATTTTACATGATTCGTAGAATGTTCTATAGTTGTTTGATAAAAAAATAACGAATTAGGACATAAAATTTATAATTTGCACAAAAGTGTTACAATATTTAATAAAATGAAAATTCGAATTTATTTCTTAACATTTTGATAATCCAGTTAAATATAAATGCTATCGGAGAAACGATAGTGGTCAAGTGGTTAAATTACTCTCAAATCCGGCACAGGAGGTTTCGGGTTTGATTCGCATCATTATGTCCTAAAAAAGTAAACATAAAACCTATCTATATCAAAATCATTAATACCAGCATTTATAATCCCTACAATAAAGAGAATCTAATTCACAGAGCTTAAATTGGACATAGAATCTAATTGTAGCAAGCTTGAGACTCGATATTAATTGTTGTCTCTTGCCAATTATAATTTGATTATTATTTGGGACAAAATAAAAAATACTCGAGAAAATTTCACATAATAAAATTCGTTATTAATTCATGAATACATCAATGAGATGATTCATTTAGCTATACATATTTTGTGCAAACTTTCGGGTAGTGTTAAAAACACGAGATATCCGGATTAATGCACAATGACAAAAACTTATATGAAATAGTCTTATGGGTATTGTAGAATTTCAACCAAACTCAAACTCATTAAAAAGACCTATGTTTTTGTATTTTGTAGGATCCGCCATGAGACGGTCTCACATAAGACCTTCCTCATGCACAATTATGGTTTTGGCTCGGTTTAGACAGCGAAAAGGACTGGACCGATGAAATTTTGGGTTGGCCCGACCTTCCCAAATTTAGGAATTGGCTCGTTGGGCTTGGGCTAGACCGACCCGGTCCAGCCCATTGTCACTCATCTATCTTAATTCTTTACGTTTGATCATTCTCCAATTTTTCTGTCTAGAGTATAGTGGCACGACGAAAATTTTATAATCGAACATAGCTCTCGCGAACAAACTTGCCCTAGAGACAAAGCAAAAATAGCCGCAATATAAAATTTCTTCAATTAGAAATACAATAACAATGTGACTGAGGCACAATAGAGAGTGCACACAATCCTTTTGTCCCTACTCTTGTTCTTCATCAAAACATTCATCCAATGATTTGGAGAACCCTAATATGCCAGCTGCCTTTGGTGTTCTCAAAGGCCCATCATCAGTTTCAGTTGGAGAAGAAAAATTTAGGCCCATTCCCCTAATTAGGTTCTCATAAGATGCTGAGAGATCTTGTGTGGTTAGCTGGTGGTACTCCACAAGCTGGTTTAGGCATTGGTTTTCCCTTTTTAAGTTTGCATTTTCATTTGCCAACCTTGATTTTTCTGCTAGAAGTGTTTCCAGTTGAAGCCTTACCTGCACCAAATTTGCCACCATAAAATAACTCTCTCTTTTCACCTTGTGATAGATAGTATTTGAAGATGAAAGATAGGCCTAATGTGATCATATCCAATTAATTAAAGGGATATTTGCAAATATTATTCTTAAGCTTCTAGTCTATTTACATAGAAAAAGGCTCAATTATCTTTCGAAATTATAATATTTCATGGCATATGTTTTGATTTCATAAATTGCAAGCTATTGAGGGATAATTTATAAAAAAAATAGGTATAACTACGAAAACTACCCTAAGCTTTGGGTTAATTACAAAAAAAAAACGTAGGTTATTTAAAATTACAAAAATCCCTTCATAAGTAAAATTATTTCAAACACCCCTTTTACATTTGTAAAAATATCACAATTATCCCCGTACAGTTATAACAAACCTAAAGGAGTTTTTTGTAATCTTCAAACATCTCTAGGTTATTTTCTAATTAACCCAAACCTCAAGGTAGTTTTTGTAATTATCGCTAAAATAAATACAAACCTCAAGGCTCAAGGTGTATTTACAATACTTTAAGGGGAGAATCAAACCTAAAGGAGTTTTTTGTAATCTTCAAACTTCTCTTGGTTATTTTGTAATTAACCCAAACCTCAAGGTGGTTTTTGTAATTATCGCTAAAACAAAGACAAACCCTCAAGGCTCAAGGTGTATTTACAATACTTTAAGGGGAAATTTGTAATTTTAAAAGATAACTGTTTTGTAACTAAGCTAACACCTCAAGGGTAGTTTTGAAGTTAACCCTTGATTGGAAATGTAAATCAACAAACAACATAAGATTTAAGCTAATCACTACTAAACAGTCAAGTAAAAAGCAAAATAATTTCACTAGATAATTGAGAACATATATAAGCTGACAGAATAATTACCAAATCATCTTCGTCTGGTCGGATCCCTTCGGATAATCCATCACGAAGTTTCTTGTTCTCTTCTTCTAACAGAGCACATCTTTCTTGCATAAAGCCCAAATCTGATCTAATTGACTTCAATTCTCTAGCCATGGTTGCCGCTTTTGTCGCCATGGAAATCGCAATCTTATAAACATAATGTCATCCATTAACCACAACAATTCTCAAAAGCATTAGACAAGAAAGCTAAGGGTGAAAAATGCAGAAAAAGGTACTTACACTTTTGGCCTTTTTAAATTTCTCAAGTTCATTTGGGCCCTTTCTTTTTGATTCATGTGAATCTTCTTCTTCTTCCTCTTGATCCTCAGTGCATTCTTTGTTATCCAGCTTCCTTTTTAGTCCTCTGTTGTCCACTACATTATCTTCTTCTTCTTCTTCTGTTTGATCTTTATTATCTTCCTTTGATAAACTTTCTTTTTCAGTTTTGGCTTTTTCAAGAGTGGCATGAACTATTTCAGTCAATGTGGGTGGCTTAGCTAGATCTCTAGCTCCCTAGAAAACACAGCAGAATAAAAGAACTTAGACAATGGTCCAGATAGATTCTTAGCACACAAATTTGTAAACTAAAAAAAACAGAGTTAACTACTTTTTTAATAAGTTGTTGGAAAGATTATCAAACAAATAAGTTGTTGGAGAGGAAGGGGATAAATTTGAAAAAACTGAAAGATAAACCCGAACCTCAATCAACATCCTTACAAAGTGAACTATACCACTTGAGAAACTGAGCTTGTGATAACGCAAAACTAACTACTAAAAACCAAGTTAGTTCATGAATAAAATTAAGGGATAATTACAAAAACACCCCCGAGGTTTGGGTTAATTGCAAAAAAAAACCCGGATATGTTTCAAAATTACAAAAATCCATTCGGTTTCGTTTTGTCTTAAATTGAAGGAGGATAACTATAATATTTTGCAAATGTCGGGGTTTTTTGAAATATTTTCGAAAATCACGGGGAAAATGTAAGAAGGAATTAAATCGCAAGTTTTTTTTTTTTGTAATTTTCAAAGAACTCTGGGTTTTTTTGTAATTAGCCCAAACCTTAGGGGTGTTTTTGTAATTATCCCTAAAAATAATTAATCTTTTTTTTTTTTTGAAAACCTAAAAATAATTAATCTTGTCATTTAGATTCTGACACATAAACTTATTATCACATTAAATGCCATCTCCTCTCTCATATGAGTCTTAGAATGATAAAAAATATTTTAAATTGGAGAAAATTCACAAAAATTGTGATTTTTTTTTTTTTTTTTTTTTTTTTGCAAAATCTACAACAATTTTCTCCATCAAGATCTTCAAATTGAGCTAGTGTTAAACTAAATAAGCTCGTACGGTTCACCTGAAGGGCATTTTCGAGATTATTAGAGAGCTGCGAAAGAGATTGAGCCACTGAATCAAACCCTCTGAGCAAAAGCATCGAGTCCTCCTTCAATCTCCTCGCCCGATCCATTGCTTCCGGATTCTACATAAAAAAAAAAAACACAAAATAAACAAATAAGTAAATCCACAATCAAATTAGGGTTTTCAATTTTGATCCAGCTTCAAATTGGGACCAAAAAAGCTAAATATTTCACCATTTGTGCAGGAGAGGATTGGTCGAGGGGCTTTCGATTCTCGATAAGCGTGTCGACACGGCTACGGAGGCTGCTCCAGAATCGCTTATCGGAGGAAGGACTGAACAATTGAGGAGAAGAGCAGCTCATCAAGCTCGGAGATCCCTGTTAAAATCGGCGACAAAATTGAACTGATTTATTCAATTTAGTGAGTGGATATTTTATTAAATGAAGAGGAATATACCTTGTGGAGGGAAGCAGGGGATGGAGATTCTACTGAAGTTGCCATTAGAGCTTTCCTGGATTTGGAGAGAGAGAGTTTGAGAGAGGAGGGAAAGAGAAAGTTGAGTCTGTAACGGCTAGTTTGAAAGAAGGGGGGGTTTAGGGGATGAGGTTTTTATTTTTAAATAGAGGTGGTGGGCAACGTTCTGAAATATCCAACGGCTAAGAATTTTTCGTGAATTTTATTTTATTATCTGAATCAGAAAAGAAAAAAGGAAAACGGAAAAAGGAGAATAAGTAAAGGCGAAAAAGGAACATTTAAGTGTGGCTGCTGGGATTCGAGCCCAGGTCTCCACGGCCACAACGTGGAATTCTTACCACTAAACTACAGCCACTTTGTTGTTGGTGATAAGTAATAATATCATATACAATACAATATTAATCTATATAATAGTGTAGTGTTTTTTTAAAATATAAAATCCTAGTAGGAAGATTTGATAGAAATCAAACCCCCATACTTTTATAGTTAGAGGTGACAATTTGACTATTGAGGCATGACACAAAATTATAGAGTTTGTGATGAGGTTTATCGGGTTTGAGTTGTTATTGACGGCAAGATAAAGCCCGTTAAAAAATGAGTTGAAATCAGGTTGGTCTGCTAAATACGATAATGCCTAATAAGGCGCTATTATTAGTATTGGTAATTTACTAGTAATTGATTATTTGTACTTAACTATTAAATATAAAAATTAAAATTACAAAAAAATCTTTAATCATAATTTTAACAGTTTTGCACATCGAGTCTATCGTGTCGTGCCGTGTTTTTCGTATTTTTACCGTGTCGTGTTTGAGTTTAGATTTAGGCTTGATAAGATTATCGTGTCGTATTGGAACTTGAGCTTATCATGTCGGATTGTAATCGTACCAGCCCGATACAAACAAATTGACACACCTTATTCTAATCTAGATTTTGGAGTTTTTAACCACTAAACCATCATTGGATTCCCTTAATTTGCATCAATTTAAAACTTATAGGACCAGAATTGTACAAATCTAAAACTTACGTGACCAAAACTGCAAAAAAGGCAAACCATACATGACTAGAATCACAATTTCAAAAGTTAGAGGACTAAGATTGCAATACCCTGTAGATATAGGACTAATTTTGCATTTTTTCCTTAGCTTTATATAACTAAATTGTACACACTGTAACACACACTGCTTGCTTTCTTTCTTTTTTTTTTTTTTTTTTTTTTTTTTTGAATCCACACCACACACACTGCTTTCTGAGCTGGTAATTTTCAGCCCGACTAGCCCGAGAATTGGGCTTAACTAGGCTATATTTTTACAGACCCGAAATGAGTCGACCCTACTTTGGCCCGGCACAAATGACGCAAAGCCCGAGCAACCCGACCAGCCCGACACATTTTACCGACTCCAGTGATTTTCAGGCCGGCCCGATTTTGAGCATTGGCTTTTGCCAGCCCCAGCCCTGCTTTCACAAGAACAGACAAAAATATCCATTAAAGTCACAGAATCTCATTACAGACCACATATTTTTTCATATTCACCGGGAAGCTAACTGTTAAATTGAGACTCAAATTGGTAACGGAATAATTCCTTATATATCCAAAAAAATAACCAAGAAAAAAAGAAAGTTTGCCAAAGCTCCAATGGCCACTGCAATAGCTTCTTCCTCATCCTCTCTCATCTTCTTCTCCACCTCTCTTTCTTCATATTCTCTATCTCCCCTGCAACGCATTTCTCTCTCTTCAACCTCCCATCACTCTCTCTCCTCATCTCTCTCCATTTCCCCTTCTTTTCTTGCTCTCTCTGCAAAAAGTCCCAGAAGGGCAGTTTCGTCTTTTTCTCCCTCGTTCGCCGTCAGGGCGGAGAAAAAGAATGTGCTCGTTGTTAACACTAACAGCGGCGGCCATGCCGTCATTGGGTTCTATTTTGCTAAGGAGCTTCTGGCCGCCGGCCATGGTGTCACGATCTTGACCGTTGGTGAAGAGGGGTCCGATAAGATGAAGAAGCCGCCTTTCAACAGATTTTCAGCTAAGATTGTTTTCTTGATATAATGATTATCTTGCATTGCTAAAAAATTATGACTTGGATGTGTGGGGATAATTTTTTTTTAGTGTTGGATAAGTTTTTTATGAGGATAAATTACAAAAAGGGATAATTGCAAAAGAGCCCTTGAAGTTTGGGTTAATTGCAGAAAAACACCCCCTGAAGTTTGGGTTAATTACAGAAAACCCATTTATGTTTCAAAATTACAAAAAGTCCCTTGCATTTGATTAAGGGGGAGGGTTTGAAATATTTTTTGGTTATGAGGGGAGAAATGTAAGACGGAAACCTCAACGCATTTCAATTGTCAAAAATCTCTTCTTCTTTTTTAAATTAGCCGAAAACAAGGTTTTTTTTTTTTTGTAATTATCCCTTACAAAAATTGCCTCTGAGATTTAGCTCAATTACAAAAAAAGAATAATAATAATTATTTCCCAAAATTACAAACACCCTCGTTGTATTTACTTAGTAAATACCCCTCTTGAGGTAATGTCAATGGGGTATTTATAATATTGAAGATGACAGGGGCTTTTTGTAATTATCCCTTACAAAAATTGCCTCTAGATTTAGCTCAATTACAAAAATAAAAAGTCCAGTTATTTCCCAAAATTACAAATACCCCATGAGGTTTTGTATTTACTTAACAAATACTCCTCTTAAGTCTTGAAATACAATTTAAACGCATAAACAAATGTTAAGGGGTATTTGTAATATTGAAGGTAGTACTGGGTTGTTTTTGTAATTAGACCTAACCTCAAGGGTACTTTTTGTAATTAACCTTTTTTTATAATGGAAGAAAGTGTTTGTTTCTAATAATTTAGAGGGGTCTGCAGGAAATTGTGGGTGCTGGTGGAAAGACAGTGTGGGGGGAGCCTGCAGATATTGGGAAGGTATTGGAGGGTGCTACATTTGATGTGGTGTTGGATAACAATGGCAAGGATTTGGATACTGTGAGGTTTGCATTTTCTGAACAATCATTACACTAAGATGAAAATTTGTATTGAATAATATATATTAAATGTAATGGTTGAGGCTATTTTTGCAAGAAGTTCGTTCCTATGGGACCTTATGCATATATGGGACTAAAATTGCAAATGAAAAAATCGTGTAGGACTAAATATGCAATTTCTCCAAAAAAAAAAAATCCATGACTTAACGTTGTTACACGTGCAGTCTCCGTTAATTTTTTGACGGCTATGGGACTAAATTTGCAATTTTTGTATCCTATGGGACTATCATTGCTTTAAAAAAAAGTTATGGGACTATTTTTGCAAAGTATGGGACTAAAATTGTGACAGGCACAATCCTATAGGACTAAAGATGCAATTTTCTCATTGAGTTTTGCTAGTTCATCATTTATCTGGTTGATGCATATCCATAAAAAACAATAATAAGAAGAAAAAAAAATAGTGAAGATCCAAGTACCACAAATCAATGTCAATGTAAATTTGAGTATAATGTCCACACATGAAAAGATCTCACTTATGTTCTCTACCTACCTTTCTTGGTCATGAACTTTTGAGATAATTACAAAAGCACCCTTTAGGTTTCAAAATTACAAAAAACAACCCTCATATTTGATTTTGTCTTAAAGTTAAGGGGGTAACTATAAATTTTTTATAAATGTCGGAGGATTTTTGAAATGTTTTTCACTTATGAAGGGAAAAATATGGTGGAATCAAACTTCAAGGGGTTTTTAGTAATTAGCCCGAACCTCAGTTTTTTTTTTGTAATTATCCCTGAACTTTCTGGCTTTGCCATCTACTTCATTGGTATCATTGTATGGAAATATGCTTTTTGTATCATTTTTAACTGGGATAATTACAAAAGAACCCATGAGGTTTGGGCTAACTACAAAAAAAACGTGGAGATGTTTCAAAATTACAAAAAGCCCCCTCAGGTTTGATTATTCCTTAAATTTAAGGGGTTAACTCCAATACTTCTAAAAATGTCTTGGATTTTTTCGGAAATGTTTGATGTTTATGAAGGGAGAATATATAAGATGGAATCAAACCTCAAGGTCTTTTTGTAATTTTAAAACATATCTGGGTTTTTTTGTAATTAGCCTAAATCTCAGGGGTGTTTTTGTAATTATCTCTTTTTAATTTGTTATCTGAAAATTACCCTGATATCAATATCTATTAATAGGCCAGTAGCAGATTGGGCCAAAAGCTCAGGGGTAAAGCAATTTCTGTTCATCAGTAGTGCAGGGATTTACAAGCCAACAGATGAACCTCCTCATGTTGAAGGGGTATATATATATATATTTCCTTACATCTCTAACACTTACAAGTTATACCTTAGAAGGAGAATCAGATTTTCCTTGTGGAAACTGAAATCTTGATTTTACAGGATACTGTCAAAGCCGATGCTGGTCATGTTGGAGTCGAAAAATACATCTCAGAGACCTTTGGTAATTGGGCATCGTTCCGTCCACAGTACATGATTGGCTCCGGCAACAACAAGGACTGTGAGGAATGGTTCTTCGACCGTAAGTGTGTATATAATCTCCAAACGGGCGAAAACATAACATTTTTGCTTGGGAAAAAGAGAACAAATATCAGTTTAGAGCTTCATTTGTTCATGTTTATATCTTGGTGTATGGTCATTGGTCATGGCATTGAGAATAGCAAGTTCTTGCATCTTTCACATTTGGTAAATAGTAAGAAGGGATAATTACAAAACTACACCAGATGTTTAGCTTAATTACAAAAAAAAGTCAAGTTATCTTTTAAAATTACAAATACCCTTGAGCTTTGTACTTGTTTTGCAATGTACCCCCTCCATGGGTTGCAATTTGTATAATAAAAACACTTGTCAAGGGAATATTTGTAACTTTGAAAGATAACTGTTTTTTTTTTTTTTTTTTTTTTTTTTTTTTGTAATTAGGCTAAATGTCAAGATAGTATTTCTAATTATCCCTAGGGGTACTTACAAAACCCCATGAGGTTCAAGCTAAATACAAAAAAGAGATTTTTGAAAATTAGAAAATTCCCTTGAGATTTAATTCGACTCACATTTTTCCCCATAAGAAAAAAACATTTCAAAAACCTCCTGATTTTTATAAAAATATTATAGTTACCCCCTTAAATTTAAGACAAAAAAAACAAACCTCAATGGATTTTTGTAATTTTCAAAAATCCATAGTCTTTTTTTTTTTTTTTTTTTGTAATTAGCCCAAACCTCAGTGGCTTTTTGTAATTACCCCTTATACCTAGTAAGAAATCCAAATAGAGTACCATGATAGGAAAGAGGTTGTACCTCATGCTCTCTTATAAGCTCTACGTTGAGCAAATTTCGTCGATTCTTGACAGGTATTGTGCGAGGCAGACCTGTCCTAATTCCTGGTTCTGGGATGCAGTTAACAAACATTGCCCATGTAAGGGACTTATCATCCATGCTTACTTTAGCCGTCGAAAAGCCAGAAGCTGCAAGCGGTAACATCTTCAACTGCGTTAGTGACCGTGCTGTGACTCTTGATGGAATGGCAAAACTATGTGCCCAAGCTGCTGGTCTACCTGTTGAAATAGTTCATTACGATCCAAAAGCAGTGGGAATCGATGCAAAGAAAGCGTTTCCGTTCCGTAACATGGTACTTCTTAATTATTTTCAATAGCTTGAGTTAATATAGGACACTGTCTGAAAGTATTTAAAAAAGTGCTTCTTAGTTTCTAGCTAAAAAAATCACTTTTTAGTGCTTGCAAATGTCAACTTCTGCTGCTGATTCTACTACATTTAACCATAAAAGCAGGGAGATCAGTGTTTAAGATCTCTGATTCTGCTTTCCTGGTCTGATTTTTACAAACATATAAGATTTTACAACTTTTTCACCAAACACTCTCAACTTCCGAGTCAATTTCTGATTCTTTTTGCATATATTGTCAAGTTCTGATTTTCAACTAGTTTTACTTCAGCTACAATAAATCACTTCTAAAAGCAGAAGTTTTTGCAAACACTCGATATGTCTTAAATTTAAGGGGAATGGGGGGGTTGAAATACTTTTTGCTTATGAATGGGAGAATGTAAGACGTAACAAACCTCAAGGGATATTTGTAATTTTCAAAAATATTTGGATTTTCTTGTAATTAGCCCGAACCTCAGGGTATTTTTCGCAATTACCCCTAAACAAAATAAAGAATCCCCTACAGATCACCTACTAGCAAATCTGATCTTGAACTGTTGATATACTTTTGCAGCATTTCTATGCTGAGCCACGAGCTGCCAAGGAGATTCTTGGATGGACCGGCACGACAAACCTAACCGTGGACTTGAAGGAGAGGTTCGACGAGTATGTCAAGATTGGTAGAGACAAGAAGGAAATAAAATTTGAGACAGATGACAAGATTCTTGCAGCACTCAAAGTACCTGTTGCTGTATGATTATTGTTTACCAATAAAACAGTAAATTTTGTGTATTTTTCAAGGAAAGAAATAAATGTAATGTTCTCAGTTTTGATTATTAATGTTAAGTTCATGAATGTATGATTCCTTTAAGCAATTAAAGAATCCTTTTAACTTCTCGTGGGCTCTTTTTGTATGCTTCAGCTTGATATATAATCCTTGTTTGGAAGAGCACTAGATACATGAGTTATTCTAACAATAGAATAGGCCAAATAAAGCAAATTACATTCAGAACACTGTCAACCCTAAAGAAATCCTACTCTCAATCAAATAAATAACAGCAGCACTACGTACAGATAGAGGTGTCAAACGGGCTGGGCTGGGCCGGGCAAATATTACTCGGGTCGTTATTTTTGGAGCCCAGACCGACCCAGCCTACAAAAATACACTGAAAAATTGGGCCACCAGACTGGGGCCAGTTTTTGGGCCTAATGGGTAGGGCCAAAAAACCCATCTCATTTCGGGCCTCTAAAATTAGAGCCCAGTCCAATGTTTTTACCGGGCGGGGCTAAAATTGACAGCTCTACACACACAGGAGAAAATAACTTAATAGATTTCAGTAACACTCCCAACTTGTCTGTAATCTAATCAGCAGTATAATGGTTGACAATGCAGATATAGCAGTCTATGCTATAATTCTGGAAACAAGATTAATTGATCAAACTCCAAGAATAAATCAGAAAACATACATCTGCATACCAAGTGCACAATTACATAAGTATAAAAGAACTAGTAAGCACTTTTCAAAAAGTTAATTTCATTCCTAGCCAAGACAAAAAATAATCTGCTGAACCGTATCATACAAACAACTCAAGAACATAGAAACCCGTGAAATGGGTGATGCTAAGCAACAAGTATTTTGCGAATTCTCATTCTTCCTGTTTGATTTCAAGGCCCTTGAGTTTCGATTCCAGTTCATGCTCGACATCACCACCTCCTTCTTCCTCCTCTTCATCATAGTCTTCTCCTTCCGGATCGTTCTCATCCAACGGACCAAGAACATTAGGGCAATTCTTGAATAGATCTTTCACCTCATCAATCCCCTCATCAGATATGTAATTACCATTAATATTTAGCAACGTAAGTCCCGGTTTACTCACAACAGCCTGGGCTAAGCGCCTAGCACCGGCCCTTCTTATCATGTTAGTACTCATGTCTACTTCACATAACTGACCATGACCCTCCTCCAATGCCTTAGCAATCAAAATAGCACCTTCATCCTTCAATTCATTTTCGGCCAAGTTTAATTTCGCAAGAAACTGTTTAGAAGCTATACATGAAGCAAGAACAGGAGCAGCTTTTGCAGTTATCTCATTTCCAGCCATATCTAAAATTTCAAGAGACAGGGCAGATTCCTTTAGGGCATTCGCGAGAGCAACAGAACCCTCATCCTCCAAATTCAAATAACTGAGGTAGATCTCAGATAGGTCGGAAAATGCAGATAATGTCTTGCTCAAGGCTAATCCGGCATCAACACCAAACATATTGTCTCGTAAATCGATCTTCTTTAAATGGCTACATTTTCCAAGTGCTTCAGCTAGGGCAATACCTCCATCAGATTCCACCCTCGTGGATGAACATCGAAAATCTTCCAAAAGGGGAGAATTATTCACCATTTTAGATATAGCTATCGCCCCTTCATCTCCAGTCATGTTGTTATGAAAATGAAGGACCCTGAGTTTATCGGTGGAAGGAATTAAATCACAGACTGCCATTGCAGCCTCCTCTGAGATGCCATCATTAATCAAATACAGTTCCTCCAAATTATACTGGGACTTCAAAAGTGACCCAAACGCCCTGATACCCTTCTCACCCAACGCATTGTTGGACAGGTTGAGATATCGCAATTTAGAACCTTCGAGGGCTAACGACAAAATATTCATGACTTCAAGAGCTTCGTCCTCATTCCTTCCAGCCACAAAATCCGATAGGTCTACTTCAGTCAATTGATCCTTAATGGATGACAATATAGGCTCAGCAACAAGTGCTGCCTCCCGACCGAAACTCGTATTGCTAAAACATATCTTCGTATATTTATTTCCAGGCTCCTTCAAGGGTTTCAACAGTTTCTCAGCATCGCCTGCATCAATTTCTTTCCGTGGGTCTCCGGATATATCGAAAGTAGTTACATCATGTTCTTTAAGTTTGTCTAATATATTAGGCTCTCCATCTGCTTTCATAACAGGGCCTCGTTTGATAACTTCAATCATGAGCTTGCTCGATTCCTTGGCATATAACTGCACTGCGGAACTTCCATCTCCGTCTGGTTCCTTCACAAAATGTTGGTTTGCGGCAGCAAAAGCCGCAGCCTCTATTTGCTTGGCATCCTCCTCGGCTTCTTTTTGACTCAACAGACCATATTTTCTAGACCAAATGGAGGGAGTTGTAAGATTCTTGGTCATTCTCTCAACAAGCTTTAGCCTTGTACTTTGGGTAGGTGGCCATAATTTCACAGACAATTTGGAAAACTCCATGTCAAAAAAAAAAAAAAAAAAAAAAGGATACATTTCCATTAAATCGTTGACTTCCAAAAAATAAACAAAAATTTAAAAAAATCCTAGTGAATAAATCACAAGAGTAGGAAAGGAAACTACTCTAACGAGTCCTTAACCAAGGATTTAACTCAAAAATCACAACGGCGATAATCCCAACGAATAAACTCAACTCGCAGTGATTAACAATTGAAAACACGATAAAAGCAAACAAATCGGACTTTAATAAACAGAAACGAAACGTTAAAACAGTGACATTAAAACTCTGAAACTCCAACAGGTAAAATTACGAGATCCATAAATACCAGAAACATTTAAACCATTAGTCGTCTTCGCAGTAAAAGAAGGAAATACGAAAATTACCGGTCAACGGGAAGCGAGAAACGCCGCCAATGAAGAGGAGAGACAGATCCAAAGCAGTGGAACAGTAAATGAAACCTGAGGATTTATATCTGCAGAGAAGAAGATTTTAATGGAAAGAAAAAGAAACAATTTTGAATTTGGGAAGATAGAATGAGGAGTGAAAATTCCCGCTGAGGGTTTTTGCCGTTTTGGGAATTTTTTTTAGGATAAGATTCAGTTGCGTGCGAGAAGGCCCAAACTGAATGGGCTTTTTTTTAGCATGGATCCACCTCGTTTAAGATTTTAAGCCCAGAAATATAAATGGCGTTTTCTACTTCAATTTCCTTTTTATTTTATTTTCATAAAATGATACTCACTCCGTTCCGCTAAAATAGACAAGTTGAATATTTCACACATATTAAAAAGATATAATAAATATAATTAAGATCATAATGTTTTTTTCCATATTTTTCCTACTTTACTTTTTCACTAGATGAGAGAATATGAGTGTTAGTCTAAAACCTCAATTATGACATAATAGAGGTTTTAAATCTATTTACATGTAATTAATACGCTCAATAAAAAATAAGCCTATAATTTGGGACAAGCATAAAATAAAGTTGACATATCTTAGTGGGACTGAAAAGCAATTAATTTTTTTTGTCATCGAGGTATCCCCACATACTAGTTACACAATTTTTCCTCGCACCGCCCTATGAGAGCCTTCGAACCTAGTAATGAGACTAATCCTCTGGGGAGATGGGCCGCCCCAAGCCCACACTTCCATCGCTAGTCGGGATTCGATCCCGGGTAGACATGTCAAACGGGCCGGCTAGAGGCCCCTGACCCGCCTTCCAAGCGGGTAGGTTTAGCCTTGACTCACCACTCGGGCGGCGAGGCGGCGGGCCGAATAAAAATATAAAAGTGTAGGCCCGGCTCGGCCCACTAGCCCGCCTCTAGTGGGCCGGCCCTGCTGGGGCCTAAGCTTCACGAGAGTGGGCCCGGCCCGCCTTTTTTTTTTTTTTTTTTCTTTTTTATGTGTGTTCTTATGTTAAGTATAAATGAATCTAATATTCATATCAAAATTGAGTTGCCAAGGTGGTAGGTTTTACATCTCCTACCAAGAGGTCAAGAGTTCCAATCCCTTACAATACATTTATTAAATATTTTACACTTAATGTGGTACGCATTTTGCAGAGAATATTTATTATGTTATAGTATTTTTCCAATATTAAGTAAACATACATTCCGGATATACTAATAAAAATTAAGTTGGCGTGATGGTTTGGCAAGAATGATTGTGTCTTGGAGGTTTGGTGTTCAAACCTCTACTACCTCAACATAATTTTAAATCTTTTGAATCTATTTAAAAAATAAAAATAAAAAAAAAACATTGAGCCCATCCGGCTGGGTCAACCTGTCCCGGGCTCAGGTGGGCCTGGGCCGGGTGGCTGGTTCATATATTTGGGCCCAATTGGGGCCGACTTATACTACTAGACCGGCCGGGGACACCATTACTATTCATGGGCGGTCTGGCCCGGGCCAGCCGAAGTGGGCGGGTTTCGAGCCGGGCGCACCAGCCACCACTTGACACCTCTAATCTGGGACATCTAGCTCTCTAATGAGAGCGCTCGCCACTGAGGACAACCCCGGGAGCGAAGGAGCAATTAATTGAAAACTCAAAAGATGATACATTACAAGTTACAACCGAAGTCTATTAACTTAGGTTTGTTTATGCCAGTAAAAACCAAATGAGAATGAAGCACCACACCCAAAAAATTTGGACTCAAGGGGGTGAACAGCCGAACACAATCGAACAAGAAAAATAAAATACAAGGATCGAATAACAAATATGACCCATGAACTTGAGATTTACTCAAAATTGAACATAAGTTGTAATTGTACATACAATTAGCAGTTTATCTAGAGGATTAAATGTAGAGAGAAATTGATAATTCTTTTTTCCTCAAGTTGGTCTAATAATTAATTTATAAATTAAGCGTAATTGACGCGAATTCAATCTCATATGAAATCGTGTATTACCTCCCCTGCTGACTTCCTAAAAAAAACATTTATTGTGTCTTTTTGCATTCCTTGTGTTGAAATGGAAATGATACGATTTTTTATCTCTTAGTTTACTAAATTGTTTGGAATTTCTTCTATATTTATTAACTTTTAGACTTAGACCAACACATCTATATATATATAAAAACAAGAAAGTATTCCATAAATAGAAAAATCCCGCCAAAAATCATAAAAAAATTAAAAATAGCAAGTCATTTGTGTACTTAATTAATGTTTCTGCAGCATTAAAGGGCAAAGGCTTAAAGCATGACCACTTCATCGATTTTGGCAGTTTGCATTGGAAAATAGAAAATAATTTGTATGATGTTGCATAGAAAGTGGTGGGCAACGAATCATTATAAAATTAATATATTTATTATTTATGGCGGTGAGTTTTCTTAGGCACCAAAAAAATTGTTTCAAATTTGAAATTGGGAACCGAAATAAAGGAATTCAAAATTTGAAAATTTTTTCGCAAAATAATTAAAGTGTACATTGGGCGTACCCTTTCTTGGACAGAAAAAGTAACAATTAAATCGTGAACTTGGTCATTTGCCTTTCTTGGGCACCTAAAGGTTGCACTCAAAATGAGAATTTGGTCTGCCCCAATAAATTAGTTTCTAATGGAATATAAATTTCAAGGGAATCTAAAATCCTTTTCAAATTTTGTCTACTTACAAACTTTCTTATAAATAGAATCCACCACACTTAAAAACACTCTATTTCAGTGCAATTACGCATAAGCATAAATTTTTGCTGAATAGCTTCATTTTTACATTGATTAATCACAATAATGCTATGAAAATATACTCGCCCTTTGGGCGATGTGATTTTCATGTTTGCGATAATACTGCATATGGCAATATCTCAAATGTTTAGTCAAGAATCCAATCATCAATAGGTATATTTTTTGAATTTTTGTTTAATTTGTAGCTATACATTTTGGTTTCAATATTTTGTTTAATTTAATAATATTTTGATTTTTTTCATTCATGAAGGGAACAAAAAGTGAAAATAATAATGATGTATATATTTTTAATTTCATGATTTTTTTACAATATCTTAATTTTTTGTTTTGATTTTTGTTGTTTAATTTAACAACAATCATATTTTTTCATCATCTAGAACGAAAGTCGAAAAACAATAATGAGGTATATATATTTTTTTAATTTCCTCATTTCAGGTGAAGTATTGCAAATGGGGTTTATAGAGGTCCCTTATCGGTCGGTTATTACTTCTCTTCCACACCAACCGATAAGCATTTGAAGATTGATGTGAATTAAGAAAAAAAAGGAATTATTAAGATCGAGAAATTAAACCGAAATTTTCACAGGTGGATATTGTCGATTCATTAAATCGAAGCAACATGAAGATTACAAAGTCAATTTTCATTCCCATTTAACAAAAGATGGATAATAGTCCATCCAAATGTAAGTGGTTTCTATGAATTATTAATGTTTTATGTAACATATATATTGTATCACTTGCCTAAGTTGCAAAATGTTTCATCGTATTGGCTTATGTTCCCGAGGTTGACTGTAAACAAAAAATTGAAATATTAAATATGAAATATTATAACTCGTGATTTTTGAAAAATTATTTCTAAAAAATAAAGATAATTATTGCAAAAATGTGAAATACTATTTATTTCATTATATGTGATCTTTTTAGAAGAAGATATTGATCCGGTTTACGGTAGTGTAAAAAACCCAATAGTATAAAATCAGTTTAATGTAATCAATCCATATGAAAAAACATATATGTATTTTAATTACAATGAAAAAATATCATCATAGATGTAGAACATCATCTTTAGGAAGAATGTAGATCTATAAAAACATTAATGCAATTTTCCTTAAAAATTACATCGGATAACAACTTTAGACAAAAATATTAATCTTTTTTTTTGTATTATAAAACCCTATTAAAAACTATTTATAAGCTGGTCGTTAGAATTAGATATTGATATGATTTGTTAACGCAAAAACCCCGAAACTTTAAATCGCACGGATCGGTGGACGGAAGATAGAACTTTCATTTCTTTAAACATATATATATATATATATAATCCTATCATACAAAAAAATCTGCATTTTAAATTATTCGAAAAAAACATATTTCTTATAAAAATATCTATTTTTATAAGTTCAAAAATATAGATCTTAATATTTTTATGGGTTGGAAAAATATACAAGAAATAGATAAATTAAAAATAAAATTGAGAATGAAATACAAGCTAATAAATGTATTCGACCAAAACTAAATAATACTCCCTCCTATTCAAAATATTAAATAGATAAATTTAAATAATTTTTGGTTTTTTAAAACAAATTTCATTACTTTCTTTTAATTTTTAGATTTTCTTAAATAATTTTATTTTTGTAAAAAATCTATATTTTATTAAAACATAATACTTCTTTGGTAAAGTTTTTCAAAAGTCTTCAACAGTTTTCACTTTCAGTTTTTAGTCCCATTTTTAGATTTTTAGACAAATTTTCTTATTAAATATTTGAAGTAATTTTCAGATTTTGAACACAAGTTTTATTTTTTAAATAAAATTTCAGATTTTTATAACATCATTTAGTTTTAAAAACAAATATTTTTGAAAAATAATTATGAGTTTTTCTACTTTTGATTTTTAAAATATTTTAAATAAATTTTAAAATTTTAAAAATACTGTATAGTTTTTTAACAATATTCATATTTATTTATTTCAAAGAATGGTGAGTTTTTAATTTATTGTACACATTAGTTTATTTTTGAAGTAGTTTTTGAAACCCTCATTCGTCCTTATTATCTTTTATATTTTAATTTGTCATTTTTATGCATCTATTAATTCTGCCTTTCACCTATTAATGCATTCTTCAATTCTTTTAGGATGAAGACCCTTAAAAGGAAGAGAATATTACCACTAAATCGAAGCTCGAAATGAGGATTATTTCAGCCATCTAGAAACTTTTTGTTTGCTTCTTCTAAATACTTTGGGTTTTTAGCAGGGCAACGATCCTAGAGGCATTTAATTTCGTGAAAAATAATGTTGTAGATACACCATACATAATTTATTATTGAAAAAGTAATTAAATTTTATTATGGAAGACATCACCCCAAATAAAAAAAATCTCTGTTTTATTTATTTGATGATACCCATTTTTTTTAGAAATAAAAATGTTTCTCTATTTTCCATCAAATTATTAAAAAAATAGTATAATGGTATGTATCTATAGAAGCTTTAAGGTATTAATTAAATGAAAATTGAGATTAATTTTTCAAATACTTTGGAATCTTGTCTGTTTGTGTGAACAAGAAATGAAGAACACTCACGAAATTAGATAAGGCATACCTTGGTTTGTGTGTATGGTCCTAAGGGCAATTTCAAAATTTTAATAATTACTAAAATGCCCCTGATAGACAAAATGATCAAGTTTAAATTTATGAATCCAGGTCAAATATCATGATACGATTTCGACATGTACTATTTCTTAATTATCAAATACAAAAAACATGTACAAGTATGTCAAAATTGCTTATTTTTAATAATAGAACCGAATTTACTTCAACTAAAAAATAAAAAACTAAAATTGTCATATCTTAAAACTGACAATATTAAAATTATTATTTTTGCTAAGGGGTAAAATTGTTACATGACTAAAAATATAATTTTAAAAGTTACAAGACTAAATTTGTAATACCCCAATAGATATAGGAAATTGCAATTTTCCCTTTCTCTTTTAGAATTATCTACAAATGGTTTAATATTTTTATGCATTTGAAAAAATTTATATACATGTATATTTAACAATTATAGATTTATAAAAACTGATTCTATTGGCTACAAAACAAAGTTTTGTACAAATGCAAAAACTGACTACATAATAACATCAAGCAAATTGCAGTCTGTTTAAAATGTACTAAGTTGCACTAATAGAATGTTATAGCACAGCTTTGGAGCAACATATAATGTACACAAATGGATATATGAACTCAGACATGTCAGAAAAACATGCAGATCTATATATTTTTTTGTGAAGAAAAATCCATTAAAATATACCTATTATTATAAACTCGGATCGGATAAACTTTTCAGATATGTAAGGTATTCCATTTTCTGTGATGAGAATTGAAGCGGAAAGGACGAGGTAATTAAAAGAATGAAAATAGTTTCTAGGGTTTTTTGATTTTCTTTTTCGTTTAACACATAAAACAAAAATGGTTTTATTTAGCTTTTCGGCCATTGATATTAAGCCCAAACCAAACAAGTGTTTTAGTATAATTCATATTAAACAATAAAATATAGAATTTGACCACATGTAAGTTATAATTTTGTGGAAATCATATTATAATTTTGATAATTATAAATGATTTTGATCCATAAATCTTTTATAACTTGGCAAAATAATTGAGAAATAAAATTATTATTGAATTGTTTATATTTTTTTCTTTATGTATATATTAATAAACTCTCTTTTAATTTATTTAAAAATAAAAGATTTTCTTAATATATTTTTAGGCAAGGCCTTATAATTTATTGTTCTATAATTGGATCTATATTTATTTATCTTTACATCTAATTTCTTATCAAAACTGAAATATTGTAATTTTTAAAAAATTATTTAATATATACACCGTGCATCGCACGGGTGGAATACTAGTACACAAAAAAATATAAATCAGCTTAATCAACATTTAGTACATAATAAGTTTATTAAAAATCAATAGGGCATGGTAAAAAGGTCAAAAATAAAATAATAAAAAGTATAATGATTAATGATGGAGAGAGTTGGCGTGATTATGACTTAATGTCATGACCCTGGCCCATATATTATTGCTGCACTTATTAACAAATTATCTTTTTTTTTATAATTCAGCTTTTATGACTATGTCAAGACAACAAATTTCTAACCCCTCATTCTTGCTATCAAGGAAACCACGGGATATGCACACAAATGACCAATATTATGGTTGGGTGATGACAACTAGATCACGTCCCCCTCATCACTACTACCAAGGTAAATCACATGATATACACGCATTGGAGAGTGTTATGGTAGGTCATTGATGACAAAGATCACCACGGGATATACACGCACTAGC
This sequence comes from Rehmannia glutinosa, assembly GCA_016081115.2. Taxonomy (NCBI): domain Eukaryota; kingdom Viridiplantae; phylum Streptophyta; class Magnoliopsida; order Lamiales; family Orobanchaceae; genus Rehmannia; species Rehmannia glutinosa. Next base: position 96,407,845 of record CM071924.1, on the reverse strand, counting down.
CAGTGTTATGGTAGAATCCGATGACAACCAGATCATGCGGGATGTGCGCACGCATGACAAGTGGCCGTGAACCGGATGTTGGATTTGGTGATGACAACCGGATCATCGTGGGATGTGCATCTTGGCCAAGTAAATTAGATCCTCGCATTTGTCCAGGAAAAACAATTTGATAGAGTGAGATTTTAAACTCATGACTCTACCTCACAAAAATTTAAGTACCTTGTGATGGCCAGTCCCCCGTGAACAATTTTATTTTCTGTTTGTTGTTGTTGGGTCCTTATTATGAGTGACAACCCTTTCATTTATTAATTTCTATAATTATCAATTAACATAATCTACTTAAAACCTCTCAGTGGTTTGACACCACCGACAGGCGACACACTGTCATTCCTCTCTCTCACACACACAAAAACACGCGGAGTGTGTGAGAGAGAGAGCTTCCATGTGTGGTCGACATACTTTAAATGGAGAAAAACAATATACAAGCATTTTTGTATAGTTAGATACGTACAAAAACAATATACACGTATATTCAGATAATGGAGTATAAAGAGAAGTGAGAGAGTTGTTTTTCTTTTCATGTGAAGTGACCTAAAAGACACCCAAATTTAAAGGGGTCAAGCATATTTCTTACTTGTTCACTGAATGCATCTACTTTATGTAGAAAAAAAAGGTAGATTAAATATACTTTTTTGGGGGAAAAAGAGAAAACAAAGAATATTGAGAAATGGGTTCTGCAAATTTTTAGCTAATGTTGAAGATTGGAGCACCAGATCTGTCAAGAACTTACTGTAAGCTTTCTTCTCACGCAGTTTATTGAGCTCTCTTTTTTCCCCTGCAATTTTTTGATGCTACCCTTTTGCTAAATGGTGTTAATTTTGAGATTTGCATTTCCCCACCATGGAATTCATGATTTGATTTTGTTTCTTTGTAAGAGGAGCTTAGAGAAGAGTATAATTTTGTCTGGGTTTCAATTTTGTTTTTTTTTTTTTTTTAATTTCTGGTACCATGTTTTTACTGCTTTTTTTGCGGCATTGTTATTCAGTTTTCGGAACAATTTGCTCATTTGGATTCATGTATATTTATATACGCCTTTGATTGCACAAAATGGCGATTTTGAGGTTTCACTACAAGAAAATTCCAGTTTATCATTCATAGAAATGATTTTGTTACTAAATTTTACAGTTACCTCCATAATACTTACATAATAAAAAAATATTTTCCCCCAAATTATACCAAAAGGTCATATACAATTTTTAAATTTACAGAAATACTGTAGGTATTTAATAACAATTTTAGATTATGTAGGTAAATATTTATCTACAATGATATTACCTACAACGATTTTATCTACATTTTACAATTATCTTAATATTTATCTACCGATTTTTTCTGTAGTTAACTGTTTTTTTCTTGTAGTGTTTAGAGCTTGTTTTTGCAATGAAGTTGTGAGTTGTGACTAAGAGAGTAGTAGATTCAATACACTATACCACAATGAGATGCTCGAATGCTTATTTCATTTGTATGAGCATAATAAGAAAATGGGAGTGATTGGAGAGAATCAGCATTCATCATTTATTAGTTTTGTTGTTGACAGACTTTTTTGGTCAAAGTACGCCTTCAAATCCTTGAATGATTAGAACTTCGTCAATTTGTTCATTCGTCCACGCCCGATTTGCTCACACCAGCAAGAACTGTTATCTCTCAAGTGCCTGTTTAGATTCCACTTCACTCATGTCTTGGATGCTATGGATATTTGAAATTTAGAGTTGTGGTTTAGATTTCCCATTATGTTCATAGATAGATAGCCGGCATCATTGTGTGCCTTAAATGCGAACAACGAGTGTTTCTTTTATTTGTACCTCTATAACACCCTTTAATTCTTATGCTCTATTGTAAAAATCCCCGCCTAACCTCGATTGATCCCCGCCTAGACGCTAGGCCCCCTTGTCCGCCTGCCGCCTAATCTCGTCCAGGTCCCATCTAACCCCGAGCCTAGGCACTAGTCCCCAATCCGCCGCCTAGCGAGCGCCTAGCGCTTTTTACAACATTGTTCTTATGTGAGTTACTTATATAGAAAACTTAAAGTGAGAAATTTAATTAGAATTTAGTTTATTTATTGAGTAGTTTGCTAACCTGGTTGCTCTCCGCATAATATTTAATTTTTGTTCTCCTCTTCCTTCATCTAGCATCTTATGATCTTCCCGAAGAAAAATTAGGAATTTATGACATTGCAATACTATACCTAGTTGACTATAACATTTCAATATATTGTAAAGTTTTGCAGATTTTATACCACTTCAGGAATATCTTAATCTGTCATGCATGATGTGTGTTAATCCTACACTGAATTCATATACATTACAGATGGATATAACTCTATTTTCCCGATTTATTTTTCAAATAGTTTCAAAAATCAACAGTCTAGTTTATAAATATTGTAAATCTGATGCTAATTGATATCAATGATTTGCAGCATCAGTGACAACTGATCTTTGGATCTTGAATTGAGATTTGTATGCTCTAAAAGGTACTCAGAAATGGGAAAGTTAGCACTTGAAACCGATAGTGTACGCTCCAATGACTATGCAGCATTGGGGCTTACGGACTCGAGAAAGGGCAATCTTGGAAAGCCACAAATTTTGTCACTTCTTGCAACATTGCTAGATAAGTCTGTTCAGAAAAACGAAAGGATGCTAGAGACTTCACAAACCAAAGATGTTATCACCATATTTCATGGTTTTAGAGCACCTCCTCTGACCATTCAACAATATATCGATCGGATTTTCAAGTATTCGTGCTGCAGCCCTTCTTGCTTTGTCATTGCACATATATATATGGACAGATTTATTCAGCAGACAAATTTCTTCTTAACTTCCCTAAATATTCATCGACTTCTCATCACCAGTGTCATGGTGGCTGCAAAATTTATCGATGACGCGTAAGTTACCTAAACCAAATTCTTCTTTTACTTGGCTTAATTTTGAGTTTAAATACCATTTAAGTGCTTAAACTGTTTGTTTTACGATACTTTGATGTCATTAAGAAGCAAAACAATTTTTTCACCTGTTCACAAATACTTTCTAGAACAAGCAATCATATTCCCCCAAGGATGGCAACCAGTCTGGGTCCAAATCGACATAGACCGACTCGTTTAATTTTTTTGCTAGTTTAAAACTTGTTATATATAATTTTTATGATATTTTATTTAGGAAAAACAATTTTTTAATAGTATTTTATTTACATTAAATTTTAAGAACCCATACCCATATCGATAGTTACACATGCTAGAACTTGTTAGGTATCTATCCGCCTCGGATAATACAAACCAGGCACAAATACGACTCAATAAAGAATCCTATTATACAAATATTACTCTAGGACTCTTAAATTGAAATTACAAGACAAAAGTAGAAATAAACGAGTATATGGGATAAAACCCTAAAACCGAAATATTGATAATTTCGGCTCGGGACCAAGAACCCAAATCACACAAAGAGTCAATGAGAATCACCAAAGAGCCAAGATGGAAACCCACTTTTGACCTTCCACAGAAAAGCCCTCGAGAACCAACACAAAGTCGCCCAATCGAACCACAAGAAACCCTAGAAAACAACTCACCAAACCCCAAACCTCGATCTCACTAAATCGGAAGAAAATGTCCACAAAGACGGTGAACAAGTGAAGAAACACTCGAGATCTTACACTCACACCCAAAATCACTAAGAAATATCACGAGATTTGTGAGATTTCTAGAGAGAGAGAAATTATCGCACAGAGAGAAGATGATTCGAGAGAGTTAGAGAGAAGTGAGATATCGGTTGTGAGATTAGGGTTTGGGTTGGGGTGTTTTAGTAGGGTTAATTAAGGGTTAAGATCAAACCCGAACAATGGACGGACGGGATACAACCAGAGGATCCACGAACAGGGAATCGGATCCGCGATCCGAGTTCATGACCCGGTCTCAACAAATGGGCAACACATGTATTGGGCTGTTGCTATTGGGTTGCCTGTGTGGGCTCAACTCATTGCAAATGGACCAAATGAATATAAGGGCCAATAATACAACAATCTCCACCTTTGGCTCATTAGATTCATTAGACATACTTTGGGTTAACAACTGGTCATCATCATCGCTTTAAATGCCTCGCTATACACAGTATAGTAGGACTTTCACCATAACCAACACTAAGCCGATTCTGATCAAAGAAACACTAAAGTAAGTCGGATTTATACAAGTCGACCTAAGCAAGCTTTTGGTCCGGGTTTTAGGACTTATTAGCAAACACACAAGAAGCCAACAAGCCCCGGGAAATCACCAAGGACAACCTAGTCACCAAAGTGTCAAAATTTAAAATTTTTAAACATGTTTTGAACTTTGATAAAGGCGGACACTTAGTACCCATATCAATTTGGATTGTATTCGGATGCCACTTTTTCAAGACAGATTATGCCTTTTGAAACAATATCCCTTATGAAATGAAACCTAACATCAATATGTTTTGTTCTGTCACATGAAAATCGGATTCTTACAAAGTCAATACCGGATCGAGAATCGAAAATACTACAACTTTTTGTTTTAGAAAACCAATCTTTAAACAAGTCCTTTGAGCCACAAGCTTCTTTTTAAAGCTTGATTCGCAACATATTCTCGATTCTCGTTGTTGTGAGCCACAATATGTTGTAATCGAGATTTCCAAACTAATGCGGGAACCACAAAGTGTAAAAACATATGATGTTGTAGATTTTCCGCTATCTCTGTCATTTGCATAATTTGAATCAACAAAACCTTTCAAAATTATGCCATTTTCACTCTTTGAAAAACACAAGCTATAATCGTAGAATGCCTTAAATATCTCAATGACCATTTTAAAGCATTCCAATGCACCATACCAGGATTAGACATGTATCTACTCAAACAAGACACAACATAGGCAATATCGGCCTAGTAGATTTACCATAAGATACATTACGATCCAATCAATTGCATTTGCATAAGGAATGTTTTTCATAAAGACGATTTGAGAATCGTTTTAGGGGACTCGATCCCTACTTAACACAAAATGAGAAGCTAAAGGAACATTCACAGATTTAGCATTTGCCATAGAAAACTTTTGTAAAATCTTTTCTATGTAAGAGGATAGTTTAAGTAAATGACAAATTTATTTGTCTCTTTCAATGTTCATACCCAATATTTTCTTTGCATCACCTAAGTATTTCATATCAAACTTAGTACTCAAACAATGTATGACATGATCCACGAGACTTTAGGCATGGACTAGCAATCAAAGATATCATCAACATATATAAGCGGGAATATAGGAATATCAAAGATCAAGTTTAAAGTAAAGACAATGGTCAAATTGACTTCTAACAAACTTTAAATCAAGCATGCATCGATCAAATTTTTTATTCCATTGCAGGGATTGCTTAAGACCATACAAAGATTTTTGAGTAAGCAAACACAATTAAAGCTTGGATTTGTCCTCAAAGCCCTCAGTCATTTCATATAAATTTTTTCATCCAAGTCCCCATGTAAAAAGCAGTTTTTACATCTAATTGTTTAAGTTCCCAGTTGAATCGAGCACACAAAGCAAGCATGATTCTCACGATTTACAAATTTAACAACAGGAGCAAAGATTTCGTGTAATCAATCCCTTCCTTCCGAGTAAAACCTTTAGCTACCCGGCTAGCTTTAAACCTAACACCCTTGACTTCATTTTTGACCTTAAACAACCATTTACTATCCACAATAGTAACGATTAATGGGTTTAGGAACAAGCACCGGTATTATTCACATGCAAAGAAGTCATTTCATCTTGCAAAGCATTCATCCATTTTTAATCAGAATCGCAGACTTAATAGCTTCCAAAGGTTTTAGGCTCGGAATTATCAATAGCATCAAACACGAAAAACACATAGGAGGTCATGTGAAAATCAAGCAAATCTGTTTGGAACTCTAACATTTCTCCTAGCTCGTCACTAGTTAATACATAATCACCAAGTTCATCTTGCACATCATTAGCAGGAGCATTTTGTATTAACTTCAGTGGAAATCATCATGATTATCATGCAAATCATCATCCGAGTATTATTATCAACATGCACATCATCATTGTTCACATTATCATGCATAGATCATCAATAATAGTATCGTTGAGGCAAAGTAATAACAGGAGACATGTTTGAAGACTCCACCTCACTTGGAGTACCAAAGATTTTGTAAGTAGTTTGAGGAGAGACAGATTAAAGCAAGGAAACTCATGTTCATTAAACACCACATCCCTACTAATCACAGCTTTTAAACCCAGGTTCCCCCTTATACCATAATCAAACCTTTGACACCTTCGGGATATCCAGGAAAACACATTTCACGATACAGGTTCCGATTTATCATGTTTTTGGTGTCTGCCGAGCATCCAAAAACTTTGAGGTTTGAAAAATCAATTGGTTTTCAGTCCAAACTTCTTCAGGATATTTCCCATTCAATGGGATCAAGGTGACCTATTTATCAAATAGTTTTTGTCAGAATAACACTTCACCCAGAACTTCTTGGAAAGACCTGAGGTAGCCAACATGCTCCTCACCCTTTCCAGGAGAGTTCTGTTCATCCTCTCAGCAACCCCATTTTGCTGAGGGGAATAAGGCACAGATTTGTGCCTCTTAATACCAAATTCCTCACAAAGATTGTCCATCATTTGATTACAAAATTCCAGGCCATTATCAGTTCTCAAAACCTTTATCTTTTTACCAGTTTGGTTTTCAATGAGGTTTTCCAGGTTTTGAACTTATCAAAAACATCGACTTGTTTTTCATTAAAAACACAAACACTTTTCTCGAAAAGTCATCAATGATGGATGAGAAAATATTTGTTACCACCATGTGTAGGCACGGAGGAAGGACCCAAACATCAAAGATGCAAGTATTCAAGCACATCACAATCTGGCCGATTGTTTAGGTTGAACAGGGGAAGGAATTTCACCTTTTGTTGTTTACCATACACATGAATCACGAAAGATAAAGTGTTCAACTTATCATTTCCAAAGCGACGCTTTATTCTAGTAATAATTCAAGACACTTAAGACTAATATGAATTGACCTTTTATGCCATAAGTCGGTCATATCATTCACAAAGCAGAGTTCACAACTTTATTAGCGTAAATGTGCACGTACGGAGGATTCAAGTTTAGCATGTAAGACATACAAATTTCTTGTTTTTGTTCTTAGCAACAATCATAGAACCTTTAAGAATTTTCATAACACCATTCCCCCATTTCCTTCAAGCCCATCGATTCAAGCAAAGACAAGAAATCGAGGTTATTACTAAGATCGGGACATGTCTCACATTTTTCGAGTTAAAGTACGACCCATTTTCAAACTTGAGACAAACATTTCCAATACCAAAAACCTTGCATTTCTTTTCATTTGCCATGACACGAGCCATGCATCACTTTAGTATAATCGGTAAACATGTGCCTATATGGTGTCATGTGAAAGGTGCATCTTGAATCAATTAACCACTCAAGTTTGATTTAGCAAGATTATTCACGAGTTCACAGAATCATCACAAGACTCCACAATCATAAACACATCACCAAGATTATCACTAGTAGAGGCAAGATTGGCTTGTTCATTGTTCGAGGTTTTTGATTTTGGTTCCCCCCTTTTGTGCTTAGTACACTCCTTAATATAGTGACCATGTTCCCCACAATTGTAACATTTTCTATTGTTTTTAGCCTGACTTAGACACTTCTTGCTCTTCCCTCTCTTCCTATCATTTTTGGTTATTAGATCCATTGCGGGATCTACCCTCACATGCATCACTTCCCCATTCCCTGTTTGTTCCCTTTAGAAGACTTAAGGTCTAATTCCTTACTCTTCAAACCATTCACAACAGCTTTCTAAAGAAATTTGATCCCTACCATACTTGATAGCAGATTTCACATCACCGTAAGAATCGGGGATAGCATTCAATGAGAATAATAGGGAGTAATCATCAATGTTCTTATCTCAAATCAGTTTTATATCTTGGATGAGTTTTGTAAAAATATCAAGATTCTCATCCATATCTTTTGTCAAGTCCAATTTGAATCGAAAAATTTTTCAAGTAGGAAAAGTTTTGAAGGCGGGTAGTATCGTGTAAAGCTCTTCAAGTTTTTTCCATAAATCTTTGGCACTTGACAATTTTCCAACCTTTCTCAAAGACAAGTCGAAAGATTCAATATAATTGAAGAATAAGCATATTCATCAAGTTCGGTTTTGATTCTTGAATCTTTCTCACCATACTTGCCTTCAATGATTTTTAAAACATTTTTGTTGAATCAAGATACCTTTCATTTTTTGTTGCCAAATAGAAAAATCGGTTTTACCATTGAAAGGCTCCATATGATATCCGAAAGCGGTACCATAGTTCAAGTAGTGCTACAAACACGCATACGTAACACACAGCAATGCAAGAAGCGGGGATATATCACGAGAATATAACAAGACCACGGATATCGCAGGAGACCACACAATGATCACACGGGATCGCCAGGCAATATTATAGGGGACCACGTAAACACTATATCACACACGGGTGATAGAATCAAGATCGAGTATAGCAACAAAAATAGAACGGGATTACTAAGGACTCAAAAAGATCCCCTCGCACCCAGGATTCCACTACACTCGTATGATGTAGGGTCAAGGGGCTAGATGCTTAGTGGTTTCTCAACCAAGCCAAGAGAACGAAACAAAGAGAGAAAGAGATAAGAATTTTTACCACGGAAAGCTAGTTCGGGATAACCAACTCCCGAACAAGTCACCACGGGCCAAGAATCACCAAGAACTAGCCAAGAACTGTAAGCACCAACCCACACGAGGCGGATAGGTGCTCGATACCATGTTAGGTATCTATCCGCCTCGGATAATACAAACCAGGCACAAATACGGACTCGATAAAGAATCCTATTATACAAATATTACTCAGGACTTAAATTGAAATTACAAGACAAAAGTAGAAATAAACAGTATATGGGATAAAACCCTAAAACCGAAATATTGATAATTTCGGCTCGGGACCGATAACTCAAACCACACAAAGCGGTGATCACCGTGAGAATCACCAAAGAGCCAAGATGGAAACCCTTTGACCTTCCACAGAAAAGCCCTCGAGAACCAACACAAAGTCGCCCAATCGAACCACAAGAAACCCTGAAAACAACTCACCAAACCCCAAACCCTCGATCTCACTAAATCACGGAAGAAAATGTCCACAAAGACGGTGAACAAGTGAAGAAACACTCGGATCTTACACTCACACCCAAAATCACTAAGAAATATCACGAGATTTGTGAGATTTCTAGAGAGAAATTATCGCATGAGAGAGAAGATGATTCGAGAGAGTTAGAGAGAGAAGTGAGATATCGGTTGTGAGATTAGGGTTTGGGTTGGGGGTGTTTTAGTAGGGTTAATTAAGGGTTAAGATCAAACACGAACAATGGACGGACAGGATACAACTAGAGGATCCGCGGACAGGAATCGGATCCCATGACCGAGTTCATGACCCGGTCTCAACAAATGGGCAACACATGTATTGGGCCTATTCTTTATTGGGTTGCTGTGTGGGCTCAACTCATTGCAAATGGACCAAATGAATATAAGGGCCAATAATACAATGAGAACTATTATATATAATTTTGAGGGATAATTACAATAACATCCTCGAGGTGTGGGCTAATTACGAAAAACTCAGACATGTTTCAAAATTACAAAAAATAAAAATAAAAACCCGTCATGTTTGATTCTGTCTTAAAATTAAGGGGGTAACTGTAATATTTTCATAAATGTCTGAGACTTGAATTTTTATTTTTTGCTTATAAAATCAAACCTCCAGGGGATTTTTGCTATTTTCAAAAACTTAGATTTTTTTTGCAATTAGCCGGAACCTTAGGGGCGATGTTGTAATTATCCCTATTTTTTGTGTATAGGTTCTTACATTCTTAGTGGCTCGAGTCTAGGGTCTGGACAGACCCAACCTATTTCCACTCATACTTGTAACTTCACTTTGAATATAATCATACATGCTTTGTTTATTTACTTTTATTAAATCCATTGTTCTAAAAATTCCCGATTAGTCCCCGCTTAGGCGCTAGGCTCATTTTGTCCGCCTTGGTTTTTCTTCCGATTAGGCCCCGCCTAACCCTCTCAGGTCCCACGTAACCCTGCCTAGTTTCCGCCTAGGCGCTAGGCCCTAGTCTGCCGCTCTACTAGCTTTTAGCGCTTTTTAGAACACTGATTGAATCATAATCTCTATGACTTTCATTCAGATTCTTCAACAATGCATATTATGCCAGAGTGGGAGGCGTAAGCACATCAGAAATGAACAAATTGGAAATGAAGTTTTTATTTTGTCTAGATTTCCGACTTTATGTCAGCGTACAAACGTTTGGTAAATATTGTTCCGTGTTTAAAAGAGAAGCTACAGGTGGGCTTATTGAGCGATCGGTCCAGGCATGTGGAGTGGAAGAGAGCTGGACGAACAAAGATGATTCGACTTGCGCTCAGTCAATTGCTAGATGAAGATACTGCTGGAAGTAAAAGAATACCGCTATGCCGTCCAAAAACATTAAGAACGAAAACATGTGATTTTTTGTGTGTGGGTTTTTGTATCTTAGAAGGTAACATGACATGGATGAATCATGAGGTACTTGTGGAAAATTTTAAGGGATAATTACAAAAACCTCCCTGAAGTTTGGACTCATTACAAAAAAAATCGGAGGTGTTTCGAAATTACAAAAAGCCCCCTCAAGTTTGCTTCTATCTTAAATTTAAGGGTTACTCGTAATATTTGTGTAAGTATCAAGGGGTTTTTTAAATGTTTTTTTTATGAAGGGGGAAAATGTAAGACAGAGCCAACCTCAAGGGGTTTTTTCGCAATTTTCAAAACTTTCTGGACTTTTTTGTAATTAGCCTGAACCTCAGGGAGTTTATTGTAATTATCCCAAATTTTAAGGGTTCCTTTGTTTGTTGTATAAGTATATAGGTTGTTTTAGACCATCCCAAATTTATGTGTTAAGAGACTTCCCTTCTTTGTCTCTGCTTTGGTGTCCGTTTGATAGGTCGGGCTTGGTGCATCTTGTATTTTGTTAGGATTTTCTGGCGAAAGGATGATATATATCAAAACAAGATTGTTCTTTGGCGAAAGCTTGTATTGAAGCCATTATTATTCTTTAAATGTAATATTCTGATTTTTTTCTTCTTCCGAAGATAATACTAGGGGCGGCAATTTAGGTAATTGAGTCGTGTTCGTGTTTAATTTTGGGTTAATTTTTGGTTATGTTTAAAATATATCAAAAAATAAATAAAATATAAGATATTATATTTTAAGACAAATTAGTAACATTGTGTCAGATTCGTGTTAGTCATGTTTGCGTTTCTCTATATTGTGGGTTTCCATCTCCAGATAAAACAATCTCTTAAAAAATTATAAATATATGGCCTAGAAAAGTTTTGAAGACTATAACTAACACCTGTAGATCTTCTTGATCTCCCTATTAAAAGATAATCCCATCTCTAAGGGCTTCCACTGCGGGCTTAAGAGTTTCGTGGAAGAGGTGAATCGAGGAATGTGCATCAACAAGTCAAGGTCCTTAGCTGTTTTAGACTGAGTTATCACACAAGAAATTCTTTTCCACTCTGTTACCAGGGGATTTGAACCTCCACGTTATAATTGCCAGCGAAGCATACATCACATCACTCAGGTCCTTTACCAATTGAGTTATATGCCCTGGAAGCTCTTGATCTCCCTATTAATCGAAGGAAAATATGTCTTTCAGTCTTTCTTTGCTCCAAATCGTGTAATAGGTGGCAACACATTGCCTTAATGCGGTAATTCTATGGCATTTACATTCAGAAAAAAAAATATTATATATGATATTCGTTTGGATTATACACAAACATAGGGTAGATAAATAATCATCTCCACCCACATTTTCCTTTTCAATCATGATCAAATCCAGCATTTTAAGCAGTGCAAAGGTTGAGTTCTCCATGATAAACTTAGAACTTATCTGGGTAAGTGGTCGAAGACAGAATTAAGAGAGTGTTTGCAAAAATTATAAGCAATTCAAAGCATCTTATGAGTTATTTCAGAGCTTATTAATTTGTTTGGCATTTTTTTAGCAAAAAAAAATCTTATTTTGACAATCTCCTTTAACTTTTGACTATTATAATTACAAAATTGTCATTTGTAACATTTTAGAAGCTACATTATCTCTTGGTAAAATTGCAAAATTAATCCTATAACTATGAGACGGTAGCAAAAAGGTTCTATGAAAATCAAGTGTTGCAAAAACATCCTGTAACTATATACATCTCGATTTATGTCCTGCAAAATGCACAATTTTGCAAAATAGTCCTATAACTATATAAAAATCTCAATTGTTGTCCTAATTTCACAAGAAATCAGAAACTACGTGTGACAATAGCATGATTGAAATCCAATTAAATTAATATCAAGATAGAGATTTTCATTATAGTTACATGACTATTTTGCAAGACCAAAGTTTTCAATAATTACAAGACTTTTTGCAAAATGTGATTTTTACAGAACCTTTTTGCTACCGTCTTATTGTTACAAGACTAATTTTGCAATTTTGTCTTATCTTCTTTTATCCAAATACTTCAATATATTATAACCTCTAAAAGCATATCATAAGATGTAGGGAGTTTATAAAATCTTTTAAATAAGCTTAGTCAAACAGCCTCTAAGCCATTTATAAATGAGTTTACACTAAGAGGGTTGGGGTTTATAGGGTCTTGGCAATTTGGCTCTTCTATTTGTTCAACTAGATACTAACTCAATGAGAAAATTAATCGATTTCTGTACATTCTCCTGCATCACTAATTAATCAAATACAAGTATCAAAACTTCTGCCAAATCACCTCAACCATCTTCATTCAGCATGGATTGGTCTGATCAGCACTCTTACAAAATAATCACGAGTCTCTGGCAAAATACGTTGGATCAGCTGGGAATACCTGCATGCCATACAATCGAGTAGCCCAATCGGTCACCACTAGCACATTTAAGAGACTAAGGGAATGCTTGAAAAACTTGTGTTTTTAAAGAAGTGATTGATTTAATGTAGTATGCGTGAAATGCAGTTGACAATCAGAAAATGGTAGTGTTGCAAATAGAAGCTGAAAGTTGATTCAGTTAATACTTACTAGAGTTCATGGTGAATAAGTTGTAAAAGTGCTTTTAATTATTTCAAAATGAACCCAAAATAAAACCACTTAAAACTATTTTTCAGATTTCATAAGCAGAAAGTTGGCATTTGGAAACGCTTAAAACTATATTTTAAAGCCAAAGGCAGACAATCACTTTTTAAAATGTTTGCAAACACGCCCTAAGAAAAGCCGAACCAGATGGTAAAACATACCAGGGCATGATGCATAACTTGTCAAACTTTTCCAGGATGAATAGGACACAAGCATGTCTCAAAGACAAAGCATTATATGCCTCCGATAACTCAAACATGAGAGACACATTTTCCACAGATATATCCTAGAAGACAAAAAAACCAAATATAAGAAACAAAATAGAATGTGTTTAAAATCAAACTTTTGTCATCAGATATTACCTGTGCAATGGCATATTCACACAGACGCTTCAGACCCTCTAATAGATACTGATCAGCAGCTCTCAGAAGATCCTGAGCAATATCTAAGTTGACATCAACAGACCCTGTGTATATGTACCTACAACAAAAGGAAAACAGAGTTTAAAATCTGGCACGGCAAATTAGAAATTAATAGTAATTTTGTTTAAAAAAGTAAAAACTAATAGTTGGAATAGAATTTCGACGTATTATTCACCTCATCATCAACTCAAAAATATCCCATCTAATATTAGGAATCTCTATGTCTTTAGCATCTCTCTCCTGCAGCGAATTCAAGCAATTATATTAGAAAATTAACAGAAGCAATTAAGCACTAGAACTTGTTACCTACTCTAGAGACCAACTTCTTGTTTCTCCATACAAGGCTTTTTATGGGTACATTGATGAATCTATTACAAACAACGGCTACATTATTTTTTTCCCCAAGTTCGCACAGATATAATAATTTCTTCCAATTGTTCTATTTCATTTCCACCCAACAACAAAAGCCAAACAAAAAAATCACTACATGTTTCAGTTTTTAAGAAAAAAATATAACTTTGTTTTAATGACATAACATATTCGGCCAGACTGCTCAAACTGAGATGGAAACTTTGATCGATGGACCAGCAAGTTGACAGCTTAATTCACAAGTGCAATTTTAAGAAATGCTCCATAGTTGCAACATTCTATGTCATTTTGTATGGTGTATGCTCTTAAACAGAAGGTTGAAAATAAAGCATGACACAGATTGAATATATGTTATGCGTTAAAAGCATGCACATCCGTTACTCCATAACGGACTATAGCTATGAGGGTAAACCAAATACTATGCAAAGCAATGTATGCTCACCCGGTAACCACCGTCAAACATAGCCCGGAATGCATCAGAGGAAGCAAGCAAACAAATTCTGTGTGCATAGAACCGCTTTCCTGATGATAAATTAAAAATGATAATATAGTAGTAAGATATTAGTCAGCAAGAATAAGCACATAAAAAGCATTAAAGAATCTGTAGAAAAATCCCACCTTCAACCAAAAATGTCACATCAGACAGTGTAGGATTATTTACAAACTGCTCACCCAAATACACCTGCAGCAGAATACCAAGTAGTTACTCGGCATAGATTCAATAAATAAAAGTGTCTCACATAAGAAAAACTCGCAACTCCAAAAGTAGGCATCATTAGATAACATTTTTAAAAAGGAGTGGGGATAATTACCAAAAAAAAAAAACCTGACATTTGGCCTAATTACAAAAAAAAAAAAACCCAGAGATGTTTCAAAATTACAAAAGCCCCCTCAAGTTTGATGTCTTCAAATTAAGGGGGTAATTGTAATTTTCTATAAATATCAGTGGGGTTTTGAAATATTCTTGCTTTATGAAGGGGGAAAATGTAAGACAAAATCAAACCTCAAGTATTTTGTAATTAGCCCGAACCTCAGAGTTTCTATGTAATTATCCCAAAAGAGTGTTCATATATATGACTGCAATCAATCACAAAATTGTCCCCAGTTGTAGGTAATCAACATTACCCAGCAATTTCACAAACGAACATCAGAGTCATTAGCTCTAGTGAATCAAGAAAAAGATGTTTTCATCTGTATTACAAGACACTCGTAGCTGTTGTCAATTCAGAATAAGATGTTCTCATCTGTACATAAAGTCATTCAAAGATAGAACAGATCTCAAGGAATCAAGGCTTCAAACACAATTACAAGAAGTAATTGTTCGTTAGAAAGTGTACAACACACAAAAGTGGTAAGCTTAAGACGTCAGGAAATAATAAAGGATGCCCTCAAAGGTTGGTCCTACTCTGAAAATTGGTTTTTCAAAAAAGCCGAGTATACTGATTTCCACCAATTGGTTTCAGCACAATTGACATTTTTCAAACAGGGAAGTATGAGTAACAATAACGAACATTATTAGGCAACAATGCAAGAAAATTCAGGAAAACCTTCTTGCAGGAAAGATGTAACTGCTAGCATCATTTAGTCATATTTTCCTGCAGAAACGGCCAAAAAGTTTTACTCCACTAATTTACACTTTTTTCTTAATATAGCCACACACCACCAAGAAACATGACTCACATGCCTCTAAAATATACATCTTCACAAATTACTTCTTGCTCCACACTTCAAACCAATTACGCCACAAGTGCTTGTTTTGTAAGAGTAACAGGATAGCAAGTTTTGTTGTGTGCATAGTTCAAGAAAAGTCTTCGTCGACATTTCTACTGAAATATGAAATTTCAAGAATTCACAACCACAGACTGCAAATTATCACCTGCGGTATTGGGGAAGGAGGAGCCGCGTCCATTGGAGAGAGTGAGCTGGCTTTATTAGCCAACCTGCATAAAGCCATAGAACTATCTTTTTGATGTTTTGAGCAAGTTGACTCCAGAAGTTCCAAGAGTAAATCCAGTCCTGCACAAATATGTGGCAGGTGAGTTGTAGTCAGGAGCCCAGCGATGCATAGCAGAAAGTCTAAATGCAGGAGCACACAACATTGACATCATCAATGGATTTGATAAATGGTATACCATTGTTATCAATGAAAATGGTTTTCTGGTCATCTGCAGAGCAAAGGTGCGCTAGAGCCAAAGCCACTGCGTCTTTGAACAATTTTCTCTCCCACACGCATCAAATACAATAAATGGCACAATACCTGGCCATGGAAAATGTTAATTAAGTTCAAGATCCACAATAAACCATTGCATGAGCAAAGTACCAAAAAGGCTCAACAATACACAGCATAAAAATCCTCCTTTAATTACAAGAACCAATTGTGTATTATTTTCTTTCATTATTTCACTTCCTGTCTATCTTTCGATTTGCATTCTTCAAACTCAGATCCATTAAATCAAAATTTTGCATATAGAATAAACCATTGAACTAAGTATGATTTTGGAAAGTTACTTTTGTGTATACTGAAGAAAACTCACCCTTCCATTAATCTTCTCTTCAAGTCTTCGCAGTGTTCGGGCTACACAATCTCTAGTAGGCTGCAGCAAAAGGATTATAGGAAGATATATCACACACTTGTAACAAGATAAAACATCACTTGTTCAACCCAACAATGGATATTAATCTAACTGAAAAGTAGGTGAGGTTGTACCTGGACAATGAATTCACCATCTTGAAGTTTCTGAACACCCCCACCCTAACAAGATCTGCAACATTATCCTACAGTGGAGAGGGGAGAAAGAAAAGGGAAGAGAAGATCAAGATGTTACAGTAAGCTCAACCAATAAAAAGGGCCACTAATATAAAACTGAACTATTGTCGTAAAGTTTTGGAATACTTCATTGTCTGCAAGCCCATAAAGAACAAATGCAGCATTATGTTGCAGAAATCCATTTTTGGACTCAAGAAGCTTTAGTAAGGGCACTATTGCACCACTGTGCGCTATACCAGCTTGATTGTGAGTGTCCTGCAATAACACAAAATTTGTTTTGAGTGTAACATAAAATTTTCTTTAAGTGCCAATAAACATAATAATGATAAATCATTAGGAACCCATAGGCTCCATTTGGATGGATAGATTTGGAGCGATGGATTTCAAATCCATAATAACAAATCCATTGAGGATGTTTGGATTAAGTCATTCTATAATGGATTTCAAATCCTTGAAAATTATTTTTGGAGTCATTTTGGAGGATTTCAAATCCTTGTTATTTGGAGTCATTTGAAATCCTTCCCCCAAATCCTCTCTCCAAATTCAAATCCTCTCATCCAAATGGGACCTTAGAGAATAGAATTGAAGGTCTGACAATGATGGAATCAAAAGGAAAGAAATGGAAAATATTACCTGAGCTAACCTCCCTAGGGCAAAGGCTGACATTTCCTTTAATTGGGTATCAGGTGACTGGAGCATTTCTAATAGTGGCCGCAAAGCACCTCTTTGAACAATGTGCACCTGCAAAAGCATCATTGAAAGATTTCTCAGCAATGCCTAAAATGAGACAGATTATTATATTATTAATAACCCAGTTTTTAAATAGCTAAATATGGCCAACCTTGCAGTCCGAATCTGTTGCAGCGAATTGCCCAAGCAACAACGCAGCTTCTCTTTGGCTCTCCGAACAGCAGGAGCTGTTATCATAGACGTCAGTTAACACTTCGAATAAGTAGGCAAAAGCAGCAGTCAAAAGAATTTGACTTTAAAAAAGTCCCATAAAAGAATAAAACAATTAATGCACATGCGACAAAAAGGGCAATGAGGGATGTCAAGGTGTGCCACGTGTTACCTCAAGTAAATAAATACATAGATCCTCGCAAATGTGTTTTCAGTAAATAATGTTCGCATATATAGCATATACCATTCATACCTACGTAATGACATTATAACATATACCAACCATACCTAAGTAACGCTATGACAGGTTGTAATGCTCCAGCAGCAAGAACTTCCCTCTTAATGTTTGGAGATGAGTGGACCAAATTTCCAATAACACCAACCTTATGATTGGCATCGGTAGTAACATGAGTATATCAAAAAATTAAATGTCCAAGTCCAGTGAGTAGATATGAAGACATAATTCAGAGCAAAAGATATTAAGTAGCCAACCGCTTCATAGTGTATAGCAGCATCCTCAGACCGCAGCATTAGTATAAGAGTAGGTAGAGCATTGCATTCCACAATCTGAAATTAGTTAAATATTACAAAAAACATAAACGATAAATTAAGCACATACTTCATAAGATACTGAATATAAAAAGGGAACCTGATTTTTGTTATCGTCATTTTTAAAAGCAAGGGTTCGAAGGGCTCCAGCCGCTGCTCTTTGCACCTTTGGGTCAGCAAATTCAAGCAATTCAACAAGAGGAGGGATACCACCGTCAACCCTAAGGACATAATTTGAGTATTAGAAGACATGGAGAGCATACATACCAATCACATAAGTACAAAAGATAACCAACCTAACACGGGTTTTAATGCTGCTGTTCTCATGAGCAAGATTAGTGATTGCATCAGCTGCTCTCCTAATAACGCTGCTTACTGCACGGGAGTTGAGACCATCCCTATGCCTCTTTAACAGATCCACGAGATAGGGTAGAGCTCCCGCGTCGACAATGAGCTGTTGATGCTCGGCTGTGAAACAAACAAAAATATATTCAGCCTACAATTAGTTACTGTCATCGGACCATCCTTAAGTAATAAAGCATGTTACATGCGACAAAATAGAAGTGTCTGTAAATATAAAAGATATTCAATAAATATGAAATGATTAGGAAAATGGTAATATTCCCAATAAATGCCAGTACTTATTGTTTGGCACTATTATACACAGAAACCAATCCTTTTAATGCACGTTTAAGGGGTAATGAAATTAACATAACTAAATTCTATTTTGACAAGGTGCATAAATTTTTGAAATAGAAAACAAACGTGTTTTCAGAATGCCCTAAAACCGTCTAAGGTTTCTCCACAGTTCATTGCTGCATCAACCGAATGGCTACAGTAAGATATGCAGGAGTATATGGAGATCAGAGGATAGGAAATCAATCTGATTAATGACTAGATATAGTACAACTGAGTATTTCAGTTTCAGTACAATTGCATAGAATTTCCAGTACAATCCTAAAATCCTCTTGAGTAGGAAGGAAAAAGAAAGAAGAAAACATTAAGAACAAGAAATATCAGGTCTGCAATTACTTTAATGGCAAGAAGACCAAGCGTGAACGCACTCCCCTTCTCCACTTCATGCTCATACGGTCTTGGACCAGTGTCTCCCTCCTCACCAGCGGTGGAGCCTGCAGATGCCTAACCAGCGATGGAACCGCCGCACAATCCACTATCACATTCACCATATCCTCTGCAATCACACATGCAAAATTCCTTTTATGCCAAACCTTCTCAAAATCCAGAACATGCGCACTCAAAAAAATAAAAAACAAAAGGAAGAACGGGAAAAGAAAAAAAAAAAGTATGCACAAAAACACGAATGAATTAAATAATTCAGGAACAAATATTTGTTTATCCATTCACTATATTCTCTAAAATCACACATGCAACATTCCCATACAGATCAAAACCCTAAACTCAAAATCCAGTACATGCACACCCAATAAAACCCGCGCCCGTGCATAAAATAACGAATCCACTATTAAAAAAATGAAAAAGCAAGTTTTCATTTCCTGTTCTATTTTATTTTCTATTACCATTCCTGGCCAGGTCGGAGAGGACGTTGATAGCGTTTTTCGCCGCCAACCGATCTTTCTCAGCGGATGAGAAAGCGGAATCAAGGATCTCGACTTGAGCACGCACTTCCCGCACGAGATCCTGAGGCGACCGATCGCCGGCTCTTCCGGTGTCGCCGTCGAACTCCTCATCGAGCTTTCGCTTCAAGCTCCGACGCGATGACGACGAGGTCGGAGACGACTGCTCGCGGTGGCGCCGCCCGGAGGTCTCGCCCTGGTTCTCCATGAGAAAGAAGAGAGGGGGATGAGGCAAGAGAAAAAAATGTTTAGTGAAATGAAATGGTTTTGAGTGGGGGAGCGTTTAGGGTATTTTTGGAAATTAATATTAATATGAGGGGCTTGGTTTTGTGACTTATTTTGTAAGAATTACGTGGACAACAAATGTAAAAGGCGGTAAGGTTTTGGACCAAACATAACCCGCCTATTTAAATATTTTAAACCTTGCTCTCCCGCGTTCTTCAAATCTAATACTACCAAACATCTTACTAATGAATAATAATACTCCACATTATGGCATAAAGCAAACCAAATTTATTTATAAAAAAAGGTATATATATATATATATATATAATAAGTGGAAAGTATGACAATGGTAGATGTGGCAATTCGAGTCATCAGATTAGGTTCGTGTTTGGTTTTGAGTTGATTTCGGGTTATTCTTCAAATACATAAAAAAAAAATAACTATGTTTTAGTCAAATTGGTAATATCGTATCAGAATCGTGTTAGTAATTTCTTGCTCGGATTTCTCGTGTTCGAATTTGTATTTCTCTCAATAGATTCGGGTCGGAATCGCGTTGGGTTATCGTATCGTATCATGGATTGTCACCATTATAAAAATGTTAATGTTATTATCTTGAAGTTCTCCAAGTTCTTGTTCAATTTTATGGTAGTGATCAAACAATCTCAAAAGTTTTGGATCGAATATTATTATATTATTAATGCATTAACTGAAAGAAAAAATTGGAAAATATTTACGCGGTCAAGATATTCATTTGGATTATGTTTTATTGCAAGATGCATCAAAAGACAAATTATAGAAAGCCCAACATCTGGACAGGATAACTGATCATAAACTCATGGCGTCCTATATTAACATGTGATGCATATGTAAATATTTCCTAACCAATCAGAGACAAATATGATTTTTTTTTTTTTTTGTGAGCAAAGACAAATATGATGTTTTGGTACTCTTGTTCTTAATTCAAGTGTTCATATACTTAATTAGTTGATCATCAACATATTTTCACTAACTTGACTAAACAATTATATTGAGTTCATTTATGTTTCAAGCTTCTCGTGCTCCCATCAGGTTCAGAGCTTCACCAGTAAACCCAAAATTGACGAGATTGACATAATTGGAAAATAAGTTGTTTTAGCTAGTAAAATATCATGTAACATGTGTATAGCTATATATCATATGATAATTTATTAAATCTCGATATAACGGAGCATGTATGAGTTTTCAACAACAAAGTATAGTACGAGTTAGTACAAAATCAATATCACGTTGATGTCATGATGTAGTACATGACAAGAGTTTGATGAGCCGACAAAAAAACGACACAGTCCAAGGTCTACACGTGCTAGAATAACACATGTAGAGACATAAGAGTTGTCATCAAGATAATACTTCAACAACTAAGTTAGTTTTATAGGGATTCACAGACGTATAATTGCAAAGTGAATAAAAGCACGTATTTAAAATAGAACGGATGAGATTTTGCAATCGTTACACGTGGTAACTTGGTGTGATTAGACTGAGTCTTTCTCCATATTAATTTCAAACTAATATTTTACTCTCAAATTAAAATGTGTATATCACTCACGAGTTGGATTTTTATATACATGGTGTACATTGATAATAGCATAATAATAAATAAATTAAATATCAATTTTAAATAGAAAATTCGACTTACATCATGTGTCAATAAAAATGTATTTATAGATAGAGTTTATTGTCTTGCAGTTCTTTTTTTTTTTTTGGTCTTATACTCAAGGCAAAAACTTGTGTGAGACGGTCTCACGGATTTAGATCCGTGAGATTTTGAGCCCTTACACAAAGTTTTAAAGGTTTTTTTTTTTTTTTTGATTTTATTTTTCTTAGGGTTTATATTTGTTTTTTTAGGGTTTATTTTGTTTCTTGGGTTTATTTTTAATTGATTTGGGTTTTTAGGATTTTTAGTTTTTTTTAGGGTTTATTTTTTATTTTTTGGGTTTATTTTTTTTTTCGGGTTTATTCTTCATGGTTCATGTTTTTAGGGTTTATTTTTGTTTCTTCATGGTTCATTATTATTTTTAAATTTATTTTCATGGTTCATGTTCTTAAGATTTTGTTCTCCGGCCAAAAAAAGGTCCGTCTCACTGGATTTAGATCCGTGAGACCGTCTCACAAGAGACTTGCTCTATACTCAAAAGGTCTCGTACTATTCATTACTTATAAGTTATAAACTCATGCCCTCTTTCATGTCTAGCAAATGTGGAATTTTTTCGCATTTCCTAACACTTATCCCACCAAACAACAAGGGGAATTTCTTCATCTACACGACTAACTATGGACCATTGCTTATTTTTATTTTTATATACATATATTATATATAGAGTATAGCTAGCATGTAGCATGCTCGTCTACCCCTAGCCCAAATTTTAATTTTTTATTTTTTTTAATTTCCCCCATAGAAGAAAAAAAGGGATAAATAAATGGGTTGTGCCGGAGGCCAGGGAGGCCCATTAAATCCACCTGATTATAATATAGGGGAAATTACACAGAATACGCTGATTTTTATACCATTACCACACAATACGTTCAAATTACTCTTGTGTATATATTTTTACTTTTGTACCTAAATTTTTTTTACGCTCCTTGCTATTTTTTTGATTATTTTTATTTTTTTTTCGTTTTTTTTGTTCCTGCATTGTTTTATATGTTATATAAGTTGTTTCGAGGTTGTTTAAATTTATTTCTTTATTGTTTCTATGTTGTTTCTATGTTTCAAAATAACTTTAATCTATTTTTTATTCATATATTATTATGTACATTGTTTCTATTGTTTCAGTGTTGTTCTATAATATTTTTAATGTTGTTCTAATATTTTTTTTTGTTGTTTTCATGTAGTATTCAATGTGCAAATACAATTTTTACCTATTTTTAAGCTCTTTTTATTCATGTTGTGTTTTAAATATTTTTTTACGTTGTTTCTAGGTTGTTTTCATACCCTTTTTGATGTTGTTCTGATATTTCTTTGTTGTTTCAATGAAGTTTTCGAAGTTTAAATATAATTTTTTACCTATTTTTATTAAAATAAACATGTTAGAAACAATGTTGAAGCACAGAAACATGTTAGAAACAATGTTGAAACAATACAAAAAAATTTCCGGGAATTTTTGTTGGAGCGTATTGTTGTGTAAAAAAAGAGCGGGAGCGTAAATTTAGGTAAAATTGCACTGGAAAATGTAAAAGGCTAACATTGACTTTAAAAACGTGGGTATTTTTGTCAATTGCCCTATAATCTAATTAAAAAGAACGGTTTAGCTGTAAAATGTACTTGTACTTACGGCTTGATAACGATTGTACTTAAGAACAATTAGGGCTTTTGAATGACCAATGATTGGGTAATTGAAGTATCCATATTGTAGTTCTTCACAGCCCATTTTCACATTAACAGGCTGTCAGTGATGGTACATGGGCTATAATTTCAACCAGGTTTTGGATGCATTAATGGCACTGAAAAAGATTATAGGCAATGAGGTTACACACACCTTCAGCAAATTAAAACTATCTTTTTTTTTTCTTTTTTTTTTTCAGAATTATTATTAGACAACAAAATTAGTAAATTTCCTATGGAAATCCAGTTCGAGGATCCTGAGCCGACATTCCACATGATATATCAGACCATCAAGACAACATTCGAGCATGTGCTAAAATAACAAATGACAACGTCATTCAAAAATCCTCTAGAAATAGACGCCTTTCATATAAATTGCGATTTTAAGTTATTTTTGTTGTTTTTTTTATGAAGTTTAATATTGTTTTTCCTTTGCTACCTAATCGGCTTGTGATCAGAACCTTTTCCTCTGTTTTTATATATTTCCATTTATTTAAAAAAAAACAATTTAATTTTAGCAGGAAGATGTTTAAGCCTTAAGGGCATCTCCAACCCATAACACCAAATTTGGTGTGAAAATCACACCAAATTTGGTGTTTTGGTGTAATTTTGCAAAACTCATCTCCAATCCACTACACTAAATCTTACACCAAATGAATATTTTAATATTTTTTTTTCATTTTGGAATAACAAATTTATTTGTTTATGCAATTATTTCTTTTGCTTATATTTTATTATTATTAATGTAACTAAATAAAAACTTATATTTAACTAATATTACATTAATGAATTATATTGCAAAATTAATATTACAACTAATATCACAATAAATAAATTATAACTAATATCACAATATAACTTATATTTAACTAATATTTAACTATATTACATTAATTAATTTATTTGTTTATGCAATTATTTCTTTGATGCTTTTTTAATTAAATTATAATTTTGTTTATTAATTATTTTAGTTTATCAAAATTTTAAGTTTAGTTTATAATAATTTATTGGTAAATATTAACTATTGTTCATCCAAAATAATAATTATATACAAAATTTAAATAACTAAAACCATGTTACAAATTAATTATATATCAAATATAGGATACAATAGGAATTAAAAGTTTGAAGTAGAAGAAATTGGAGCAAAAAGAGGGAATATTTGTATTACACCAAATTTGGTGTAAAGGAATAGTGTTACACCAAATTTGGTGTAACACTATTCATTACACCAAATTTGGTGTGATGTTTAGAGTTGGGTTGGAGGGTGTTTTTTAGATATTTGGTGTTTTGGTGTGGGTTTTAGAGTTGGGTTGGAGATGGTCTAAGGAGCTTGCACCTGGTTTGACTTTGGACTATTTAACTAAGGAGGTTAGCCCAGATAAGTGTATGTAGCCCAGATGATTGGGCCTACCGGATTTGAATCCATGAGCTTGGGCTTCGATTCAAGTTTGTTTTTTAACGAAGCAATATGAAATGGGTTTTAAGTATTGCCCATATGTACGTATATATTCTGTATACATATTACATATAATATCAAAAGCAATTTAGAGCTTAAAATTTCACGATTTCAATTAGGGCTTAAATGAATTGGCCATTAAAAAGATACCTTATATTAATTTAAATCTTAGTAGACAAGCTTGTAATCCTTTTATCACATCATATCTAGCTAACGCTAACTCAAATTAGTGAAAATATAGTCCCACTTGGTTTCAATAAATAGAATTACAAATATTTTCATTAGATATTCATGTAACAATAAGAACATGATTGAATTTTTTTCTTTTTTAAGTATAATGTGGAATAGTATGGGAAGAGACACACTTATATGAGATCGAACATAAATCATTCGCCTTGATAACATAAATCTCCACCACTAATGCAGAATGTTTTGATCACGAAAATATGACTGAATTAGTTATAATTCTATTTTGAAATAAACCTTTTTTTTAATAAAAATGAGTCGAATAAATATAATTTAAAAAGTTTTAAATGAAAAAAAATTACTACATATTGCAAAATGACATTATTAGCTAATTTAACACATGGGAAAAGACAAAGGAGAGGGCCATAGGATGTGGACTAACCCCACGGATGACAATTAAGAGTTTTAAGCCTATGGTACCCCTGTGTGTCTCTATATAGAGGAAGAATTATTTTTGTTTGGTGGAATTATTGTATGGATGGGTCCATTGTACCCGAAGCACTCGCTCCGTTGAAAAATGAAAGAAAATAAAATCATGATCATCATTTTTTTAGTACTGCGAGAAAAGTTGACACAAATTGGTGTCGGCGGAGAAGAAAGCTTCACATGTTTTTTTAACCTACCAGTTTGAACGTGGCCTTAGCGTTATTCTAAAAATACTCGTATAGATCCGAGTCGCTGCAGTCAGTTGCCTTCATCATTTCTATCTATGTTTTTCTTTCGATTAAGTCCCTCTCTAACCCCACTAAGGTTCCATCGAGACTCAGCCTTAGCGTTTAATCAGAGCTTGCCGCCCAACTAGTGTCTAGACTCTAGCACTTTTTGGTACAGTGGCCTTGTAATCACCTTTTTTTTGGTAAGAATATTTTTTTGGTTAAAAGATATATTGGAGAATGCTTATCTTAAACAATATATTTTTATTTCTTAAAGTACTTATTGATTGTATTTTTTATTAAATAAATATATATATACACATACATTGTATCCACGTTTACCTCAACAAATAATATGTATCATCATTAACTAGACCAAAATAATATTGACAATTGAAAATGTCTTCCACAATTTATAGAAAATAATATTCACAATGTTTACAGCAAAAATGTTTATTCTTTTCTTAATAAGTTGGGAGTAGTGGTTGGAGGGAGGGGATAGATTTCAAAGAAATTGAAAGATACATGGTTCGATTCCTGGTCAATACCCATATAAAGGGTGAACGATAGCACTTAAACTACAAGCTTGGGGTAAAATAAACTGAAAGATACCAGGTTCGAACCCCGGTCATTACATTTATAAAGGGTGAGCGATACCATTTGAACTACAAACTAGTGGTCAGCAAAATGTATATTCTAAAATATATCGCATCAACTTTTGATTAACAAGATTTTACTTGCATATGTTGACATTTACTAGCCGTGTGATATGTTCATCATTTTCAAGCATAAAGACAATGAGACTAAGTCTTTTATTGAAATTAAGAGACAGTCAAATGCTGTTCAATTGGATATTCCACACTCAATTTTGTTTTAATTGAAAATAAATATTGATGTCTAAAGGCATTTACTTGGATTATTTTGACAAACCATATTATCGGCTAAAGACTTAATGCGATCAGTCAAACAGATATTAATTGGTCTCTTAGGTATCTCATTTGTCACTTTCACAAGAATAAATTAAAACAAAAATAAACAAACAAATAGAATTTTGGGAAAAACTGCACTCAGATAAATGAGGACTTGAGCTGAGCTAAATGATACCAAAATTGCAGAAATCGTTTGGCGCTAGTCGAACGACAACCCGAAATTTAGGCATTAGGTGGGTCCCTAATCCACCCAGAGCAATACTACTTTTTTTTATTCTCTTTAAATTTTTGGCCGATTTTGACTAATCTGATTTTGGACTGAGGCGATTTATTTACTAATTTGGACAAAATCACTTAGTGGTAGTGCCTAGGCTGATTTTCACAACAGTTATTATACCTAATTTGTGTTTGATTTATATCTTCCATCAGCCTGAAAAATTATATCTAAAATTCTTCCTATAATAATACATATTTGAGTTGATTTTGGCTCGATTTTATTAAGTTTGGGACATGTGGACTCGAAGATTTTGATATCTTTTTAAATAATTTTCATTTTTTGTTGATTGGAGCAAATTTCAAGTAATGATTTATATTATAAGAGTATATAATTATAATTAATCACTAATTAGTAATCTTAATATTAAATTATGATAGTAATCCTTTTTAGCTAATATTCTATCCGTCCCACTGAGATAGGCAAGAAGAACAATTCACATAGATTAAGAAAACATAATAAATGTAACTGAGATTATAATCTTTTTCCGTATTCTTTTTATTTTGTCCTTGTATTAAATGGGTCCAACTACAATTAAACCTCATAAATTAATAACTTTGGGACTACTGTCAATATTTATTAATTTAGCAAGATATTAAATTAGAGAATTATTATTTTTGATTGTTGTTCCCATGATGGGACCGACCGAAAGTATTATTTAAACGAGGTTATTAAATAGTCGAGTATTAAATTATCAAGGTTATACTGTATATATAATGAAAAAAATATATATGTTAAAAATAAAGTGAATTAAATAGGGGCGTTTTACTGTATTGTTGTGTAATTAATACTTTCAATAATGAAATAAGCATATAACTTGGTAAATAAGTTTATAATTTTGGGCAAACAAAAAATGAAAGCTGATCTATCTTAATAGGACGGAGAAAATAATAGCTAAAAATATCAACAAAACCAGATCCATGTAAGATTTAACCTAATGCCAGCTGTACACTATTTAATTATTGAGAAAACAATTATATTAATTTGTACAAAAAAATAGAAACGAGACAAAGAAAAATCTTATGAAAAATCGACAAAATCTATAGTTAAGATTAAACATCAAAGTACAGTGGTGAGTTGTAATTTGCACGTAAATTGATTATATATAGGGTCAAGGGATGGCTATCCGCCGCTAGCGCATGTGTTCCAAGTGTTACTCCTAGGAAACAACCTCGAATAACAACATTTGCATGCTTACATATAAATTCCATAAATTAACATCGGATTCAGCAAAGTTTAATTTCCTTAAAATTGTACATCAATCTCGAGATATCCTATGCACGGATTTCATAATCAGATATATTCTGTAGAGTACTGTAATTGTCTTGTAGGTACAGTAGGACCTTGTGAAATACAAGGCCTAAGCGGGATAATAAAATGGGCCCTTATATTGGCCAAATTTTTTTTTTTGTCTTAAAATATTGCTATAAATCAAGGGCAAAAAAATCAATTGTAATATTAATCCCCTAAAAAACTTTGACAAAAAAAAAAAAAAAACCACACAAATTACTATGTGACCCCAAGTTTATCGATACTCATAAACCATAAATAAATAAATAAATAAATAAAATTATTGCTCAGGTCATAAATCACGTTGCTAACTAAATCAATTCAATGAAAGGGCAAAATTAAGCAAAAGCTAAAAAAATAAGCAAAATGAAAAATATTAACACAATGAAAAAATAAAACTATTGACTCAAAATTTTGTAAAAGATTTTTTCAAAAATTGTCATTATTTATAAGAATTTTAGGAAATTATTGAGAAGGATTTAATGTTCATTATCAAATAAAATTGTCGATTATGAGTTAGAGTTTATATGTACCTCACATTCGAGTGAATTATTTCTCTTTTTCACAAATTTAGGCTTCATGTTGAATTCGTCTTTCTTTTTTTTTTTTGGTGTTGCGTGTGTGAAGAGTATACTTAACCACTTAAAAAAATTTGGGGCCCCAAAACCTTAAGATTTGATTGTGTATTAAATTTAAGGGGGTGATTATAATGTTTTCATAAACGTAGGGGGAGATTTTGAAATATTTTTGGCATGTGAACGAGGAAAAAAATGATTTTTTTTATAATTTCCAAAAATCTCTTGTTTTTTTTTTGTAATTAGCCCAAACCTTAGGGGCTTTTTTGTAATTACTCCTTAAACATAAAAATGGGCCCCTAAAATTTTGGGGCCCAGGCACAAGCTTGTTGTGCCTACCCTCAAGTACGGGCTGTGTAGGTATAATGCTTCGGGTACATACACTTTTGTAGTTATACTATACAAGCGTCGTACTCATGAGCGTAGCGAGGATTCGCAGATTAGTGCGATCGGATTTTTTTATTTTGGTGGGATGATTCTTTGAGAAATAAATTTTTCGAAAATAAAAAAAAAAAAGGCAAATCTAAAGATCGATACATTGCAACAATATTTTGTCGGTTTTTATAATCTCTTCCGACTTCTCTAGAATGAATTTTTGGAGAAGTAATTTATCCAAAAGTCCATTCTAAATTATTCACCAAACAACTACTAATGGATTTTTAGAAAATACTATTTATTATCAAGTTCAAAACATATCTTTCGTATATAACAACCAAGACAATCATTCATCCACTCGTATACCTTAATTGGGCAGATAATTCTTAATTATTTTGGATCAAGAAGGTTAATGATCATTTTAAATTTTAGCTCAAATTTTTTTATATGAACTATATTTTTGGTTGAATTTTCGGTGCGGACCAAATCAAATATAACATGATCAATGAATTTGAGTGCGGTCCACCGACCGCACTTGTCCTAAGGTGGCTACGTGATGCGGCGGAAGCTAACGAATAAACGAGCAACGAACAAAAGTATACGAAACCGGGAAGAAACGTAAATTGCAATGATCAAGAGAATAATCTCAAATTTTAATAATATTCAACCTCTCTAAAAATAATAGTAAAACAACTATTTATAAGACCAAACTAAAAATCCTAACTTAATAAGAAAACATTAAAAGATAAACCGAGAATAAAAGACTCCTAAACACAAACCACTTCCTAAAATATAAGATAATGTAAAATCCTAAAAGATATATCATATCTCCATCATTCTCTCCGGTCGAGACGATTCGTCCTCGAATCGAAAGAGAGATCGGCATTAGAAGGATTTTCAAACCATGGAGGGCACGAGGAGGACGAAACGGAAAAACAAAGTGAATGGCAAAATGTATTTGACCTGGATCAAAAACAAAATAATCCCGCTCGAGTTCAAGAAAACCATCAATCATTATCTTGTAGGAGGCTCTAATACCATTATAGGTTGACATTTGACTCTGCGAATTATATTTTTCATTAATCCGACACCAACAAAGATCTTCTCCGATCTTGCCAATTCTGTCAAATGAGACAATAATTTCCCTTAATGAATAATCTTTTATCCCTATGATAAGAAATTAAAATTGTTGGAAGAAGGGGTGAGACATCAACAATATATTCGATCTCGGTGGAGAAAGAGAATATCCATTTCCCTTCAACGAATCAATATCCTCAATTTTTTATCGAAAATCGGGGAGTCATCATAACCACCATATTCCTCCTCATCGAAAATTTGTGGACTATCATAGTCACCATTCTCCTTAAATTCGAAGTTTTTCATAACCAATCTTTGGAATGAGATATTCATCTTCCTTGTCAAAAATTGGTGGTCCATCATATCCACCATTTTCAATGTCACTTGAGAATAAAGTATCCCGGTCTCAGTAGAATAGGTTTCCAATGGGGTAAATGAATGGGCACAATATCGCAGCAAACTCACAACCATCAAGAAACCGTTTTTCAACAAGCCTCTTGATTTCTTGAAATTGAATGCGACGATATGTAATTATTTTGTCGGCAAGTCGTCTGGCGACGGATGCGCGG
Source organism: Rehmannia glutinosa (assembly GCA_016081115.2). Classification (NCBI taxonomy): domain Eukaryota; kingdom Viridiplantae; phylum Streptophyta; class Magnoliopsida; order Lamiales; family Orobanchaceae; genus Rehmannia; species Rehmannia glutinosa. The sequence goes on along the minus strand of CM071924.1, from coordinate 96,376,944 downwards.
CTTGATGTTGTTCATGCATTGTGGATTCGCCTGGACAACATAGTTCATGGAGCGTAGATCGGTCTCTCGAATACCAATCGATGCGGCGGAAGCCACGAATTAACGAAGAACGCACAAAAGCAACACGAAACTTCGGGAAGAAACGTAAATTGCAATGAACAAGAGAATAATATCAAATTTAATAATATTCAACCTCTCTAAAAATAATAGTAAAACAACTATTTATAAGACCAAACTAAAAGTTCTAACTTAATTAGAAAACATTAAAAGATAAACCAGAATAAAAAACTCCTAAACACAAATCACTTCCTAAAATATAAGATAATGTAAAATCCTAAAAGATATATCATATCTCCATCACTACGCCACTGGTCCTACTCTCTAGTAGGCCTCACCAAACATAACCGAACCAAAACCGAAGGAACCGTTGATCGATTCCCAGTTCGGAACCAATCTTTGTCGGTTCCAATTACGATTCCTCCTTTAAAAGAATCGTGGAGCCGTCGATTTTGGAAATATTATTGACAGACATACTTTCTACAAATCAAAACATTTGTTATTCATCCATATAAAAAAATTGAATAATTGTCATTCATTCATGCACCAAATATACCACACGTGACACGGCTATACCTAATGTAACATGAATAATACCTTACGTAATAATATATAAATGCATGGAAATAATATCACAAAGGTTAGGGGTGGATCCAGATTTTGTTACAATATGCACGGAAAATAATTATAATTATAAACTATATCAAAAGTAATTAATAGGGGCATAATATTTATTTAACCTAATTAATATTTTACATTTTAAAAATAAATAAAAAGTAAAAGAAAAGACGAAAAAAGGTTTGGGGCATGTACCACCATAGTAGAAGACATGGCTCCGTTAGTGACCATGGTACATTAATTTATGCAAGTTAATTTTTAATTTAAGCTCAATTAACAATCAAACAGAAAACTACAATCACACAAAGGCTAGAGTGATTAAGTGTATGTTTGGAAATTGAAACACTTATGCAAAAAAATCAATTTAGAAAATGGATTTCTTAAATAATTTTTCTAAACTTTTCAATTGTAACTTCTTTAGGATAAACATTTTAGAGAGGCGATTTATCAAAAAGTGTATTTTAAATATCACAAAATATTAATTTTTATTGAAACGGAGTTTTAGATCGAAAAATTAATCACAAAAGTGATTCGAATTTCGAAACAAACGGTAAAGATTTTACTATCGGTCTAAAAAAGCACAATACCTCAAGAAACTTTTTTTAATCGGTACAAGGAACTTAAGTTATATTTACGCCCATGAGGCCCAAGTATCCAACATTAATTAAATAACCAATATTTCAACTTGATTTACAAGGTATAATGTAATACCCCAACACACACATATATGACATGTGGCAAGCAAGTGGACCTTTTTTATTTATTTTTCTATTTTTTATTTTGTTTCCCTTACTTTGACTCTTAATGCCTTTTTCATTTTTTCTTATTCTTTTTGGCACTCCATTTTTTTATGTTTTATCTCATAATTAAAATTCTCAATTCTAAACTGTTGGGATTACAACCAAAATCGAGAGGGATACAACGGGGAATAATTTGAACTAACAATAGTCTATTACAAGCAAAGCGAAAAAAAAGCGAAAAAGCAAGTCGAGGCGAGCGAACTCTTTCTTTAAGATTCTTGTTGCCCCGATCCACGATGCTCACGGTTGCAGTGCAACGAGTCTCCCAAGATACAACGACTTTGGTAAAGGATAGGAGCACCACAAATCCTTCTACCCGCGAACCGAGATAAATGAGGCCTCGAGGTGACACCACACTTCTACGTGACACTTTGGTAATGGGGTAATGCAGCACTTTGAGTGACAGACTGTGATATGAATGCACGAATTTTCTCTGTGTTTGTGATGTATTATGCACGAAAAACCATGAAGGAGGACTCAATATATAGGGAAAACATAAGGGTTTCTCCAAATGAAAGCCCCAATGATTTTGGACACAATCAAGCCCATCAATCCTCAATCAAATCCTTCCTATTTTAGATTGATTTTATGCCAAGTCAAACCTTCCAATTGTGGCCTCAATCGGTTTAGGAATGATTTGATGCAATCAATCAGGTTACCATAAATTGGTGATTTGATTCAAAGTTGCCTATTTAACGGATAAAATCAAGCAACTTATCAAACACCGGATTTGACCAATCTACCAACTTCCATATAAGTTGGATACATTTCCCACAAATATATCTTTCCAAGTGTACCATTTGTGCATCGATTTCTCACTCACCCATAAATGGTTTTGTGAAAATAATTGCACCACTCGTTTCCAAAATTAACGAGTTCCCACACTTAGAATTTCGGCTTAACAAAACCGATTTTTCCAACAATCCCCCACATGAGTGGAAACGATGCATGAATGCATGCAGACTCAGTCACTCAGCCCCTGGAAACATTGTTGCATCAGGATAGGTAGCTTGTGGCTTTGAACCTTCCTTAGTAAGATACTATCGGATATATCCGCGGCTTAGTGGACACGATGCCTTGAACTACTCCGCTTACGAATATACCAAGACAACAGTATTTACACAACAACACTTCTGCTTATCTCGAAGTTCTCTGGTTGTGTCCGTTTTGGCCATGGATCACACTTGGGATTCATAAGTGTTTCATTGAGGCGGCCCGTCCTCACACTTACATAGGTGACCTTGCCATCGAGGTATCCCCGCAATACCCCACCTTATTAGGTATAGGACGTCATTAAAAGTCCATAGGACTTAACCTCACCACAGTCAGCAGGTTCAACACTTGGCTATGCTATCTAGGGAATATGGTTAGCTTAAAGCTAAGCACCAAGTGCAACGACTGAACAGTTTAAAGTTTAGTTTTCCCATTGAACCAAGTTCTTGGGATCTCCAGTCATCATGGTTGGGTTTCCACTAAAAACTGTTCTTTAAGTTGTGGATTTTACACCAATTCCCTCTAGCATTTTACAATTGATCTCCACTTCAATCAAATGTGCGCGCAATATTGAGATCAATTTCTATTTGAGCACATAGTCTCACGAGCATGTATAACCACTTGAATTGACATAAGTGCCACGGTGGATTTTCAAGCCCTTCAATGTCAATGTGGCTTTATAACACCTTAAGCTCATATGTACTATTCTCAATATGTTATCTCCTTTTAGATAGAGATTCGTTTGACCTTATCATTTGTCAAACTTGTCATTATTCATTCAATGACTCAATTGTTGTATATGTTCCCAACAAGTTCGGGTACAACAATCCATTTTGGGTCTACTTTGATAAGGTTAGCCTTTAAGGCTTTTTTCTACACCTTTTCTTGGTACCTCAATGTGTGCAATATTGCAACACTCAAGAGTACACTAAAAGATGCACATATATAAGAGAAATCACGGGTGACCCTGTTAGCTATCAATTAGCATTGTTAATGCCAATTGACCCACATCCTCATTTCTAAGGATATCTCTTAAAAAACTTGTATTTCTTTGACTCGAGTCATTGGGGTCAATCTTTGTCAAGATTGAGGTAAATTTAAATTTACCAACCACCCCCACATTTGTGGTATAACTCATCCACCCCACATTGTGCAACAATGTCAACTTTGAGAATTATCAATTAAACAATTGTTATTTCTCACAAGTTCAACCGTGATTGGATCGCCAACTGAAAAATAATCCATTTCCTAGGCAAAATTCCAAAGAATTTCCGGAAGGCCTAAAGGACTCGATTGCATCTATTCACCAATTTTTGGGTAGAGTTAACTTGGCATGTGCTCCTCACAAGGGACGCTTAATCATATACCTCTCACAAGGGCATTTAGATTTATTCATGCCTTCATTGACATGTTTAGCTACGTGTTATGACACCCAATATGTCATAGCACTCAAGTTGGCACTTTGTGCCCCGCCCATAGCTATTTGGCTATCGCAGATATCACAACATAAAATTCCACATTTATATTGTGAGTCCAATTTAACATTTGGTAATAATTTCATATTCACCAATTTCTTTATGGCATTCATGTTAACGTGCAAAGTCTAACATGCCATAAATCATAACTTAATCATATAAGAGGAAGAAACAACAGGTTTTATTAGCATCATTGACGCTGGCGCACAACCATTACATTCAACTTGAAGAATCCTTTTCAAGGTGTACCAAGGTTCCTTCAAGGCCTTTTCATGCTTGGCATCCGATTGTCTATCGCCTTTTCTTCAATGCGCAATTTCACAATCAAATCCTCCAAGCCCATTTGCTTCCTCTTATGCTTGAGATAGTTTTTGAAATCCCTCCAACTAGCGGCAACTTTTCAATAATTGCAGCCACTTGGAAGGTTTCACACAATCGCATCCCTTCAAAGCATGGATCTTTGTGCAAAATCAACCGCAATTCTTGGAGTTGACTCATATGATCTTGGTGTCAACCATCACATACTCCAAGAATCTGCCGACAATGAACTATTCACCAAACTTAGGGTTGTCGGATAAAAGAACATCTTTCGCGCACGTGTTAAAATTAAGTCCAGTAAACTTTTAGGCCTTTCAAAGATGTGCAATAATTTTATAAAGTTTGAAAAATCGACATGTGTCAAGTGGGTTTATTTTTTATTTTCTATTTTATTCTCAGTTTTAGTTTTTTTTTATTTTGCAACATTAACTTAACAAACTCTTTTTTTTTTATTTTTTCTAATTTTAAACCAAAAGTAATATTTTAAATTTTAAATTACATAACTTTATAATTTAGTAATTTTCCTTTATATGTTCGTCCACAACACAAAATAATCAAATAAAAAAAATTATTCTAGAAAATTTCAGAAATTTAAATTGCAAAAATTTCATAAAATTTTCATTCACAACTCACAAAGATCTTTAAATCTCAGAAATTTAAATTTGAAAATGAAAACAAAAAAACTATTTAAAGGCTATTTTTGTGTTGCTAAAGAAAACTATTTTCTGGAATTTTTTTAATTTATTGTGGATGAAAATATAGAGAAAATTACTAACTTATAAAATTCAGTAATTTAAAATCAAATATATTACTTTGATTTAAAACTGAAAAAAGAAAAAAGAGTTTGTTGTTAAGTTTGCTAAAGTAAGAATAAAATAGAAAAAAAAATTAAAAAAAGCCCACTTGCTTGCCACATGTCATATTTGTGTGTGTTAGGGTACTACCCTACGGGTAGAATCGAATGAGCCGGAACTACCCAGTCTACCCTTTGCTTCACTCAAACTTTTCATTTTTTTATACTAATGCCCCCAAACTTTTCATTTTGTACATTTATATATGTATGTATATCGTTGATAATTCATTCTTCAATTACTAGCGCTTGAGTATCTATACCCAAAAATTGTGATATTAATACTATTTAATTTGTATCCATTTCAAATCCTATTAAGATGTCATATATATTACTCAAATCTCAAACCTGGAAAAAGTTACTCGTATCATCCTATTAGGATCTAAACATGTGTGAGTATTTGCGTCTATCGATCAATTCACCCCAAGTTGGGCCCCCTTAGTCATAAATCTTGCGTCTACCCTTGTACTAACTTATTTTAGCAGCATCAGACATACATCTTACACATTATTTTTTTAGAATGTATTATTAATTTTAAAAACTTAAAAACAAAACAAAAAGGCACGAAATACATGTAGGCAAAGACGATAAATTATAGTGGGGATGAAATTAAAAATATTTGAGAGATGAGTGATGAGATTGGACATATTTAAAGAAACAAATAACTTTGATAGGTAAATATACAATATATAGATATATGTACTACATAACATAAAAATTTGAGGAGTGATTGTTTGACCTTTCGTTCCGCCTCCATTTTACTAGAATAATGTGAAAATTTTATTTTGAAAAAATGAGTATGAATTTTGAGAATGTGATTGAATATAATATGAAAATGTGATTATGATAGTTGATGTGATAGTCTTTTTAGTATAATAGTGATTAAATGTGATTGGTGATTTAAAAAATAAGAGAGAATGATTGTTAGCAGAGGTGTTGATCATGATCATCAAGGAACATCAAAGCGGTACATGTAGAGGATAATTCTCATAAGGAATAATTTGCGGACTAACGGCCCGAATATTCCTTGTCGAGCGCATTTAATTCTGTTACGGATAATTGATAATGATCCAATCTATTAGTGACAAGTGTACCACCTAGAATGTTCCTTGGATTCGATAAATAGCCAATGATGTAATCAGTGTAAATTATCTAATGAAACAATAATATCCGAGTCTAAAATTATGTTTGCAATTTCTTTCTTTCGGTATTTCATCATCATGTTTGATGTGCTTCTTTTACATGGTATCGGAGCAGGTTGAAAGACATGCCTCTGTGCCATTTTTTTCTTTTTATTTTTACTCGCCATGTTGAAATCCATGCCATTGTTGTTTGAACCTAATCCAGTGGTTCAACCACAAGCGACTCATTTCTATCAAATTAATCGAGTCCAACTATCTTGTTTGAAGACAACAGGTTTTTTCTTTCTTTGTGAGAGGATATGGATTAAATGGGTTCTTGAGTGACAAACGTGTTGTACCCGATGAATATATTACTAATAAAGATGGAGAGCAGAGCTATAACCCCATTTATTCCATTTGGATGAGACATGACCAATTGTTGGCATCATGGTTGTTGTCCTCTTTATCGAGAGAACATCTTGATATCCTTTGTTGGGTTAAATTCCTCAAAAGATATCTGGGAATCGTTGGAGATAAACTTTGCTAGTCAGTCGAGCTAAAATCATGCGGTATATATTGCGGCTCCAAACTCTCAAAAAGGGGAATCTTCCTATGTGAGAATATCTCAACAAAGTAAAGGTGTGTTGTGACTCTTTTCGCAGCCAAAAGGTCGATGATGATGATCAAGTTTTGCATATCCTCTATGGCCCTGGTAATTATTATGATTCTGTAATGGTTTCAATAACATCACAAGAGTGGAGCCCTGTTCTTTGAGAGAAGTATATGTTATTCTTCTAAGTTTTGAGGCTAGATTAGAGAACGCTAAGCACACCCAAGTTAACATGGACGGTTCTATTATATCTGTTGATTTTGCTGCCTCTCCGAGTAGTGGTAGAAGATCTTTTGGTGGCCCATCTACTAGAGGAAGGTTGCCATTTAACAGAGGTGGAAAGACCCCCACAAGAGGAGACTATTTTAGAGGCAGGGGTGGCAGGAGTAATTTTAGACCCAGGTGCCAAGTGTGTTTCTTCACAGGGCATACTGCAAAATGATGATATCATCGATTTGATGCTAATTTTACTCTTAACAACACTGGCACAAACAACAAAAGCTCTCATGGTTATACTCAAGGTCCTGCAGCCCACATTTCTCATGTTCACAATCCAGCCACCAGGCCTACAGTAGCAACTCAGCATCACCTTCTGAAGCCTTTCAGGAATCTTACTGGTTCCCAGACTCTGGTGCTAGCAATCACATCACATATGACCTCAACAATTTGAATATTGGATCAGAATACCAAGGAAGGGAGCATGTCCAGATAGGTAATGGTGCAGGTTTGTGCATTTCGCATATTGGCAATTCTATTATTAAGGCACCCAATTCTTCTGGTTTTCTTTTAAATAACATTTTACATGTTCCCCACATCACTAAAAATCTCATAAGTGTTTCTCAGTTTGCTCAAGATAACAATGTTTATTTTGAGTTCCACCCTACATTTTGTGTTGTGAAGGACCTAGTCACCAAGCTGGTTCTACTTAAAGGGACTCTTGCCAATGGCCAATATGTGTTCAACATGTCAACACTCAGAAGCACCTCTCCACCATCCAAAACATCTCAGCCTCAGCATGACTCTACTCATCCATCTCCTCTTTTTCATTCTGTTTCTATCAATAATGCTTTTGTCAAGGATAGAACTAGTCTAGATGTTTGGCATTGTAGGTTAGGACATGCTCCTCCTGACAATGTCAAAAGAGCTTTGATCAGTTGTAATCTATCTTTTGACGCTGATATTAATGAAAGTTTATGTTCTTCTTGTCTACAAGCTAAAAATCATTAGTTACCTTTTTCAGATTTTGTACCTCATTCTTATGATAATCTTGATTTAATTTACACTGATTTATGGGGGGCCTCACCAATTACTTCAAATACAGGTACCAAATACTACATTAGCTTTGTTGATCATACTTCAAGATTCACCTGGATTTATTTTTTGAAAGCTAAATCAGACACCATTCAAGCTTTTACTCATTTTAAGACTTTAGTTGAAAATCAGTACTCCAAGAAAATCAAAATCCTCCAAAGTGATGGTGGCACTGAATTTAAGACATTGACCAAGATATTTCATGATAGTGGTATATCTCATTGCATATCTTGTCCATATACACCTCAACAAAACGGCTTGGTTGAGAGGAAGCATAGACATATTGTTGAGCTTGCACTTGCTCTTTTGTCCAAGTCTTGTGTACCTACTTCTTATTGGGATGATGGCTTTGCCACAAGTGTTTTCCTCATTAACAGAACCCCTTCTAAGCTTCTCAACTATAGAACACCTCTTGAGTGCTTGACAGGAAAAACACCAAACTACAGTTCGTTTAAAATATTTGGTTGTATATGCTACCCACATCTTAGAGTGTACAATAAGCATAAGCTTGAATTTCGAAGCCAAAAGTGTGTTTTCCTTGGATATCCAAATCAGTTCAACGGATACAAGGTCCTTCTTCCTAATGGAAAAATCATTGTGACTAGGCATGTAGTGTTTGATGAGAATTAGTTTCCCTTTCATGGTGTCTTTTCTAGTTCAGTGTCTTCTTCTCTTCCATCCAACAGCACACATGCTCATTTCTCTCCTCCACTTGTCTCTCATAGCCCTGCGCCTCCTCCTATGCCTAATCTTCCTCCTCAGTTTTTTGAAAATCCTCTCAACTCTCCCCACAATTCCTTCTCCACAGATTCATCTTCCTCTTCATCACTCTCCTCTTCTCCTTCCTCCACACACACACACAAGTAGGGGGCCATATTATAATTGATTTGCCAATTGAGAATACTCAACCTTGTGACATACCTATTGTATCTGTTTCTAACCCTGTATATGAGTTCAATGCAGGCAACACATGCAATACAGGTCATCCTATGACTACCAGGTCTACAGCTGGAATTTATAAGCCCAAGACTTACACTGCTCTTATTCATCCCTCACATTGTGAACCTCCTACCTATTCGGATGCTTTGAGCATACCTGAATGGAACATGGCTATGAAAAGGGAGTTCTTAGCCCTTCAAAAGAATAAGACATGGGATCTCTGTGACTTGCCAGCTGGAAAGAAACCAATTGGGTGCAAATGGGTTTTCAAACTGAAGCAACATGCTGATGGCTCAATTGCTAAGCACAAAGCAAGATTGGTTGCTAAGGGATACTCCCAATTAGAAGGATTGGATTATATTGAGACTTTCAGCCCTGTCATTAAGCCTATTACCATTCGAGTCATTCTTGTAAGTCCAGCGGCTACGATAATCTAGAGGGGGTGAATAGATTATCTCCATCTTTTTTTTTCGCCCTTTTTTTTTTCAACCGAATGCTCAAATACAATAATAAAGGTGCGGAATATAAACAACACACGTCGATTTAAAGAGGTTCAACCCACCTAGGGCCTAATCCTCTACCACCCCAAAAGATATCAGGGATGGATTTCAAAAAGAAAAAGAATTTTATTAATTACCAAAATTAATACAAATTCAACTTACAACACCTTGAATAGCACCACACTCTTCTTCAACACCACCTTTGAGATTACCACAATCTCTACTTGAAGATTACCACAATCTCCAACGGCACCTTGTGAAGATTACCACAATCTTCAACCTTGAAGAATACCAAATTCTTCAACACCTCAACAAGAAGATCACCACAATCTTCTTGCACCTATCACCTAGATCATCCAAGTGTGTTCTTACCACAAGAACACTCACAAGGATATCTTGTGTTGAATGATTACCCAAATTCAAGATTACAACTCAATAATTGATAATACAATAGAGTGCAAGTGTAATCAAGAAAAGCCTAGACCTCAAAGATGTGAAAGTGATAAGCTAGGCAAATTTTACAACAAGAATAATAACAATGAAAGACCAAATGTTTGCTTGAAGTGTATCTTGTTGTGTTGTATCACAATTGTTGTATTGGATGCTCAAAACTTCCTCTATTTATAGGAGATGATTGATCAAGCATAGGCTCCTCTTGGGGATTGAAAATCTACAGAAAAATACAATTAAAATCAAGAATATAGTTGTTAGAAATCAATCCCACAATTTAAGGAAATGTGTCTGTTTGTCAAACGGTCATATTTTTTTGTCATCAATACACAGGCGACCTGGTCGCACGAAATAAGAGAAATAAGAACACTTTGAAAAATTTCAACAGGCGACCGGTCCGCGTGAGGCTTGGCCCAGGTCGACTGTCTCAACCTGGTCCCCCTAATCAAAAAACGAAGAGGTTTTGTTCGTTTCAAAATGGAACTTGCAGTGTACGGACGATCGGGACGGTCGACGCCGAGCGACTGGTCGACCCGCTTGTTTTTACTTCCGTCTCATTTTACATTTTCGAAAATATCTTGGTACGGGTTGCCTATAGGGCGGCACAGGTCGACCACGAGGCAGTAAATGTTGTCCAATTTTTGTCGAAAATAAAACTCAAGAAATACTCGAAAATATAGTAAAAACATTTTAAACCGATCGAGAGTATTTAGACAACATTTAGGGACTGTTATAGGAGTAAAAACTCATTGATATAAAATCAATAAAAGTGTTGTCCATTATTAACAAAAATAAACTTGAGGAAATACTACGGAAAATATTAAAACCATTTTAAATCATTTAGGAGTATTTGGACAACCTTTAAAAACATTGTTTTGGTGATAAAATAAAATCATCAAAATTAAGATAAAAACATGTATCAAACAATCTCCCTTTTTGATGATTACAAACCAAAACAATTTTTACACAAACTAAGAGAGCAATTTTAGAAATGATTTTCCGGTAAAAACATTTGATCGTTTTGACAACCAAAATTTCCAAAAATATTAAAGCAACCAAGTAGGGAGTAAATATTTTCAATAATAAGCACAAGCTCCCCTATCAACAAGCATATCAAGAATAATGAAAAAGCAATTTTTCCATAAGCTAAAAGCTTTAGCTTTTACAATTTGTTTAAGAGCTTATAAGCTCCCCTGTCACAAAACAATTATATAAAGTCCATCAAGCAACAATTGGACTAAGAACAAATCACAACTTATGGCTTATATGAGCCATAGCTTATAGCTTTTATGACAAGCTTTTATTAGCTTCTTTGAGCTAATGAGCCAATATCCTGTTTCTCCCCCTTTGGAATCATCAAAAAGAATGTTAGGATGGTGAAAACATCATACAATAATATCAAAGCGCGCCAAAGGGTCGGTTTAAAAACCGTTGAACAATTAAAGCATAATAATCCAAGGAAAATGGGAGAATTGAAACATAAGAGATCCATAAGCTCATTAGTAAGCTAAAAACATGATTTCAAAAAGATTTTAAGACATTTTGAAGCAAGAGAATCATGTAGAAGTTGGAAGTTTCATTGCGACATTTCATCGAACACCTTGTGCGCGTGAAAAAATAAAAGAGGTTGTATATAACCTTTGTAAATGGTTCAAGCCAAAGATTTTCATATCATCAATCAACCTCATTCCAAAGCTCAAAAAGATCATATGCAACATATGCAACAATTGTTTATCAAATAAGAAGCTCAAAGTAGATTCTCAAGGGTTCAACCCAAATGAGATAAGCTAAGAATGATCAAGGCATTACAAATGCCAAAAATTAGAGCATCTACCAAGTAATAAGTCATGCCTTACACAATACATGTATCAAATGTCAAAAATCCCAACATATCCAATTAAGCATAAAAGATCAAAACATTAAGAGAAGCACTTTTACCATCAAGTACTTCATACCAATATTCAAACCAAGCCATATAAGAGTATTTTTACCATCAAATACTCCATCAAAATCATGATCATCCACAAGTCATTATCAACTTGTAATTTTCACCCTTTCAATAAGACAAGCAAATTTTATTAGTACGAAAGAGTTTTACAAAAGTTCATCAAAATACAAAGCATTAATAATGAAAATGCTAGAAAGTAAAGGAAGGGAGGGACATCAATCTTCGTCCGAAGAGAAGCAAGTTCCGGGAATGAGATCTTTGATAAATTTCTTCAATTTGCCGATTGACTTTTTCAAACTAGAATTTTCCTTTTTCACAACCCGGAGCTCTTTTCTAAGAGAGGCCACATCTCTAAATGTTTCTCTTTCCACTTTGGCCATTCTCTCTTTGAGATTTAGATCTTCAACATCCGACTCGTCTTCATGTCCTTCCTCCCTAATTTCTCTTGTTCATTTCCACATTCTCTTCTTCATTTTCCTCTTCATTCCCACATCTTCTCCTTGTTCGTCAAACTCACCTTTTCCAATATTTTCAACCTCATTGTCATTAAAGAAATCATCCCGAGGTTGTTGTTGATGTCGGCACGCCCCTAGCGGCTTTGGTAGGAACCCGTGGTAAATGTCGTCGCATTCTTACCATTTGTAGTATGTTGGCATTATCAAAATCATTGTGGACGAATTTCGGTATTCATTTCATTTTCCGGGTATCCCGATAAGTATAAGAGACGGCAAATCAAATTACCCAAGGTATTTTTTTCTTGGTAAGCTTTCTATATTCCAACAAGCAATATACAAAAATTGCCCCATAATTTACTCTTTCTCCTCGAACAATCTTATAGGTGAGAAATAGTTCGAGATTACTTGGAAGTTTTACTTCCTTTCCACAAACACAATAGGAGCAAATGATAGATATAATCCGATAATTTGGCGGCATTGCCGAATATGTCACTTCGGGATATCTTTCCTAAAAAGGTTTTCACATCATCTAGTGAAACACCTAAAATGTTATCATCCCAATGAGCGCAATCCACATTGACCACTCCATCATTTGGCACGTTAAAGTGATTACAAATATCGCCAATGTCCATGAAAAATGCCTACCATTAACAAAAGTATGAAGTTCCAACGGATTATCTACCGTAGCATCAACAATCCACATATTTGCATAAAAAAGTTTTATAAGCTCGTCATCGTAATGCAAACACGGATTATCCCAAAATGAAACCCATCCTTGAATTTCAAAATAAGCTCTAATATCCGGAAATTCATCATGAAATGCTTGAAAACGAACCATACGAGTGCACGCAATTTTCTTATCATTCAATCCAATATTCTCATAATGTTCCTCCGCAAGTTTATTTAAAAATCGAAATCTATTAGCTCTAGAGGGAGGCTCGTAGAGGAGTGATAACTTACTAGAGTCCCAATGAATGCTCGATTTTGAAACCCCTGACTCTTAATTCGACAATCTCTCTCTTCCGTAGCCGATTTTGATGGTCTCTTTGTAGAATATCATCTTGTTGGGGATTGGAAGAAGATTCTCCCCTTTGCTTCCCTTCTCTTTTGAGGATTTCGTTGGTAGAATTTCTTGGAGGTGCCATATGTGTAAGATTCTTGTGAAAATAAGAGGATTAGCAACAAGAATCGTGAAAAATGATGAAGAATTGAAGATTCTAGAGAAAAGGGGATGATTTACTTGTGAGGGTTTGGGGGATTTTCTTCGTGCCATTTGAAATGAAGAGCGAACGTTTAAAACCTGAAAAATTGGCACAGGCGGCCGGTCGAGGTAGGAGCGACCGGCCGACGGCGTGCGAGCGGCCCCGCTCCGACGGGTCCCAGTGATTTTTCTTTCTCCCGGAGTTTTCCAAAATTCGATTTTTCACCCCAAAAGTTTTAAAACTTTGCAAAAAAATAAGTTTGGACTATATCCAGCAAATATGGGTTTAGGGAAAACATATAAACGATAAAATCGAGACTAAACACGTAGTGCCTTTTTAAAAGAAAATATTTGCAAGATCAATTAGGGGCACTTAGGGATCAAAATGAAATATCTTGAAAGATATGTGCATAAGCATAAAATCGAGTTTAAAGAAAAATACGAGTAGACATACCTCGATGGTTTAAGAAACTTGATGACGTAATAGCCAATGAGTATGAAATATGTATCCTACACAATTCTTAGACAACATTTGCATAGAAAATACAAGTGTAGGCAAGTAATATGAGATATCAAAAAGAGCTTATGCTATAAGATTTCATAAGAGATAATAAGCCATATAAGTCTAATAAAATGCTCAAGAGTTTTAGAAAATCATGCAAGGTCTCTTTTAAAAGTTTTGAAACTCATAAATATATAAGAGACCTATATTAAAAATAAATACTCGAAGATTCATTTTGCAATTAAGACACAATTAAAAGTATGCATAGATTTAAAAATAAAATGCATATACAAATGGGGAGATACGGTTTACCAATTACGCCGTTTCCATGGGTTGTGTCTTTCCCATTGTTGATGATATCTTCCCATTGAGAAGTCACTTTGTTGATGATGACTTCTCCATTTCCAAGATTGGTTACCTTCCCATGGTTGATGGTTTCTTCTTCTTTGAAAATCATCTTGTTGATGATGTCTTTGCCATTTCAAGGATTGTGTTCTTCCCATTTTTGATTATACGCTCTTCTTGGAAATTGGCTTTGTTGAGAGTAGTTTCTCCTTCTTTGATCAAATGAAACGTTCATTTGATGTTTTCTTGGTGGCATGAATTTTCTCCGATTTTTGCTTTCGGGTACCTAATAGCACATTGTTTTGTGGTACCCTCATGTGTTTGGGTCCTTTAAGATTAGCTTTGAGACTTTTAGGTCTCCAACAATATTTAGAGCTATTTCTAGCCCGACAAGAATTAGCCGTATGACCCTTTTGCCACAATAAAAACAAGTAATAATTCTAGGAGCATAATGACCAATATGCATAGTGACTTGATCCTTTTTCATATGATTAACAACATTAGGCTTATGAGCAAGTCCTTTATCACAATTATGAATATCAACAATATTGGACATTTTATTGGTACTCAAGTTGGATTTTAATAAATCCTTTTTCATGCAATCAATATTCTCAACAAGAGTACTATTTTCTTTTTCAAGGTTTCTAACCTTGTCAAGTGTGGTGGTGTGAGCACATGATAGTGATTCATAAGTAAATAAACTATCCTTATCATTTTTCAAAATATTGAATTCCTTTTTCAAATGTTTGTATCTAACAAGTAAACTTTGGAATTCATTTTGAAGTTCATCATAATCATTTTGTAAATCACTATAATCATTTTGAATGACAATATTATAGGAAGTAGAGGGTTTAGGACATACCTCATTTTCTTCATTGATGCCCATAAAACAATATTCAACTTCTTCATAATTGGAAGTTGTAGGAGGCTCATTCCTTAGATTTGAGCTTGTATGATCTTGAGAAGTAGATGCTTTTGTTTGACTCCTTTCATTTGCAAATACTCCATAGATGGCTTCTAATTTTTCCATACTTCATGTGCCGACTTTATTCCTACAATATGTTCATATTCTAAATTAGTAAATGAACAATACAAAATATTTAAAGCCTTACCGTTTAAGGAGATGATTTTCTTTTCTTCATTATTGAGCTTTTTGAAGCCTTTTGAGGTGTATGGTGTATCTTTCGTCGGAATGGATTCTCCATTAATGACGGTGTTCCAAATGTCGAACCCGCAACCTTGTAGATAGCATTCCATTCTTTCTTTCCAAAAATTAAAATTCTTGGAATCAAATAGTGGTGGCTTGGTGGTGGAGGTGCGGATAGATGAGCTTCGTTCGTAGAGTCGATCGTTTCTCTTCACTCGTGATGTGAAACGAGCTTGCCAAAGAGTTTGGCTTTGATACCACTTGTAAGTCAAGCGGCTACGATAATCTAGAGGGGGTGAATAGATTATCTCCATCTTTTTATTTCGCCCTTTTTTTCAACCGAATGCTCAAATACAATAATAAATGTGCGGAATATAAACAACACACGTCGATTTAAAGAGGTTTAACTCACCTAGGGCCTAATCTCTACCACCCCAAAGATATCAGGGATGGATTTCAAAAGAAAAAGAATTTTATTAATTACCAAAATTAATACAAATTCAACTTACAACACCTTGAATAGCACCACACTCTTCTTCAACACCACCTTTGAGATTACCACAATCTCTACTTGAAGATTACCACAATCTCCAACGGCACCTTGTGAAGATTACCACAATCTTCAACCTTGAAGAATACCAAATTCTTCAACACCTCAACAAGAAGATCACCACAATCTTTTTGCACCTATCACCTAGATCATCCAAGTGTGTTCTTACCACAAGAACACTCACAAGGATATCTTGT
This sequence comes from Rehmannia glutinosa, assembly GCA_016081115.2. Classification (NCBI taxonomy): domain Eukaryota; kingdom Viridiplantae; phylum Streptophyta; class Magnoliopsida; order Lamiales; family Orobanchaceae; genus Rehmannia; species Rehmannia glutinosa. The sequence goes on along the minus strand of CM071924.1, from coordinate 96,360,557 downwards.
GTTGAATGATTACCCAAATTCAAGATTACAACTCAATAATTGATAATACAATAGAGTGCAAGTGTAATCAAGAAAAGCCTAGACCTCAAAAATGTGAAAGTGATAAGCTAGTAGGCAAATTTTACAACAAGAATAATAACAATGAAAGACCAAATGTTTGCTTGAAGTGTATCTTGTTGTGTTGTATCACAATTGTTGTATTGGTTGCTCCAAAACTTCCTCTATTTATAGGAGATGATTGATCAAGCATAGGCTCCTCTTGGGGATTGAAAATCTCTGAGAAAAATACAATTAAAATCAAGAATATACCGTTAGAAATCAATCCCACAATTTAAGGAAATGTGTCTGTTGTCAAACGGTCATATTTTTTATGTCAATACACAGGCGACGGTCGCACGAAATAAGAGAAATAAGAACACTTTGAAAAATTTCAACAGGCGACGGTCGGCGAGGCTTCGACCGGCCGCCCTGTCTCAACCGGTCCCCCTAATCAAAAAACGAAGAGGTTTTGTTCTCGTTTCAAAATGGAACTTGCAGTGCTCGGTCGACTGCTTGTTTTTACTTCCGTCTCATTTTTGCTTTCGAAAATATCTTCGTGCACGGGTTGCCCTAGAGGCGACCAGGTCGACCACGAGACAGAAATGTTGTCCAATTTTTGTCGAAAATAAAACTCAAGAAATACTCTAAAAATATAGTAAAAACATTTTAAACCGATCGAGAGAATTTAGACAACATTTAGGGACTGTTATAGGAGTAAAAACTCATTGATATAAAATCAATAAAAGTGTTGTCCATTATTAACAAAAATAAACTTGAGGAAATACTAGGAAAATATTAAAACCATTTTAAATCATTTAGGAGTATTTGGACAACCTTTAAAAATATTGTTTTGGTGATAAAATAAAATCATCAAAATTAAGATAAAAACATGTATCAAACAATTCTCTCTATTCTTTGTTTCTCAGGTCTTGGGTGCTTTGGCGGTGGATGTTGATAATGCATTTTTGAATGGAGACATTGACACGAGAACTATACATGTTGCGCCACCAGGTTTTGAACAAGGCGGACCCAACACACGGTTTGTAGGCTCAAGAGGTCTCTATATGGGCTGAAACAGACATCAAGGGCTTGGAATTCCAAGTTTACTTGATTTCTGTTCATTTGGTTTTATTGTATCAAAAGTTGATCCTTCCATTTACTTGAGAAGTCAAAATGGCTCTTTTATCATCATTTTAGCTTATGTTGATGATATAGTTATTCTTGTGATAATGAGGAAGCTATACAAGTTCTTATTGATCAATTGAACACCATATTTTCTCTTAAAGATCTTGGTTCTCTCGATTATTTCTTGGGCATTGAGGTCTCTAAGATACATCGGGGCATTCTTCTATCTCGGTCCCAAATATATTCAAGATCATTTGCCAAGGTGGGCATGCAACACGCCAAGGGAATTGCTACCCCTATGACCGGCCATCCTTCTTTGTCCAAACATGATGGGAATCTATTGAGGATGCAACTCTCTATAGAAGTGTAGTTGGTGCTCGCAATATGCTACTATTACCAGGCGATATTTCTTTCGGTGTTAATAAGGTCGGCCCAATATATGGAGAATCCACTTGACACACATTGGAAAAGCGTGAAAAGAATTTTAAGGTATCTTGCAGTGCTCTATTGATCATGGCATCATCATCAAAGCCGATTCTCGAGATGACATTACAAGCATTTGTTGATGCTAATTGGGTGGAGATGTCGATGATAGAAGGTCCACCACTGGCTATGTGTGTATTCATGGGGCGAACTTGGTCTCTTGGAGCTCAAGAAACAACATACGATTTCAAGATCAAATCAGAGGCATAGTATAGAAGTTTGGCTCAAGCTACTTGTGACATTGTGTGGTTACAATCCTTGTTAAAAGAATTGAAGATAGCATGTAACAAAAAGGCTGTAATGTCGGGTTGACAATCGGGGGCCATATCCTTAGCATCAAATCCGGTCTTCCATTCAAGAACAAAGCATTTGGAGCTTGACTTGCATTTCATACGGGAGAAAGTCCGAATCCGACCATATCTGTTCAACATGTACCAAGTATTGATCAAGTGGCCGACATATTTACTAAGCCACTTCCTAATCAATTCTTCACAAGACTTAGAACCAAATTGACATTGTCTTCTAAGTCATGCTCGAATTGAGGGGGCCTTAGCAGAGGTGTTGATCATGATCATCAAGGAACATCAAAGCAGGTTGTAGAGGATAATTCTCATAAGGAATAATTGCGGACTAACGACTTGAATATTCATTGTCGAGCCGTGCGAATTCTGTTACCAGATAATTGATAATGATCCAATCTATTAGTGACAAGTGTACCGCCTAGAATGTTCCTTGGATTCTATAAATAGCCAATGATGTAATCAATGTAAATTATCTAATGAAACAGTAATATTCAGAGTCTAAAATTATGTTTGCAATTTCTTTCTTTCAGTATTTCATCATCATGTTTGTTGCGCTTCTTTTACAATGATCAATAGTATATTTGAGATATGATTGTATAATAATGATAGTTGATGTGATATTTTTTTGTGTTATAAGTGGATGTGATTGATAATTTGAAAAATGAGAAAAATGAATAGTGTATTGCCTGAAAATTTTCACAAGCAATCACATGTTAATGCGAAATTTTGTCCAAAAAGTGGAAAAAGTGAAAAAAAAATTCACAAGCAAGCACTTCCTGAGTGAGTGAATTCCCCTCTTGGCTTTCGGTCCATCCCTGCATGTACGTAAATAAAATTATCTAACACATTCTATATTCCTACTTTTAAATGGAGTATCAACTAAATTTATTTTTATTGACGACCCAAAGTATCTTTACACCAACCAGAGACACATATCTCACACTTCTTTCGTACTATGGACATCAACTAAATCATCACCGGAGTAATGTTGCACAATGAATTTTGGGCAAGTCGCTTATAAAATGATTGTTGTTTTTTTCTTTCCAAAAACTTATAAAACGATTATTTATTGTAAATTATTTACAACTAATGAATGTGGTGCATAAATGTCATTTCTTTCTATCATATCAATTTGTCAACTCAAATAAAACCCTGATTAATATGTTGTAGTTGGACTGATTTGCAAGAGATTCCCCACGCATGACATTGCAAATTAATACAATTATATTTGAAGTACTGAATCAGATATTTGTATAAAATGCTATCACCATATATCAACTCTTTTGTCTTCATTCAGCCAATTGGGCACACAAGATTTAGCTTAGAGATTCAATTCAGCGATGGGGTATGTCTAAAAAGCTGGCAAAAGCATCAATAAATACATCTACCTCAATAAATAATACAAGGGATTGATTAGATTGACAAGATTTGATATGGAGTACTGATTGATTAATTAATTTATTTGCTAAAAACAAGAAATCAATTTAAGATAATATCATGTTATACTGGATAGTAAGTGGTAACGTCTAGGGCTTACAAACGTAGCAATCTATTCAATTAGTCGGAACCTCGTTTGAGCTCGATTCATTAATATAAGAAATCAAATCTGAATACATTTTCTTATTCAATAAAATGTAAAGGTCGGCTCAATTAGTAAAAAAAGAATAAAATATGTGTAAAAATATCGATCTAGCTACTCGAGCTCCATTCATGTTCAGCTCGACTAAATCTCGTTCGAGCTCGATTCGATTAATAATCAAACCAAGCTCAAATACAATTTTTGATGCTCAATTAAAATTCAAACAAGTTTGAACAGTTCTATATATGTTCGGTGCTCCATCAAAATTCAAACAAGTTTGAATAGTTATATATCTTATCCCTGCCCCATCAAATTGCTCCCCGGGGCATATACGAGCTGGTGAAGATTTGGTGGGAACTCATACTGAATAGCATCCGTGTGGGTTCGATTCGGGGGAGAGATCGTTATTAGTAGATTGGGGGTCGAACATAATTGTTCTCTTTACAGGAGGATCGGTTGTGCGTCGCGGACCCGTCGAACACTGGCGATGCGTGCACATCACGCGGTTTACCTTGGCGGCGGCAATGAGAGCGGGCTGCTTTGTCCTCGGGCATAGTCGGGGCGTAAGTGTGGAATCGAGTTATCAACAAAAAAAAAAATGAATAAATATTTCGTTTTATATTTATTAAAAAATATTTGTTCATTATTTACACACGTTGAGCCTATTATGATCAGATTCGTCGTTATTATGGGCAAATAGGAATGGTGTGGAAGTGCATGCATTAAAAATCCGTGATGCAGACCTAGGATAAGATCTATCTTATAAACTAAACACATGAACACTATATCATGATATGATACGGTGGCGATTTAAATTAGTAATAGGATGAGTTAAGAAGTAAAAATTTCATTAGGAAAATTATCTATATATACAAGGGGTGGAACCAAGAGGGTGCCTCTCGGCCCATGATGCACCGGATTTTTTTTTCATCCCATTTTTCTATTGGAAAATAAATAAATAAAAATTATATATATATATATATATATATGTGTGTGTGTGTTTTTTTTTTAAAAGGGGGAAATATTTCTCCTAGGAGAAAATTTTTGGGCTTGGGGTAACTGAGCGGCTGACTACGCCACTGTATATATAGAACAAAGATTATGTATATATAACAAATTATTACAAGACTACACTATTTCTCAATTTATATGATTACAATGGCATTTTTATATTAGCAATCAAACTGACATATTCTATTCTTAATATTATTTATTTCTTACAATGGTATTTCTACATCCTTCACTTGATTTTAAAATTGAATTTAGATTTTGAGGTGGAATTTGAGTTTTGCTTTTGGGGTGGGCTAATTTTGAATATTATAAAAATTATAATACTACAAATATAATTTTTGAGATTTTGCAGCCCAGTTCTACATACACATAGATTCGCCAATATTATGACATATTTGTTTGCATATGGTTTAAGTATTTATTTTGCGATTTTTTGAGTTAAAATTAGTTCTTCTGCCTGTTTCATTTATTTTTGAGACTAATTAGCTACAATGTTTAATTCTTCAACCAATTACCTTAAATAGAACAAGTACTAAGTTATAAAAAGGATAGTGCGTAGAGACGTCAATAAAGGGTCAACTCGCAGCCCGAACCTAATATTTCATGGTTAGGCTTATATTTTATAGGTCCTCTTATAACATGATGATTTTTTAACCCGACTCTAATTGCTCTAAGGCCGGCTATGTTTAGGACTAGGCCCGCCTCTTAGGGTTTTTTTCTGAATAAATTTTTTATATTTTATAAATTTATATTTACAATTTATATCTATAACACGTACTATAAAATATAATCTTTGATCTCATTTATAAATTATTATTTAGTCTTCAGATTATAATCGATAAAAATGAAGAAATATGATTTTATGATCCATGAAATAAAGTAAATTATAAGGTTGACACTTTGATTACAAATAATGGTGTGTCGTATAAAAAGTTGTTAATTTTCATCTCGGCCCGATTATATGTACATGATGAAGTGCATTTATACAGGCTCCAAATGAACCGGATTTGGCCCGATTTAGAGCCTGAGTTGGTCCGATACAATTCATGATGATCACTATAGTCTGTAGCATAACTTAATTTGTTAAAATATTTATGTAAATGTAACATACAGTGTGAACGTATTTAATATATATGTATTTAATTATTATTATTATTTAATTTAGGTGAAGGGAATGGGAAATAGGGAGATGTGCACGTGTGGATGATCTGGGGACAAGGCGAAATGGGTGGAAAGTGCTGCATAAATTTTGTGTCTCTGACTCTCTATGCATGTTGGCTCAAATTAATCAGATTGCAATCTTGTTCACCAATGATATTATAATAATAATAATAATTATTATTATTATTATTATTATTATTATTATTACTACTACTACTACTATGTACAGCCCTTCCCGAGAAAAAGAAAAGAAAAAAAGGTTGTTTTGCCTACATTACAAGTAATTTATTTTGTTTTACTAGATCGACATTAAGTTGATTTTGACTCTTATAGTGTCCAATGTTGACTTAGTGAGAATGAATGGTCAACCTGACTATATAAATTTTTTTATATAAAAGAAAACGGAAATCGGGTTCCATGAAGGCACACGTTTTTCCCAAATTAAATAAGTTTTAACCCCAAATATAATTATTGATGTTGCCATAATTCAAATAGGATTAAAAGACCGAAAACCAATGAAAATGTTCGGATCACGGGCCAAAAGACAAATAAAGGCTGAACTGAATTAATTTTATGGGTAATACTTATTATTAATTAATTTGACTATACCTAAACTATTTCCATTAAAGCCCTAATGCCATAAAAACACATGAAAACATTATTTGTCTATACACTCATATCCTTATTACCTTGAAGGTATGCAATTCATTTTGATTTAGTGACGTTTAAGTCCCCTGACGTATTCTTGGTTAGGGGGTTCGAGGTGGTCACAGAAAGATTATTCGACGCGCTCAAGTCTATGAGAGAAAAATCAGGCGTAGTAATTTGCGGTAATTAATTAAATTTACTTACAAATGAGATAAAATTGAACTTTTTATACCGAGATGATGGCGCGTAGGAGCCTTGTAAGATAATGTGGGCGCTTGGATGGTATGAGTGCGAGGCTAGTGTGGATCGTGTAGGCTAGTGTGTGAGTATATAGAAGAATATATATATATATATATATATATATATATATATATATGGCACAATAATTAGTAATATTGGATATTAAATAAATAATGGCGATACTTATTATTTATGAAATGACGATTTTATTCCCAACATATATTTAATTAGATGAATTAGCAATCTTAATCAAAGGCAAAAGGTGCCTGAAAAACTTTGTTTGGTGGAAATGGGGTTAGATTCTTGATTGAATTACTTGGGTCTTAATCAAGTTGCTTCCTTTTTGCCCCACGGTTCTATAATATTAGGGCTATTTTTTCGATTGTCGCTTAATTTTGGGTCCTAAGCAAAAATAAATTGTTTTTTTAGATTACGTTGTCTTTGTTGAAGGACAGGTTTAGACCAGATCTATATTTTCTGTTCCAATATATCTATTCCACTTTATTAGTTGGATGATCTTGTCTGACATTATTATGATATCATCTTGTATATCGTTTCATTCATCTGATAGAATGTGAAATTATATTGTACATGTGTCACTCATGACTCATCCAATACAATATAATATGATGTCGAATAAGAATGTGGAACGTGAAATCTCAATCCAGTTCTTGGAAATCATTGTGAGCTCAAATGAATGTATACCCTCATTTATTCAATTTTCCAAAAAAAAAAATAATAATTAATTTCTTAATCTTTATGGTAATCACCCCCTCTTTTTCCCAAAATGTTAATTCTATCTGAGATTGCTGAATGACCTTTAATTATACTTAAATCCCATAATTTTCAGAGTAAGTTTATTCAATTCTAAGAACTTTTAAATTATTGATCCCTCATGATTTGAACTAATTAGTAGTGTAAAAAGACCAAAAAGTCCCATGTCAAGTGGTCTATGAGGCGTGTGATTTGATAATAGCAATGTTAATTACAATTAAATGGTTTTACACTTTTAATCAAGTTGCCTTTACTTAGAAGACTGTTGGTACTAACAATATTATTAAATTTAAGTTTGGTTATCAATGTGATGTCTTTTAATTCTCTTTACTGAAGGAATAACCTAAACTTCCTTTATAAAAAGCAATGATTTTTTTTTGAAGGTTATAAAAAGCAATGATAAAGAAACAAACAATAGGAAAAGTCTACAAATAAAAAGACAGGCCCCAATTCTTACCTTTTTCGGATTTTTGTCATGCACAAGAAGTTTTATATATTGAGAAAAGACATGGCAAACTTAGAAGCTCTTGGAGTTTTGCTAGGGTGGGATCTAGCTTAATTTTACTATTATTGGTGGAAGAGCCTTTTTAGCTTCACTATTATTAGTTAAATATTGAATTATTATCCAGATAGAATTTGTCATTCATCAACTTGCTAGTGATATATCATTGGTTATGTTGAATCATAACGAAGGTGGATCTTGAATATATCTCTTGAATATATCTACCTTCCTATAAAGATATGCCCTATAACATTACACTTGGGGATCTTGTCTAACTTGAGAGTCGATCGGTCTATGTTGAGATCCTTCTCGGTGCTTTGTAAGTACTATTCTAGACACTTTGGCGTAGCTAGGGGACAACTTGGGCCCTGGCCCTATTAAAAAAATTAATAGGTAATTTTTTTAGAATTTTTATTTATTTAATAATTACATGGTTTTTTTTTGTAATTTTTTATCCGGCATACCTCAATTTCGTGTATTGACCCATCCCTATTTATTTTGGCTACACCATTGATCTAGAATTTAGGCGAGAAATTTCAAGCTATTGAGAAGATATGAGAAGTGTATGATCTGTTCGAGTACATCAAGTAAGATCTTATACAAAGTTTTACAAAACTCACTAGTTGGTCTAATGGGTGGACACACTTTTCTTGATTCAATAAAATATTTAAAATTAAATAAATTTATAAATTAAATTAAATTTAAGTTTTTAAAATTAAACCCCTAAATAAATAATAATTTTTTATTTAGTATTTTTAAAAATATAAATTCACATTACAATATTCTTTTTCCTAGGTCAAATATGATTCAAGGCAAAGGACTAAGGCTAAAATTCACCTTATAAAAATATTTTTTATTACTAGTAATTTTTTTATTTTTTAACAAACCATTGGTTGAAACTTGAAACTTCAAAATAAGAACTTGCAAGGATCATGCACTAAAACCATTTTTTCAGACATTAATTCTGCCCAGCAGTCACTATTTTCAATTTTCCTCAAACCAACATCGTTTTTAAGAAGGCAACTAATTTTGATATTATTTACAAGTTGAAAATTAAATACGACGCATGAATTATTGTACATTATAGTAATCAGATTCATACATTGTCAAGATATTGATAAACCAAAACAAATGTAATTTCATTTCATGTAAATTTACATTTCATTTAAATTACTGTTTCATTAGTTATGTTAGGTTAGTTCAGACAGTTAAGTTAGTTAACACTATAGCTCTATATATTTGTATTTCCAGACTTTATCAATTAACTTTCTCTATTCAGTAAATAAATAAATCAGTTCTTCATCTTCTTGATTTCTGGTTCATATTATCAACATGGTATCAAGAGAAATTCTAATTTCGCTTCCGATTCAATCAATTTCTTGAGATTTCTATACACAATCTGTCATTACCATTACTCTGTTGTTTTTTCTGCAATTTTTTTCACTTCTTGAACGCCAAATTGCTGTCAATCCATTGCCATGGCTGCTGCAACATACCAGACTGATGATCCTTCATCACCATACTACTTACATCCAAGTGACAACCCCGGTGCAATAATAGTTTACGAGCCATTCACCGGAGAAAATTATATTTCTTGGAATCGAGCAGTCTCTATGGCGTTGAATGTCAAGAATAAAAGTGGTTTCATCGATGGTTCTATCCCAGTGCCTCCCTCCACTTCTGTCAATCTCTATAATTCATGGCAGCGGGCGAATAATTTGGTATTATCTTGGCTATTGAACTCAATTTGCAAAGATATCCGACAGAGTCTCCTATACTTCACCACTGCCCGAGATGTTTGGGATGAATTGAAGGTGCGGTATGCTCGTAGTGACGGTCCCAGAGTCTTTCATCTTGAGAAGTCTTTGAGTTCTATTACACAAGGTTCCAATTCAATTACTGTTTACTACAACCAATTTAAAGGACTATGGGATGAATATATAAATCATAGGCCCATTATGAAGTGTTCTTGTGGATCTTGTTCATGTAACATTGCTGCTCAAATGGCTGTAACCCAACAAAATGACTCTGTCATAAAATTTCTTGTGGGGTTACATGAATCTTATGCTCAATTAAGGAGCCAGTTACTAATGAATTCTCCATTACCTTCACTTGCCAAGGTTTATTCTCTATTGCTTCAAGAAGAATCCCAAAGGGGATTGAATAATCTTTCTGTCAATTCTTGTTCCAATCCCATTGAGTCAGTAGCAATGATGGCAAGACAACAAAATTTTTCAAAATTTCAATCCAAAGACAAGAAGAAGCCAAGATGTTCACATTGTGGCTACACTGGGCACACTATAGACAAGTGTTTCCAATTAATAGGCTATCCTCCTGGTTGGAAAGGGCCTAAGGGTCATAGGATGGCAAAAGATCCTACTGCTAATGCTGCCACAAACTCAGAACTGTCTCCTCAGAAAGAATGCTCTGTGGATAATCCTCTGATATCCAAAGAAATGCTGGAGCAATTTTTGGTTTTTGCAAAGTCTCATCAAGCCAACAATTCTGAAGTTGTGCACTCTGCAGCAACAGCCATTCCTCAGTCTCACACAACTTCTACTTTTGCAGGTAGCATTTCTAGTAATTCTTTGATTCATCATAAATGGATACTTGATACAGGTGCAACTGATCACATGATATGTGATCAATCCTTATTTTCAAGTCCCCCTACACCTGTTTCTATACCAGTACACTTACCAAATGGAAATATTGCTACAGCTACTCATATTGGCACAATCTCATTAACTGAGAATTTAAAGTTACACAAAGTTTTGTGTGTACCAACTTTTGCTTTCAATCTTATCTCTGTCTCACAACTAGCAAAATCCTCCAATTGTGTTTTGCATTTCTTGTCTTCACACTGTTTCTTGCAGGATATGAACAACCTCAAGATGATTGGATGTGCTGAGCAAAAGGATGGTCTATATCATTTTAAATTTCCTTTTAATGCATCTGTAAAGACAGTTACATCTGTAAAAATTTCTGATTCCATACTTTGGCATGCCAGACTTGGACATACTTCTGCTAAAACTCTAGCAACATTACCACATCTTTCTTCTGTTGTACATGATTTTAAGGCTTGTGATATTTGCCATTTTGCCAAACAGAGAAAGTTGCCATTTAATAAAAGTGTTTCAGTTTCAACTCTTCCTTTTGAGCTCATTCATTGTGATTTATGGGGTCCATTTTCTACTATATCTCATAGTGGTTCTAAATATTTTCTTACAATTGTTGATGATTTTTCTCGGTGCACTTGGATTTATATGTTGAAAAACAAATCAGACACAAGAAATAGTCTTCAATCCTTCCTAAATATGGTACATACTCAGTTTAACAGTAAAATAAAGATTATTAGATCTGACAATGGGACTGAATTTCTTCTTTCTGATTTTTACTCTTCAAATGGCATTTTACATCAAACAAGTTGTGTTGAAACCCCACAACAAAATGGCTTGGTAGAAAGAAAACATCAACATTTGCTTCAAATTGCTAGAGCCTTATTATTTCAGTCAAAAGTTCCTCTTTTCTTTTGGGATGAGTGTGTGATGACTGCTGCTCATATTATAAATAGACTTCCCACCCCTGTTCTTCATAACAAATCTCCTTTTGAAATGTTATTTAATAAAAAACCAGACTACTCTCATTTCAAAATTTTTGGTTGTCTAGCATATGTTTCTACATTAACTGCCAACAGGAATAAATTTGAACCAAGGTCATCTAAGTGTATTTTTCTAGGATATCCTATTGGTTCAAAAGGTTATAAATTGTATGATCTTATTAACAAAAAGATGGTTATATCTAGACATGTTCAATTTTGTGAAGATGTTTTCCTTATGCTGATGTTTCTTCTCGAAATCTAACATTTTTGTGCCTCGATACTAATATTCCTATGTTTATTAATGCAGAAAATGCAATTTTTGACACTGCTCCATTAGTTCAGCAAAGTTTACCCAATATTCCTGAAAATTATATTTCTAGTCCCTCAAATATACATGAAAACAACATTTCTAGTCCCTCGGATACTTCTTGAAAATCATATTTCTAGTCCCTCGGATAACTCTAGCCCTTCTTCTACTCTGTTATGAGGAAATCAACTAGAAACAGAACTACACCGACTTATCTTCAAATCTATGACTGTGTTTTACCTTCTTCACTACAATCCTCAACACAAAGTATGCTTCATCCGGGAAGCAATATAGCATCTGTAATTCTTTATCTATTGAACAACTATCTCATGACCATAGAGTGTTTCTGACTAACATATCGTAGTTTCTTGAACCAAAAACATATTCACAAGCAAGCAAAAGTTTGGAATGGCAACATGCTATGAAAGCGAGTTAACGACCCTTGAGAAAACAACACCTGGCTTTTGATGAACTCCCACCAAACAAACATTGCATTGGTTGTAAGTGGGTATACAAGGTAAAATACAAGTCAAATGGTTCTATAGAAAGGTATAAGGCTAGGCTTGTGGCAAAAGGTTACACACGGGGAAGAAGGTATGGATTATTTTGATACATTTTCTCCTGTTGCTAACATCACAATCGTAAGGTTGATTATTGCGATGGCAGCTGACTTCAGGATGGTTTTTACATCAACTTGATGTAAACAATGCTTTCTTGCATGGTGACTTAAATGAAGAAGTATATATGCTCCCCCACCGGCTATTGTGCACGAATGATAATAGGGTTTGCAAACTTATCAAAAGTTTATATGGCCTTAAACAAGCTTCTAGACAATGGTTTCAAAAGGTAACTTCTTGTTTACTTACCTATGGTTTTCAAAGAATCCAAATCGATCCATCTCTGTTTATAAAATCTAATTCTCAACATATAACTATATTATGTGTCTATGTTGATGATATTATCTTGGCAGGTAATAATATGGATGAGATAAATCACATTAAACAACATCTTGATGATCAGTTCACTATCAAAGACCTTGGTACTCTCAAATACATTTTGGGTATTGAAATAGCAAGGTCTTCAAAAGGAATTCATCTATGTCAAAGAAAATATGCCCTGGATCTTCTTACGAAACAGGACTTCTTGGTTGCAAACCAAGCTCCACTCCAATGGACTCAAAGTTTGATCCAACAAACAGAGCCTCCACACCTTTAAGCGATCCTTCACATTATAGAAGGCTCATTGGAAGAATGTTATATTTGACCATCACCAGACCTGAATTGTCATACAATATTCACACTTTAAGTCAATTTTTGTCTAAACCAACAGTGGCACATCTCACAACAGCTCACAGGGTGTTGAGATACATCAAAAACAATCCAGGAAAAGGTATTTTTTACTCTTCTAATTCAGATTTACATCTAAAAGGATTTACTGATGCAGATTGGGCAAAATGTCCGGATACAAGAAGAAGCATCAGTGGCTATGCAGTGTTTCTAGGCAACTCATTGATCTCATGGAAGACAAAGAAGCAACCTACCATCAACAGGTCATCAGCAGAAGCTGAGTATAGAGCTATTGCTCTAATCACTTGCGAGCTACAATGGCTTACCTACCTTCTCCAAGATATACAAATCCCACACAAACAGCCTGCTTTGGTATATACTGACAGCAAAAGTGCATATTGCATCTCTCAAAATGCTTGCAACCATGAGAGGACAAAACACATACAATTGGATTGTCATTTTGTCCGGGAAAAGCTACAAGAAGGATTGCTCAAACTTATCTTCCTACCCTCATCTCAGCAAACAAGAGACATATTTACAAAACCTTTACCTTCACATTTGTTCAACCATTTTATCAACAAGTTGAGCATGATAGACATTCATGCTCCACTTGAGGGGGGGTGTCAAGATATTGATAAACCAAAACAAATGTAATTTCATTTCATGTAAATTTACATTTCATTTAAATTACTGTTTCATTAGTTATGTTAGGTTAGTTCAGACAGTTAAGTTAGTTAACACTGTAGCTCTATATATTTGTATTTCCAGACTTTATCAATTAACTTTCTCTATTCAGTAAATAAATAAATCAGTTCTTCATCTTCTTGATTTATGGTTCATATTATCAACATACATAAAGGTACATGGCCCAAAACACAGTTATAAGTGAGACTAAAGTCACAATCTTATTCTTGTCGGCGTCAGGTGTTTTTGAGCAGTGAAAATTGTTGCATTGTTTTTGCCAATTTTTTTGTCAAGGTCCAAAGGGTTAGTAAATTGTTTGATCTAAAGTATTTACAAGGAAGAAAAAAATATGTTACTGTTCATGAACGGGATTCAAGGGATTCGGATAATCGTCCGTGATTAAAACTCTCAAATCCAAAATAGAAATTTGGGGTTCGATTCACATTATTCCACCCCTCCCAAGATATGTGCTAAAAAACAAAAAGGAACATGAAACTCACTAAGCTAGCAACCTATAATATTTTGTATTTTATACTCATAGTCACTAATACTACGAATTACGAAAAACCCTTTTTTTTACAACGTTTATTGAATAACTGATGTAAAATCTTGAAGTAAAATCCATATTTTGTAGTAATGATTATAAAGGTTTGATCAAGTATATAAATTATATTTTTACACGTAAATAATAAATTACGTTTTATTTCTTGTGATGCATTTTTTTACTAAAAAATTTTCTATACAATTCTTTGTAATTTGTTTTATACAGAATTTTGATTGTCCGCATTTCCTTTAAAAGCCTGCAGAAATAAAGAGCAAAAAACTACCAGGCAGATTCGAACATCCACGTTGCGGGTGCCAACGAAGTGGACATCACACCCAAGGACGGAGCCAGGAATAAATTTAGAATGGGCGATACACGAAAATAGGGTGGACCAGATAAGAAAATCATATAAATTATAATTAATTTTTTTTAGTGTAATTTTAAAAAAAAAAAATGGTTGAAGTGTGCGCAAGGGCCCGGAGCGGCCCCCCTCCATCCGCCCTTGATCATGTTGGTAAAATATAAATGGTGGAATTTCTATTTGGAAGAAAATGGCTAGGATAAAGTCGAGGCCAGAATTAGATTCTGTCTCCGCAAGACGAAAACGCCCTGTATACCGAGTGTTTACGGTTTCGACGCTCGCCTCTAAGATACAACGACTTTGAACAATTCCGGTTAGCAGCACTAGCAAAACCGAAACAACAGCGAACTACAAAGTGTTTGACAACTTTCAAACTTTTCAAAAAGAAAATGGGACAAGATGCAAAATGCAATGCTCGGTTTTGTTATCTGATAATTTCGTATATGTTTTCAGTCACCAGAGATCGAATATTATAGGCCTTAGGCGCCTCGTATGGAAAGAATACGTCTTTTGGCTCCAAAAGATACATTTTGCACTGAACAAACGCATCTGCGCAGCGAGGGAACACGACCAGGCGTGCGTGCGTGCGTCGCCCCGTCTTATTTGTGCGCAAACATTCGGGATGGCGCATGACCCCGACGCACGGGCCGTGCGCCAGCCCGTGCTCTGGCTCGAAACTTTGGCAGGTTGCACGACCCGACCGCACGGGCCGTGCTCCCGCCCGTGCGTAGGGCCGATCCTCTTCTAGGTTGAACTCTATTAATTAATTACTAAAAATAATTAAACAATTAATTTTAAAGGTTTTTGGTTCAAAAAAGAATAAGAGCCTTGAAGCCTAAGCCCACGGCCAACTTGGGATATATTAAGTGTGCAACTATATCCTCTTTTTTCTATGTGGGATGGAGCATCTCTCCTTCCCCATATTTCCATTTTTCATACCATTTATTTGTATTAAGTGGCTAACTTCTAGTATTAATTTCTCATTCACCCGGAATCGGTTTTGAGAAATTCCAAATGTTATTCTCATCTACTCTCTTAGTAGAATTTTTTACAAATAATTTAATTCCATTTTTCACAAATGGAAACCACTTAATTATTTGGTCAAAATCGGGTCAACACCCATTTCTCAAGACCAAATTTCCAACAATCCCCCACATGAATGAAATTAATGAATGCGTGTATGCAGATTCGCTTGAAAGTCTCGGCGAATCGTTATTGCATCAGGATAGCTAGTTTGTGGCTTTGAACCTTCCTTAGTAAAATACTATCGGTTCTTCGGGCCGCTGTAGTGACGCGATGTCTGAACTACTCGATCGTTCGTGTAAAACCAAGACAACAATACTTACACAATAACAACTCTAACACTTGTTGTTCTCACGTTGTGTCCATTTCGCCCCTGGACCATATCTTAGATTCATAAGTGTTTCTTTTGAAGCGGCCATTACTTCTCACTTATATAGGTGAACTCCTATTGAAGAGTATCTGCAATACTCCACCTTCGGTATATGAATCATTAAAAGTCTTAAATTTAACCTCACCACATTCAACATGTTTACATTCACTTGGATGTATCGAGAATGAGCTAACATATTTTCCAAGTGTTCAATCGAACATTCATAACTTAGTTGTCCCATTGAACCAAGGTCTTGGGATCTCCAATTCACAATGTTGGGTTACCGCTATGAACATTCTTTAAGTAGTGGATTTTAAACTCATTCCCTTAATAGTTTATATAGTTGATCTCGATTTATGCCTTTCGTAAGCGGATCGCAAGGTTTTCCCTTGACTTTCCGTAGTCAACCGAAATAACTCCATTTCAAATCAATTTATTGGTATTATGTCTACGACAAAAGCATTTAGACTTACAACTTTCCTTTACAAGAAAAGACATTTTTAATAAATAGGGATGACAACGGGCGGGTTTGGCCAAACCGGGACCCGCCCCGCCAAGAAGAAGTAAGACCCGCCTCAAGACCCGCCCCGCCCGCCCCGCCTCAAAACCCCGGGCGGGTCTAGACCCGCCAAATATATTTTTAAATTATAATAATTTATATTTTTCTATTTGTGGCCAAATTTTCAAAAGTAATCAAATGACAATAGATTAAAAAATAAATAAATATAATTATGCAACTTATTATAACTATTTTTTTAGAATTGACTACTATTAAGATTTTGTTTTAAAAACAAATACTATTAGTATATTATATAGTACTCAACTAATACTTAAAATAAATATTCAAAGTAGAATATTACAAGATATTATATTAGTAAATTAAACTTTAAAAGTAAATAATATTATAATAGTACTCAACTAATATTTTTAAACATATAACACTCAAATTTAAAAGTAAATAATGCAAAAATATTTTAATATATATTTAAAATTTTAATAAAAATTAACATGCCGGGCGGGTCCGGGCAGGTCCTATAGGACCGGGACTCACCCGGACCCGGGCGGGTTTTGCAACCTTAGACCCGGGACCCTCCCCGGGACCCATTTATCCGGGTCTAGACCTGCCCCATCGGGGCGGGTTTAATGCGAAACCCGCCCCATTGCCATCCCTATTAATAAATACAACATTTCTTGATTTAATGATCGTACCATCACTTATATCATAAATGTTGAATTTATTTCATTGGTTGCTTCTACTTTTTCCAAAGCACCCCCATTTTAAGGCAATCTCTTTTATGTGGTTTTGCTAAAAAGTAAAGCACCTCTTTCAACTTCTGATATCTTGTTTAACACAAGATCATCCAGAATTCTTATGGCTCTTGGCCATTTTCATTTTATTTTGTTAGAACATTGTCCTGACAATCCAGTTAGAATCTCGTTCTACCAGATTTTAGATCTTAGTTCCAACAACTACATCTTTTACAATGTGTGTAACCTTTGATGTTATCATAGCTTTAGTAAGACTTGATTCAACTTGTTACGGTTCCGCCTTTAGTGTTACAACACTTTCGACAATACTCGCAAATATGGTTTTGGTGTTTACAACACTTTTGGCAACACCTTTTGTTACATATATAAAATGCAAACAGAAACTCCACTGGTGTTCCACAAAGTATGATCATGCCACCACATTTGCCGATTTCCATTCGGAATCCCGGTTGTCTTCCTCAATCCTCAATCGAACTATCAAATCCTCAAGCCCCATTTCCTTTCGCTTGTGCTTGAGGTGGTTCTTAAAATCTTTCCACAAAGGCGGCAATTTTTCAATAATTCAGAATCATCCCTTCGATACTAAATCGTAAAGTATGATATGAATTTCTTGCACTTGGTTAATCACCGTCTTGGTGTCAACCATCTTATAATCCAGAAATTTATCGACTATAGACATTGTAGATGACATCGTCTAGCCCGTCAAAATATAATTTCGACAAAGGAAATCACTATTATGCCAAGCATCCACAGCGATTCTCCGTTCATTGTCGGATTCTTCATCACCAACGGCAGGGGATTCCTCCTTCACGAAACGAGACAGACCCAAAGTCGTCACGTAGAACAACATCTTCTGTTGCCATCTCTTGAAGTCGGCACCGGAGAACTTCGTCGGTTTCTCACCATGAGCAGGAGCAGCAACCTTCAAAACCGGAGTGAACGATCCTGAAGCCATCGTCTTAAACAGAAACAAAATATTTCTGTCTTGCGTTTGTTGGTAAAATATAAATGGTTGGATTTCTATATGGAAGAAAATGGCTAG
Source organism: Rehmannia glutinosa (assembly GCA_016081115.2). Lineage (NCBI taxonomy): Eukaryota > Viridiplantae > Streptophyta > Magnoliopsida > Lamiales > Orobanchaceae > Rehmannia > Rehmannia glutinosa. The sequence goes on along the minus strand of CM071924.1, from coordinate 96,342,209 downwards.
GATAAAGTCGAGGCCAGAATTAGATTCTATCTCCGCAAGACGAAAACTCCATGTATACCGAGTCCTTACGGTTCAAAGATCGCCTCTAAGATGCAACAACTTTGAACAGGTTCGGTTAGCAAAGACTAGCAAAACCGAACAACAACGAACTACAAAGTGTTTGACAACTTTCAAGCTTTTAGAAAAGGAAATGGGACAAGATGCAAAATTGCAATGCTCGTTTTTGTTATCGATAATTTTGTATATGTTTTCAGTCACCAGTGATCGAATATTATAGGTCTTACGCGCCTCGTATGGAAAGAACACGTCTTTTGGCTCGAAAAAGATACCTTTTGCACTAAACAGACGACCGCGCGCGTCGTCGCGTCTTGCGGCCAGTGCGCAAACGTTCGGCATGGGCGACGACCCGACGCGACGGGCCGCGGCGTCGGCTCGAAAACTCGGGCAGTAGCACGACCGACCGACGGCCGTGCTCGCCCGTCTGTGCGGGCCTATCTCTTCCAGGTTGAACTCTATTAATTAATTATTAAAATTAATTAAATCTATTAATTTAATTACCAAAATTAATTAAACAATTAATTTTAAAGGTTTTTTGGTCCAAAAGGAATAAGGGCCTTGAAGCCCAAGCTTCCACGGGTCGCGGCCCACGACCACGACCGGCGGCGGCGGCGGCGCAAGACGCGTGTTTGCTTTGAACCAAACCCACAAGCATGTAGATCCTCACCCTTTAAAAACTTGGGTGCCCCCAAGGGCCCAAACCCATATGTCCAACTTGGGATATATTAAGTGTGCAACTATATCCTCTTTTTCCAATGTGGGATGGAACATCTCTTCTTCCCCACATTTTTCATTTTTCATACCATTTATTTGTATTAAGTGGCTAACTTCTAGCATTAATTTCTCATTCACCGGAATCGACTTTGAGAAATTCCAAATGTTATTCTCATCTACTCTCTTAGTATAATTTTTTACAAATAATTTAATTCCATTTTTCACAAATGGAAACCACTTAATTATTTGGTCAAAATCGGGTCAACACCCATTTTTCAAGACCAAATTTCTAACAGATCACACCGCCTAAATTCTTTACCAGTTGATCTATGGCCGAGGACAAAAAGGAACCTTTTCAAGCTATAATAATTAGTCGTCTACTCATCTTACCTTATTGTAAAATAAGTAAGCAAGGAAAAATATTTGACATAAGTCATAAATTTATACGTTCTCCAACTTGTAAAGACGCAAAAAACAAAGAACTTATGGGTCCATATAATATTTATTAATTTGAGGGAACAATTTACTAGTGCCCCTATTAAATGCAAATTTTATTGAAGAAGCTCTACCTAGTAGTTAGTACATACCAAAAGCTCATGATGGAAATTCAAAACAATAGAAGATTTAGAAAGAAATTGCATGATTTGACATCTTATTGTAGTGAATGAGATACTCCATCTGTCCCCAATTATATAGTCAATTTGACTTTTTACACATATTATGAAAAAGTATTGAAAATTACAAAAATACAAAATATTTTACTTAATTTGCCCTTATTTAATGAATAGTGTAAATTACAAAATGCATATTAAATAGGGTTATAATAGTAAAAGAATAAAAAAATAATATTAAATATAGAAAGTGGACTATATATTTGAGACATCCCCAAAAGAATACTGGACTATATATTTGGGATAGGGAATATAAAATACTTGCATGTTAATTAAAATTGATCATAAAAGTAATTTCATTTTTTCGAGCTAATACTTCAAATCCATCAATACAAATAAAACCAAAAAGATCTATTTGGTTTGACTCGCCTAAATTTTGTAATGAATGATCTAGTTCTTCCCCTACTCCGTTTGTGTGGGAGACGGGAAATTTACCCTTTTGGCTTCAAGAACTTGTAATGAATGATCTTACTCTCGAATAAAATTACGAGTTTCTTTTGACTTAAAAAAAGAAAAACAAAAAACACTTTTGTGCATAATTGGATATGATGATAACACCAAATCTTTAATTTTTGAGTTACTAATAAATTTGCTTTTAACTAATCAAAAAAATTGTGACAATCATTTCATTTTAGAATATTCAAAACTTCGATGGTTATTTTGTACCTAAAGAGATAAAAACTGAACTACGTGAAAAGGCCTCTGATGGTGAGATCTTCTCAAGAATCCAACTCAATCATCAGCTAGCCTGCAAAAGACTGTCCGAAGAGAATTCCGGCGTAAGCACTCCGACGATCAAGTCAGTAAAGGAAAAATGAGTAAAGAAAAGTGTATGAAATATAAAAGCTGAAAATAAAAAATGCCAAAGGTCCTTGATTTTTCACATTCTTCCTCCTTTTATACCCAAACCATTTTGTCCTTGATATACACGTGTCCCTCTGGATTGGGAGTCAAAATAAGATGGAAAATCGTGTTAGTTCGACGAAAAAGAACTAGTCACATCCGTCAAGTGTTCGCTTTATTTTTAGCTTCACCGCAAGTGTACGGTGTAGTTTATAGAATAGGGTAAGCAAGGTCGTATCCACGGAGACTAATAAATTAATGTGCTAAGTATTGAACTAAGATAGTCTTATTTTTATTTAGACGATCGAAATTGGATGATTGTTGTGGAGGTAAAGACAAGAATAACCACAAGAATACAAGATACTAAGAATAATGGAATTATCAAGAGAATGAAATGGATTCCCGGATTATGGTTTCAATTAATATTCCTCTTGTTGTCCGATTTAATCAAAGCCAAAGTTATTATCAATACACCTATAAGACGATCACAATGGTATTTTATCCTCCCTCTCGAGATGTATATAAAGTGTAGATTGAAATATCTATGCTAGCATCTCTACTCAACATAAGATACACAACTCCCAAATGCACAAAAGATCAAATATCCTCACAAATATTCACAAACCTCTCGATTATGCAAATATTCATGTCAAGTACTCAAGATCTAATATTGAAACTCATCTCTCGAATTATGAATCAATATATCAAACAAGTTAAATCATTGGCCAAGTGATAAAACAAGAATAAGAACAAAGTACTCAAATAGGCTTCAAGACAATAACTTCAACTAAGATTAAAACATTCAACAAGAGTTCAATTAATCTACTTCCAAAACCGGAAATCACAAGAAGTTTAGCTACTCATTACAAATAAACAACTCATAGACAAATTGTTCATATTCATGGCAAGCTAAAATGAAAGATTAAAGCACAAAGAATGAGAAAACTTAGGAAATGGATAATCTCTCGATTAATCTTCAATCCTCAAGCTCCGATTCGACCCGATTCTTCCCTTGATTCTTCCTTGATGAATTTGAGCTATTTCTTGTGTTCTTGGGTCTTTTCCGGACCTTTCCTCCTCTCGGTGTGCGCCCAAGAAGTGGTATTTATACCCTTTTTGAAGTCTAGGTCAATTCTTTGTCATTTTTGGAGTTTTCTGCAAGAACGCACGGGTCGTGCGCCCACGCACGGGTTACCCGTGCTCAAAGCCGTAGGAAAACATGAAGTCTCTGTAGGGCGCACGGGTCGTGCGTCCACGCACGGGTTACCCGTGCGCCACCCAAACGTCCAAATTTGTTTGCGGGGTCTTCATAATAGTTGTAGCCCTCTCTTTTAGCTTTCCATAGCCACTTGAATCACCTTAATATCAATTTTGTAGAGAGAGTTATGGCCAAAATACTAAACCCTGCCAGTGTTGGAAATTCCATACGCGTTTGGATGTTCCTTGAGATAAATCTCCTTGTTGTTTGATCATCCATGCTTCTTTTGACACACGACTCATCACTATGACTCTAGAATCCATATATTTGGCTTCCAATTGGGTGTAATCGCTCGATTCTTGATGATTCTAGGTTGCAATGCTCGTATTTGTCACAAAATCACTCCAAATATCGTTAAATTCCTATAAAACGAGCAAAGCGTAATATCTTTCCCACAAAGAGCGAATATATACCATTTCATACACATTATTGCATGTTTATAAACAATTATAGCCATAAATATGCCCTAAAATACATGCAAAACTCACACCTATCAAAATCCCCAAACTTAAACATTGTCATTCCGTCGGTCAACGCTTTTAAAAACTAGACAAAACATGATTGGGAGTAATGAAAAGTAGAACACACAACAACTCCATAAAATTCGCATTGTTTATCGTAGGTGTCAAGCAACGAATAAACCAAGTCTCAAACATCTAACATAGAGCACACATCAAAGAAACCATGGTAAATGCTAAGAATTATGCCTCACAAAGATCAAGTGTATACTCTCATCTCAAATAAATATAGGACGTGTTTACGCTCAAATCAATTCAATGTTGTAGAATTACCATATGCTTGCAAATCGTCTCATTTCTCCGCCACTAGAATGTATGCAATTTGTGAATCAAAAAGGACTTTCTCATTTGGTTGTAATGAATGCTCTTTGGTTAGGGTAGGAAAATATAGATAGAGTGACTCAAACTCGAGCGTATAGACCGGTGAGCATATAAATCATCTACATTAAAGCTTAATATGCTACCAAAATCATCTCTCATTTTCACCAACTCTTCTTATCTCCATCCCCTTTCTTTTATAAAACACCATCACCTCACATTACAATTCCTAGCCTCTAAGTTCATTCAAAGAAAACTCATTCATAAAAGCTAATTTTTTTTTGACTCTTTTGTGAGTTTTCAACATTCTTTTGCTTCTCCTTTTCTTCCCCTTTTGTTCCCATCAACCAATTTATCCAACTTTTCAATTCCAACCCATTCAACCTCATTCAATCCCTTTACTCAATGTTATACGCTCAAGTATGGGGTAACAAATATATCAAGTTAAGGGCTTGAATTGTTGCTATCAAGAAATTAGGCAATAAGCTCAAGTTGGCTAACTAGGATTTCAGATTATCATCATTAGGTAAGCAAAAGGCTTGAAGGGCTAACAAAAATGGCCTTTGATCATTTTCACACCGCATACAACATGTGACCTTGACAGAGATACCGAGCAAGTTCTAGAATTCTAACAACATGAATGATACACTCAAATCAATCAACAAGATCGCATATGATGAAAGCAAAGAAAGGCTCAAAAGCTCACAGCTTGCAAATCGTAATTCAAAGCATCAAACCATGTTCTCAATATCCACATGCTCGATATCATCTATTCATGGCTCAATCAACTCATACTCAACACCCAATCCAAACAATACAAAATTTTCAAAATAGAGCACGAGAATCTCAATGTCGGTCAACTCACTCTCTAAACTCTATTAAAGCAATAAACGTCTAAAGTCAGAACGCGTCTTCTAATGCAATGCAACCTAAAATGCTCTACATGCAACTATATGAAAACACACAAAAATACAATTTTTTTTTTTTTTTAAATCCACACATTTAATATCAAGATACTATCCCTCCCCCAAACTTAAATGAAATTATATCGCACGTAAGGAAAGATAGAATTTCAATAAAGAAAAGTGTGAAGTTACCATTGGGTTGCCTCCCAACAAGCGCTAGATTTATCGTCTATAGCTCGACGTATGAATTGGTGCCTCTCTTGAATGCATATATTAGCCGCTTTGGGTCATGGTCAAGTGCCATATTTGCCTTACTTGCACCTAATAATGCATACTTGGGGTGTCCAAACAAGTATTGGAGTCCCGATGTTGGAACACTTTGATTTGAATTATGCTCATGTTGTCCATGCGCGCGTATGTACCACCAGTGTTCGTTTATTTGTGAAATAGCTTTCTTATGATATCACGCATGCACCGACCGGGCATCCACGCTACTGTTCATGTGTTCTAAATCTGTTTTTGCTCTTTTTCGACACCACACACAGCCGAAAGTGCATAGACACACAATCCGTATTTGGTTCCAAACTTTCTTGTTTTTTCGGGATCTTCGACTCCTCGTATTCGGTACCACTCTTTTGATGAATGGTACTAGATTGTTCCTTTGAGTTGACTTCGGTGATGCTCGAAAAATGGCTCTTTTGTTGTTGTTCACCAATAATCGTAGCTAATAGGCCCACTTGAGTCTCAAGATTTTTTATCGAATCGCCATTTGCAACTCCATCATGTCCATCCTAGCCTCTTGTGCATCGAACCGGTTCCTTGTCTCACTTACAAATGAAGTCATTTGATTCATGAATGCAATGAGGGCGTCTTTCCAAAGATGGCTTTGCCTCTGCATTAGTAAACCCATTCATTACATTGAAGCTTGATGGTGGTGGAATCACATTCTCCGTGTTAGCATATGAAAAATCTTCGTAATTCGCCCAATTTGGATAATAAGACGTAGGAGTATGATTATTCCAATAAGCGTAAGAATTCGAGTTATTGAAATAATTGGCATTCTCCATCCGAGCGGTGTTCGTGCACTACCTATACCAACTCAAAGAAACAAATCAAACATTGTAAAGAGAGAATTTACAAAAGAAAAATGAAATAAAAAAATGCCTAAATTAAAAATAATTCTATCTATCGCAATATTAGCACCAAAAATTGTATTAGTCCCCGGCAACGGCGCCAAAAACTTGTTCGCCTTATTTTTAGCTTCACCGCAAGTGTACGGTGTAGTTTATAGAATAGGGTAAGCAAGGTCGTATCCACGGAGACTAATAAATTTATGTGCTAAGTATTGAACTAAGATAGTCTTATTTTTATTTAGACGATCGAAATGGATGATTGTTGTGGAGGTAAAGACAAGAATAACCACAAGAATACAAGATACTAAGAATAATGGAATTATCAAGAGAATGAAATGGATTCCCGGATTATGGTTTCAATTAATATTCCTCTTGTTGTCCGATTTAATCAAAGCCAAAGTTATTATCAATACACCTATAAGACGATCACAATGGTATTTTATCCTCCCTCTCGAGATGTATATAAAGTGTAGATTGAAATATCTATGCTAAAGCATCTCTACTCAACATAAGATACACAACTCCCAAATGCACAAAAGATCAAATATCTTCACAAATATTCACAAACCTCTCGATTATGCAAATATTCATGTCAAGTACTCAAGATCTAATATTGAAACTCATCTCTCGAATTATGAATCAATATATCAAACAAGTTAAATCATTGGCCAAGTGATAAAACAAGAATAAGAACAAAGTACTCAAATAGGCTTCAAGACAATAACTTCAACTAAGATTAAAACATTCAACAAGAGTTCAATTAATCTACTTCCAAAACCCGGAAATCACAAGAAGTTTAGCTACTCATTACAAATAAACAACTCATAGACAAATTGTTCATATTCATGGCAAGCTAAAATGAAAGATTAAAGCACAAAGAATGAGAAAACTTAGGGAAATGGATAATCTCTCGATTAATCTTCAATCCTCAAGCTCCGATTCGACCCGATTCTTCCCTTGATTCTTCCTTGATGAATTTGAGCTATTTCTTGTGTTCTTGGGTCTTTTCCGGACCTTTCCTCCTCTCGGTGTGCGCCCAAAGAAGTGGTATTTATACCATTTTTGAAGTCTAGTCAATTTCTTTGTCATTTTTGGAGTTTTTGCAAGAACGCACGGGTCGTGCACCCACGCACGGGTTACCCGTGCTCAAAGCCGTAGGAAAACATGAAGTCTCTATAGGGCGCACGGGTCGTGCGCCCACGCACGGCTACCCGTGCGCCATCCCGTAGAAAACATCCGGTCTCTCGTAGGGGCACGGGTCGTGCGTCCACGCACGGGTTACCCGTGCGCCACCCAAACGTCCAAATTTGTTTGCGGGGTCTTCATAATAGTTGTAGCCCTCTCTTTTAGCTTTCCATAGCCACTTGAATCACCTTAATATCAATTTTGTAGAGAGAGTTATGGCCAAAATACTAAACCTGCCAAGTCTTTGGAAATTCCATACAGCGTTTGGATGTTCCTTGAGATAAATCTCCTTGTTGTTTGATCATCCATGCTTCTTTTGACACACGACTCATCACTATGACTCTAGAATTCATATATTTGGCTTCCAATTGGGTGTAATCGCTCGATTCTTGATGATTCTAGGTTGCAATGCTCGTATTTGTCACAAAATCACTCCAAATATCGTTAAATTCCTATAAAACGAGCAAAGCGTAATATCTTTCCCACAAAGAGCGAATATATACCATTTCATACACATTATTGCATGTTTATAAACAATTATAGCCATAAATATGCCCTAAAATACATGCAAAACTCACACCTATCATCAAGTCACCTTACGGGATAGTTACTTCCGTCGAATCGACTTTTTGGGATATTAATTACTTGTCAGGTCTTCCCCGGGGGACATTTAATGCTTGCAGGTATGACCTGACACTTAAGAACTTCACGTCAGGTCATCCCTATCTTTTAGTAACTTCCTGTCAGGCCAATCGAGGCCTTAGTATTTCCTGTTAAATCAATCGTATCTCCTAGTAACTTTTTGTCGGCTCGGCCGTATCTCCTAATAACTCTCAGTCAGTTCGGCCGTATCTCCTAGTAACTTTCTGTCAGGTCGACCATATCTCCTAGTAACTCTGTCAGTTTGGTCGTATCTCCTAGTAACTCTCCGTTAGTTCGGCCGTTCGTACTAGTTATTCTACATCAGGTCCGCTATGCTTGTGAGCATCCTGACAGGTCGGCTCTCCTGAGCAATTTGTCAGGTCGATCAAACACTCTTGTCTAGGTCTACATCTTTTGTAACTATAGCTCAGCTCGGTCAAGCTCCTGAAGACTTGCTTCTTTCCAAAGGATCGCCCTATTCGTATGCTCTTAGATCACCTAGTTTGAGGGTAGATCTAAACTAGGTGAGTATCGAATGACAGGTCTCCCTTGAGTGTACCGAATCAACTAGTTCCCCTACTCTCCTAGTTTGAGGGTAGATCTAAACTAGGTGAGTAAAGAATGTCAGGTCTCCCTTGAGTGTACCGAACCAACTAATCCCCCTACTCTTTTAGTTCGTAGACCTGAACTAGGGGAGTATTACATGAGAGGTCTCCCCTGAGTGTACCTTTTAGTTTTAGTTAATGACATGTCTGCAGACTGCAGTATTAGGTCTCTCTTAGAGAAGTAAAATGCTTTCAGTCAATTCAATTTCCTGTAACTTCTTTTTCTTTTTATGTATATAATAATGTCTTTTAACTGCATAAAAAGAGATGAGCACATGATTATGGATTCGTAACATTTTAAAATTTTTCTGCAATTTATGAGATCTAAAGCAGTACATATTCATATCTTATTTACATTAATTAGCAGCCCATAAATGAGCTGTATTTAACTCAATCCAAGAGCCATAATTAACTCTATAAGCCCACAATTAATTAAAGTATATAACTAATTAATAATGTGGCAGTAACAGAGTATTATTATTTAAATGTACTGCTACTGGTTAAGGTTGACAATAGGGACAGTTAACTGACATGGGCTAATATTAAACTGAATAAAGAAAAAGAAAAGAAAAAGAAATTAACAAAAGAGACTAACGACCGTTAACCAGGGGACTAACGGCCGTTTCTTTGCACGGACTTGGCGGCAAGCTACTCCTTCCCGATGCAACAAGCCGTTGCACAAACCCTCCGATCCTCTGTCCGTTAGTCTCCGTCAGTAGCCGTTTCCCGCCAAACGGTAACGACTCCACCCCTCTCTCCGTCAATACCTCTCCCGCATATTCCCCACACCGTTCGCCTGTAGAATATCGCCGTCAAGATGTTAGTAACTCCGTTACTCACTGCAGAATTAACGGTGAAAAGTTAATTCAGTTTCGAATTTACCTGAATTCTGACGTAATCGTTAGGATTCCAGCAGAAGGCGTTCCCCAGCATTTGATCAACGGTTTCAGAGACGCCGTCAAGGACAATGCCGACGACCGACGCCGTCGAGCAGTCGCCGTTACGGTTGATCTTCATCCTCGACGGACTGCTTAACGGTCCGTTACCGATGGAGAGAACCAGCAAATCGTCAACTCCGGTCACCGACGGAAAATCACGCTTGTTGTGCAAAACGTGAGTTACGGCGGCGGCCGTGGGATTGTTCATCACAAGTCCGCCGTCCACCGCCAGGCAAGAGGTTTTTCCGTCGCTGGACGATAGCTTGTAAGGTTTGAACATCGACGGCGTCGCTGACGTGGCGCGGATCACTTTCCAAAGCTCGAAGTCGAAGCTCGGCGACTCGATGGCGTCGGCTCGAGAGAAAACGAACGGCGCCGAGCTGTTCAAATCAAAGCACGGGACAAGTAGAGACTTACACGTGTCCTTAAGCGTTAAAACCTTGCCATCGTCTCTCCGGAATGCCTCCTTCAACACGGAGTCCATGCTCCTGCCGGAAAACCTAATCCGTCGGCGCAAAACGCCGACGTTTCTGACTTTGAATAGCTTCGCCTGATTCTCCGCCACGAAATCAGCGGCGTCTCTAGCTGAGAACAGAGGACGGCCAGAGCCGTCGTCGGCGACGAGCATTGCGGCGAGGAGAGCACCAATTCCAGTACCGACAACAATATCGAAGAAATCCGCAATCCGAGCGTTTGAATCGCCGGTTTTATGTTGGATCTGGTCCTCCAGATGAACCAAAGCAGCACAAGCAACATTGCCGGTGGTTCCTCCTCCGTCAATACTCAGAACACGAGTTTTTTTGCCTTCACAGTGGTGCAGCCATTTCTGCTCCAGCTTGGAGAAAATCTCCAATGTCAGCGTGCTCAACTCCATCACTGTCAATCAGATACAGATTCGCAGAGAACCAATTAAAAACCACAACCGAAAAAGCTGCGGCGCCAATATTTGTTGAAAAATTTGGGGCGAAATTGATGCAGAGCAGAGTGTATATAAGAGGAGCTAGAGCTATAGCTATAGCTATATTGCTAGGTAGGGCGGATTACTTACAGTGATCCGTGGAAAAGCGAAAGGTCACGCTTAACTACTGAAGCACATTAATGGTGATGAAATGGTACTTCTTCTCTCACAAGAAAACACACAGTGAGTGAGTAATTGCGCAATTTTTGCTCAGTGGGACTGAAAGTGTGGGGGAAGGTTGAATGGGTGGGAGTGTGGTTACATGAGGTTTGTGTGTGCATATATATAATTTTTTTTTGAGGAAGTGTGCATATATATAATTATATTTATATATTGGGTATTCTCTTGCTTTCTATTTAATGGGATTGTTTAATGATGGTTGGGAAATACCGTAAGAGGGGCAGTACTCTAGTTACGGTGCGCGGTGTTGTACTTGATTTTTGTTTTTCCATTTTTGTTTCTATTCAATTTATTAGACGCGGTTTCACTGTTTTATTTACTATCTGCAGACTAAGTTTGTCTCGTGGGCATGCGCTGCATGTGGAGGTGGCAATGGGCCGAGCCAGCCCGGCTCGAGTCCATCAAACTTTAAAAAAAAAAAATCGGGTCAAGTCGGCTCGATTTTGGTCGGACCACATGAAAGATTGTTTCAGCCCATATATATACTTTGTGTACAAAAATATTGAGGAATCGTGGAGCCATTTGGGCTATACTCAACGTTTTAGGCATGGTCCAATTTAACCCAAATCTCGGGCCGGCCTACAGATCGGACTTGGTTTTACCACCTCTGATTGCATGTGCTAGAGTGGCACTAATGGAAATTAGGGGGAAAAATACCCCTTTTTTGTGTTGTATGGTATACGATAATAATATTATATTATATGAAATTTAATAAGTTAAAATATAAGATGAAATACTATAGAAAATAGGAGATCTCGTGCAGATGGCTACAATATTCGAAAACACATAATAATACTATAACCTCATTACTGAGCCAATTTTTATTTTTTGGTTTTGTTTTTAACTGCTTTGCTTTGTTCAATTGTCCTTCAATGATAGCATTTCTTCATTATTCTTCGTATAGGTTTATAAAGGTAAGGGATAATTGCAAAAATACCCCAGATATTTGAGCTAATTACAAAAGAATCCAGATATGTTCAAAACTACAAAAAGTCCTTTGAAGTTTCATTTTTGTCTTAAATTTACGGAAATCAAATCTCAAGAAGATTTTTGCAATTTTAAAAAAATGGGTTTTTTTTAATTAGCTCGAACCTCAGGGAGGTTCTCGTAATTATCCCTAAAGATAAATCAAAGAAAAGGAGTTTTAAAAAATCGCATTGTTCAAAGTATTCTAAAAAGCGACCAAAAGGTTACTAGTGTTAGTTTCCTTCATAACTCCTTTGCACCAAATCATTGAAAATCTTAGAATTATCAGCATCACTAAAAATAGATGAACATAAATGAGCAGCACCAAATTAGTTAGCCCATCTCAAAATGTTGCCATTTTCATCACCACATATCAATTTGCAATCTGTTTGCTTGCCATTTCTCCCATGCCTTTGGCATTCAAAGTTTGGTAAGCCCACCAACCAATTTGTGACATTCTGAACAAAATGCAACTTTCATGTATGATACAACCACCAAAACTTTGTACAATAGGATTTGTTAGAGTGATGCATTTCACTCAGTAAAGGAGATTTCAAATGACAAACATCTAAAAAGAAACAAATTGAATCGTCTCACGAGCAGGCAGTTGGACCCTCAAGAATGGTGTCCGTCTTTTCTTTTTTTAAAGAAACAAACCGAATCGTTACTATGGTATTTTCATACATTTGATAAAATGACTCCAAGTCAAACAGTTCCAGAGTCCATTCTCTTAGACTTCATTTGGAAGAATGTATTTAAGGTTCGTGATAACAAATCAATTAGGTTGCATTTTGGGTGGAGGAATTTGGATTTGAAGGAGGACCAGAGTCCATTCTCTTAGACTTCATTTGGAAGAATGTATTTAAGGTTCGTGATAACAAATCAATTAGGTTGCATTTTGGGTGGAGGAATTTGGATTTGAAGGGAGGATTTGACAGAACGACTTCAAATGACTTCGTATAAAATGGATTTGAAATCCACCACAGTAACTCAAAATGAGAGCATAAGGATTTGAAATTCATTGTACCAAACAAATCAATTCGATGGATATATAATCATTAGCTTCAATTCCATCAATCCAAATGAATCATAAATCAATGAAACAACACGTTAAAGAAAGCTTCTTCCTTGTCACCACTCCCACTACCAATGAGAGGACTGAAAGCGGCCTACTTGAGAATGGCTCCTTGACTTTGCTTTCAACCGGCTTGGTATTGGCTCCTCAAGAAAGAGTTCACTAACTCCGCTAGCAGACGCTTTTCAACAGCAGCCTAATTCTCATCTCCGTTCTATCAACTCCCCTTGCATGCAATTATGTGGTGGTGAACCTCTCATTCTAATTCAGTGCTCTCCGAACCGTGCGGTGTGATTATAGATTTGAAACCCTTAGCTTCAAATACATCAATCCAAATGAAGCCTAATAATTTATTTGTGTGCATGTGTTTCATGCTCCTAACTAGTTTCAACTATTTTAGGAGTCATTGTGGTGAATTTCAAATCTACCTTAATCTGAAATATCCTTCCCCCAATTTTCATTTTTTTAAAAAAAAATCATGCCCTGTCAATTGTCATTGTTGACATTTGAACTCGGACCTCTTCACAAAAGAGTAATACATGTGGCCACTGGAATGACCCCTTTCCCTTTCCCCAATTTTTATGCATTGCAGTTGGACACTAAACTATAAACATTAAATTTGGACAATAATATTTTTTTATTTTTTCCCATATATATGTATATTTTTATTTTATGAATGGCCAATGTATTCGTTATAAAAATAAAAAATTAAGACATTTTATTTGTACTAGTGTGTGTAACTAGTGATTGTGAACGTGGATCCAACTTTTCCAGGATTTATAAAATAAAAACAAGCTGATTATCATAATCATAAATCATAATTTTATCCAAGGCCGAACCTCTCAAGCATTTGTAATTAATATACAAAAAACTCCTAATTATTGAAAACAAAAGAACAAACCATAACTCCATGAACACAACAAAAAACACCCATCAATTGAAACCCCAAACAAGAATAAGCAACAGCCCAACATTACAAGAGAACAGCCCATTGTTAAACACGAGAGATTCTCCACTACTGGGAGATGGGCTTGGCGCTTGCGGCCCAATATATGAGGCCTTTGGAGCTTCGGTTTCATGTGGAGCCTGAATTGGGCTTGTAGCGGACCGATGAGACTTGGGCACCCTTATGTCAACCTTCTGTCCGGCCTGGCAATGGCCCACAAAGCCACAGATGTAGTAATAGTGGCCGGAGCTACGAATAACGATGGAGTCGTTGCCGGTGGCGTAGGTGGACAAGGGAACCGATGCATTGCACGAGTGGAACTCCGATCGGCTCACTTGCACCACATTGTGAAATCGTGGATCATACTCGAAAACTATACACAAAAAAATTCATGATATATAGTTTTGTATTTTGTTCATCGCCCTAGTATAAAAAAATGGTAATAGGCTAAATTGGTCACTTACGTTTTACGAAAATGTAAAATAGCCAAACATGTTTTTTTTTTTCTTTAGCAATTTAGACTAAAAGCGTCGGTCATCCATTTCTTGTATTGTTTGATTAGGTATTAGGCTATTTTAAAATGTTGTGATACAATATTTCTTGGTACAAAGAAACATGTTTTGGTACCAGTCCGAGATTGAGAAAAGCAAAATGGACAATTAAACTAAAAAATAGCTAAAAAAATATGTTTATTATGGACAAATAGCTTAATAATCCGATGGATTGAAAAACTAGATAAATTTGTCACATACGCAAAATTATGCATAAACCTAACTTATATTGGAAAAACAGCTTTAAAATTGTATGGTACAAAAATTGGTCTGTGACATTACAAACTGAAGAAACATAATTGAATAAATAGAGTAATAAATTAATAAATTTCGCCTACAAATAAAAGCCATTTTTTTTACTTTAATTTGGTCACTGGAATTTAGTGGGTTTTAATTTGTTTAAAAAAATTAAGTTGATGATACATAATGGAACACACACACACAAAAAGCAATATCATAATCACATAGCTAATTAAAGAGGGTAATATAAACTTACCAAGAGTGTCACCAACTTGGAAAGTCTTTGAAGAAGCCCATTTATTGTAATCCACATTCCCAATAATAGTCCACCCAGTAGTATCACCAACTTTGTACACAGAACAATTGCAAAATCCACAAACAGCCATCATAAACAAGAGTAACACCACCAAATCCATGATTGAAACCTCCCTGAAATTATATGTGGAAGATATTTAAGAATAAGTGAAAATGTAATAAAAAGAGTTCTTTAAAGGCCCATTATATAAGGGGGTTTTAAAGAGTGGGGGAAAAAGGCAGTAGGTGTTATTTGGTGGAAAAAGCCAAAGAATTTTCAGCAGTAAAAAGAGTCACAATATGTGCATGAATAATGGGATTTGTTATGCATTTGCATGTTATTTTTACCATGTAAACGTGATTGTACCTTCTCATCTTTTGGCTGTATTTTGACTGGTGGTTTACTGGTCATGTGCCATGAATAGGACTGAAAAAGCGAAGCAAGCTACTCGATCTTTCGATTAGAGATCGATCGTTAAAAACTCGTTTGAGCTCGATCCGTTAACATAACGAACCAAGCTTGAACACATTTTTTCGTTCGATATGATGTAAAGCTCGGCTCAAGCTCGACTAGATTAGTAAAAAAGAATAAAAGATATGTAAAACTATCAAACTACTCTAGCTCGATTCGTGTTCGGCTCGACTAAAGCTCGTTCGAGCTCGGTTCGATTAATAATCAAACCAAACTCGAACACAATTTTTGAAGCTCGATAAAATTCAAACAAATACTATATTTCGACTTGACTCGTTTACACCCTAGCCATAAAGAATAAAAAGGACAAGGAAATGGTCTTATTATGATTAATCCTGAACCATTGGCTTTACATTAAATATTATCAAGGAATAATTAAAAAACTATCTCTAAGGTTTAGTCTAATTACGTAAAAACCCAATCATCTTTTAAAAGTTACAAATACATGGCCCCCTTAGGTTTTGTGTTTTTTAACACAAATTACCCCCTCAATACACCCTCAATAGGTGCTATTTGTAATATAAAAACACACGTCAATGAGGTATTTGTAATTTTAAAAGATAACAATTTTCTTTTAAATTAGGTTACATCTCAAGGGTAGTACTTGTAATTATCCCTATTATCAATGGGGGTGTGAAATACAAAGCTGGATTGCATAGTTGAACAAGTCATGCTATTTCAAAACATATTTACCACGAGTTTGTAGTTCAGTGGCATCGCTCACCATTTATAAGGGTGTTGATCAAGATTCGAACCTTGTATCTTTCAATTTATTTGAAATTTATCTTCTCTCATCCAACCACTACTCCTAACTTAACATTTTTGAAACACCGAGTTTGAATTAATGGATGAATGACTAAAGCACCAATAGATATGTAGGCCTTGAAGATGAGCGACGTCCCAGGTTTCTCTCGTGGGAGGAAAACCTTGAGCGAATTGTCTTGGGTCTCCCAAGAATGTGTCCCCCATTATCCTCGTACAAACACTTGGTCTCCCACGCCTATCTTCATCCACCCATGCCTATCTTCATCCACGCCCACCTTCATCCTTCCAAGCTCATCTTTATCCACACATGCACATCTTCATCTCTTCAGTCTTAACCTTTTTGCTGCTTCTTTTCCTGCTTAATTCTCACACTCTATTAGCTCGTTTTTCTATTTTCCACACGTTAAAGATTTTTTTCTTCTTTCTTTTTTACTTCTGGTTTTCTCACATGTCCTTGTTCTCTTTGCAGATCTCGTGGTCATTTTAAGGCTTGGAGTAGCTGTGTTTACTCTGCTGCTGTCACCTGCGTAGCTCACCATCCAGCAGGCTCCCTGTCATCAATGGAGGAATCTCTTGACTCCCTATATGCCCGCCTCTCCCTAGCTGACGAGGAAAAATCTTGCATTGATGGCAATACGGCTCAATACGATGCACTGAACATCTCCCACTCGCTTGTCGGCAAAGTTATCGCCCCCCGCATCATAAGCTTTGATCACATATCCTCTTTATTCAAAAAACTATAGAACCCGAAAGGCACCTTCTCGTGCAAACCCCTCCATGACAATACGGTTTTATTCTCTTTCGGAGATACGGTTGACAAGAAGAAGGTGCAACTGGGAGCCCCCTGGCTTCTGGACCGTTTCTTAATGTCTCTCGAAGAAGCGAAGTCTGATATGATTATCTCAAATGTTGAATTCAAGAAATCTCCATTTTGGATCCAACTTCACGATATTCCTTTGGGTTTGATGACCAAGAAATTTGCCAAACTAGCAGGGGATTCTATTGGCAAATTCATCGACGTTGATTGTGATTCGACAGGTTCCGCCATCGGTAAATTTTTACGCATCCGTGTGGAGATCGACATCACCAAACCTCTCAGAAGAATCTTACAAGTCGATTTCCAAGAACATAAAACAACGTATGTTCTCAAATACGAAAGGCTCCCGGACTTTTGCTTCTTTTGTGGAAAAATCGGCCACATTGTTAAAGATAGCGATGATCACATCCTTAATTCGCCATTACAAAAAGATCAGTTCGAGTTCGGGGCTTGGCTTCGCGCTCCCAACACCATTAATCCTTTCTCCTCAAACCGCCAAATCCCTCGTCCCCAAAACCCACCAGAACCTCACAATCTCAACGTTCACATTCCAACCTCTGCTCTTCCAAATACTCACACTCCCCTCTCAACACATGATACTCCACTTTCACAAAATGAACCCATTCCTCGTGATAATCCAAACCCCCGGCATTAACTCCTATCCCCACTGTCCCCATCTTGACTCTTCATAAAAAATCTCCCCCAACTGTCACTGACAATCCTCCCAGCCCCTCCTACGACGCCACCCTCATTCTACCCTCCAACCATCTCCAGCCGTCTGCTCACTCACCCCCCACACAAAATATTAACTCTCAAATTTCCCCTTCTTTACATGATCCCCAAAATACCTCATCTTCCCCTGATAATATCCATAGTCCCTTTCTCGTTCAAGTTCTCATGCTTCTCAATACACCCGCCCGAAAATTAGCCCAAAAATTCCAACGTCTCAGAAAACAAACCCAATCATTTACCGCCTCTTCATCCCCCGCGCATTCGACTAACCCAAAACGCAAACTATCTTTGTCTGACTCCATCAATGACCCTATGGAAAACACTCATCTTATCACCACTATCCAAAATTATAAGTCACCCAAACTTCTTCTTTCTAACTCTCCTAGCAGCAACACTGTCCCCGCTCATCTTGATGATTCAACGGCGGAAGTTGGTCTGAAAAGCCAACTCCGCCGATCACCATGAATATCCTCAGTTGGAATTGTCGGGGGCTTGGGAACCCTTGAACAATTCATGAACTTCGCGATCTCATTCGCACTAAGTCACCCCACCTGATATTTTTATGTGAAACCAAAAGCAAGTCCGCCGCAATCGACAAAATTAAATCTGACTTGGGCTTTCATGGAATTTCAGTCGACCCTATTGGCCGCTCGGGTGGTCTCGCTTTGCTTTGGCGTAAAAATCTTCAGGTGTCTCTCCGTGTTTTCTCTCGACACTTCATCGATGCTGATCTATGATTTTTGAATTCGTGTATCCGTATCACGGGTATTTATGGTGAACCGGATGTTTCTCTTTGCCAGAATTTTTGGAGACGTTTTAACCAGATTAACTCTTCCCTTGCTCTTCCTTGGCTATGCTTTGGGGACTTTAACGAAGTTCTATCGCAGTCAGAATTTCAAGGGTCCGGCTTAAGAGCCGAATGGCAGACACAAGCATTCTGGGATGCCATATCTTCGTGTTCTTTATCAGATACGGGTTTTAAGGGATACCCATTCACATGGCAAAGGCTCTCTGTTCATCCGCACACCCAACGAGCCCGTCTTGATCGTTGCCTACACAATGCGCACTTAGACAATCTTTTCCCGTGGAAACCAGTCACCCATATTCAGACAATATCATCTTATCACCAAGCTCTCCTTATCCATATTAACTCTCGCTCTCCTCCCTCTGGATGTTCGGGGTGCAAAAAACCTTTCCGTTTTGAGGCTTGTTGGATCAAGAGAAAAAAATGTGAGGAAATCATCAAATCCCATTGGAACTCCAGCTTGGAATCGGTCCAGGATATGCTTCACAATTACTCCATTGGACTCTTAAATTGGAGCAGAACCTCTGTGGGAAATATTGGTGAAAAAATTAAGAAAGTGAAAGCCCAAATCCTCGCTCTCCAATAGAATAACATCATTGATGAGGTGAAGCTTCGTCTCCATGAGCTCACTGCCCTTCACAATCATCTCATGGATCAGGAAAATATTATGTGGAAACAGCGGGCCAAGCAACATTGGTACAAAGAAGGGGATAGAAACTCAGTTTTTTTCCACAATTTCGCTTCCAAGAGATGCAAAGCTAATCATATATCTGCCCTTAAGAACTCCCAAGGACAACTCCTCTCTGATGAAGCCTCCATCGAACGCATTATCATGGACTATTTCCAGAACATTTTCTCCTCATCAGCCCCATCCTCCATTGATCTACAGGAAGTCTTTACGAAGGGTAAGATCTCGGTCACAATGAGAAATGAATGAACAACTCTCATGTTGGGATTTGGTCCAAAGATCGCCCGCAATGGGCTTTAAAAAGAGGCGAGAGGCGCGCCCGCGATTCGAACTCGTGATTTGGATTGCATAGTTAAAGGATAGCTTAAAGGATATGATTTGTACTACCTATACCAACAGATGCATCTTCTTTTTCTCGGTGCCCACAACCCATTACATAGAAACTCCGAGGTTAGCGTGCTTGACCTAGAGAGAGACATGGGATGGGTGACCCCCGGGAAGTTTTCCGAGTGCGGCGTGTGAGTGAGGACAAAGCGCGCTAGAAAAGACTCGTGTTGGTTTGTGGGGATAGTCGTCCAATCCGAGTAGCGCCAGAGGTCCAACAAGCGGTATCGGAGCAGGTCACGAGTTCGAATTCCCTTGGAAGACGCTGCGGTGAGGTTGCCGGGAGCGGTGGGGCGAGATGCTAGCCCGCGATTCGAACTCGTGAGCGCCGGATTGCATAGTTAAAGGATAGCTTAAAGGATATGATTTGGACTACCTATACCAACAGATGTATCTTCTTTTCGGTGCCCATTACATAGAAACTCCGAGGTTAAGCGTGCTTGACCTAGAGTAGACATGGGATGGGTGACCCCGGGAAGTTTTCCGAGGTGCGGCGTGAGTGAGGACAAAGCGCGCTAGAAAAAGACTCGTGTTGGTTTGTGGGGACAATCGTCAATCCGAGTAGCGCTAGAGGTCCAACATCTCACAGCCTTACAAAGACGACAAGGTCGTCAAAGCACTCAAGGACATGCACCCTTTCAAATCCCTGGGCCCTGATGGTATGAGTCCCGTTTTCTTTCAAAAATTTTGGCATATTGTTGGTAATGATATTACCTTCTCTGTTTTAAATTTTTTGAATAAAATGATTCTTACCCCAGGCACTAACTTTACTCACATTGTTCTTATCCCAAAAACTAAAAATGCTGATTCTATGGCCCATTTCCGCCCTATTAGCCTTTGCAATGTGGTTTACAAAATTGCTTCTAAAATCATTGCTAATAGGCTTCGTACCTATCTCCCCTCTATTATCTCGGAGTCTCAGTCTGCATTTATCCCTGGTCGTCTAATTTCTGACAATATTCTTATAGCTTACGAGACGCATCACTACATGAAAACCCGCATTTTTGGTCGATCAGGCTTCATGTCTATCAAACTGGATATGAGCAAAGCATTTGATCGGGTTAAGTGGCATTTCCTACTTTCAGTCATGCGGTTTATGGGCTTTTGTGATCATTTTATCTCTTTGATTCAACAATGTATCACGACCAGTTCCTTCTCCTTTTTGTTAAATGGTAAGAAATTTGGTCGCGTGACTCCTAATAGAGGTATTAGACAAGGAGACCCCCTTTTCCCTTATTTGTTCATTATTTGCTCCGAGGTTTTCTCATGTTTGTTACAGGATCTCCATTTATGTAATAAAATTCAAGGAATTTCCATAAATAGGCGTGGACCAAGCATCTCCCACCTCTTCTTCGCCGACGACACCTTACTTTTTGGACAGGCAATGATCGAAGAGGCACGATTCCTTAACTTTGCCATTCAGCTCTACGAACGAGTATCCAAGGCAATAGATAAACCTCGAGAAATCGGGTATCATTCAGTCGAATACTCCGCAACACCGATCGTGCATTCTTAGAATTTTTGGCATGAACCGAGTTGATAGCCATGGCAAGCAAATACCTCGGCTTACCTCTATAATTGGTAAAAGCAAAAAGGAGGTCTTCGGGAATCTTAAGGACCGCATTTGGAGCAAAATTCGAGTTGGAGGAAAAAATCTTTCACGCGGGCAAAGAAATTCTTATTAAATCATCATTCAAGCTATTCCAACATACGCCATGTCTTGTTTTAAAATTCCAGATTATATTTTGGATGACATTCAAAGACTCATTGCGAGTTATTGGTGGGGAAGTTCATCGACAAGAAAAATTACATTGGCACTCTTGGGACAAAATGTCGATCAACAAAAATAAAGGTGGTGGGTTTCCGAAACCTCCAGGGCTTTTAACATGGCTATGCTTAGCAAACAGGCGTGGAGAATTCTCACAAATCCTTCATCCCTTCTTAGTCGGGTTTTTAAGTCGAAGTATTTCCTTTTAGTAATTTTCACCAAGCATCTCTTGGTTGTCGCCCCTCGTGGTCTTGGAGGAGCATTTTAGAAAGCGAGGAAAGTAATTTGTCTTGGGGCTCGAAAAATTATCGGTCCGGTCGGAACACTAAAATTTGGGGGACCCGTGGCTATCAAACGTTTCGGAGTTTCTCCATCCGCATGACCCGCCCGCTTTGATTCCTCGGACTCAAGTGTTCTTCGCTTTAATTGATGAATCCACATTTTCATGGAACGAAGTCCTCATTTGGAATATTTTCTCACCCTGAAGCTGAAGCTATTATCTCCACGCCCGCCGCATCATCCCGCCCACGATCTTTGAGTTGGCATTTTACAAAAATGGTAAATTCTCCATCCGTTCAGCGTACCATGCCTACATAGAATCGGAGGGTTCACCTCTTGCGCCAAATTTCAATGCGGTTCAGTTCGGGCAACAACTCTATTTGGAAGCACATTTGGGATCTCAAAATTCCCCGCAGATCAAACATTTCTTGTGGCGATGTTGCAAAGCGTCTATAGCCACCACGGAAAATCTTGCGAGACATGGTATCACCTCCTCGAAGACCTGTCTCATCCGCTCACATGTGGATGCAAGCGCCATGCATGCTTTTTATTTTTGCCCTTTGCTCAACAAGTTTGGAAGGCTACTTGGTCTTATTCCTATTCTTGCAACTTTCCAACAACCTCTTTGGCATCTTTGGATTCACGATCGATTGCCGCCCGATCAAATGTGCCTATCGAACTCATCGCCATTATTTGCTCCCGATTTGGTCCCATCGCAACATGATTCAAACATGAAGGTGTCCCCGGACCCCCTCTCCTTAGCTCTCTCCGTTGGTCCTCTTCTCCGTGATTTCAGAATGCACAATTTTGGCGAGAAAGACACTCCGCATTGCTCTCATCTCACATACCGTCTTACCATCATTCTCCGTGTTCGGCGATTTTTTTTGAAGCCGTTTCTTTAATTCACAATTGCGCGGGAGTGGGGATTGTTTTATTTGATGAGCGGGGGCTATCAAATTCGGTCTGTCTAAGAAATTTATTGGCGAATCAGGACCCAGTTGAAGTGAATTTTTGGCCATTAGGGAAACTCTAATCTCTCGCCCAAACTCTTAACCTTGGCCGATTTTCTATTGTTGGAGACGCATCTTGATTGTTCTCGCCAGACGTGGAGACTCGGTTGCCCACTCATTGCCGATTACATTTTCTCGGATATTGTTATTCTCAAACAGTCTCTCGATTTATTGGATGTGTCCGGGTTCAAGATCTTCCAATACTCTAGCTCACGATCTTGCTTTTTATGCTAAAAACATGTAAATCTGCTTTTTCATTGTTGGGATATTTTCATTCTTATTCACTACGACATTTGGGCGTTTTTCAAAGATCTTTAAATTAATATATTTCTATTTTTCCTAAAAAAATAGATATGTAGGCCTTTGGATCTAGAGAATAGCCCGTTATGGGCCCAAGACTATATTGATCATTTTATAAATATGAGTGATTTTCATATTTTACAATTTTTGGAAAAGAAAAAAATGATCAAAATCAAACGGAAGATTTTCATTCTACTCACTCAATCCAAAATTTCCAATCTTCCTATAATCCAAATGTTTTTCAATTTTATATCTTATTCACGATTATATCTCGCAAACGAATCGAACCTAGCCAGAGCTTTTGAGAGTTTAAGCTTGACTTGTTTATTATCGAATCGAACTCGAGCACGGTGACGGCTCACGAACTTTTTCGAGTTTAATTGAGTCTAAACGAGCTTGGTAAATATCAATTATAAATTAAATTATTCTTCAATTCGTTAACAAAAATTAAATTATATAAATCAAAACGCATAATATATCTATTAAAATCTATGATTTTATTCAAATAAATAAGTTTATTTAAATACTTTTATATTTATCATAAGTAAATGTATAAAAATTAAAATTAAAGTTAAACTATTAGTTTAATTTATATGAGTTTACTAACGAGCTTGCTTACGAGCGAACCAAATATTTCTAAGTTTAAGTTTGGTTCATTTATCTTTAATGAGCTTTGTTAAACGAAATCAAACGAAGCTTTCTATCGAGTCGAGCTCGATAGCTCACTAACATTTTGGTTCATTTGCAGTCTTATTCACGATTCACTGGACATACAATCCTACTTTAATATACACAATCCCAACTATTAAGCCAAACGAGGCCTAATTAGTAATTAGTTTCGAATATGAGGGTTAAAACATAAATTCACTTTTACTTGTAAATGGAGGGGTCAAAGAGGAAATTACTATTATTTTTGGGCTATGCAGCAATCAAGGGCAAAATCCTGACAAAATATTTGCGAATTGGGTGGGGAATGTCTAGTACAAAAGATTGCTCTTATCCACAATTCAAAACCCAGCTTCACCAGCCTATTTTCAACTGGCCATAATCTCTAGCAAGGAACTGGGAAAAATTTAGCTAAGGCATTTCGTCGAACAGGTTGTGTCATTTCAATGGCGACAACATTCTCGCCTGCATCTCACATACGTTCCATCTGCTACGCGTCTAACCCTCCCAAGACCCGCCTCTCAATCCCAGGTCCTGCAAAAATTTCATTTTTCTTTCTTCTCTTTTTGGGTTTTAGTTATTTATATGAGTGCGTGGTTAAGGTTGTTGGGTTTAGTGCAGATTCTGGAAATGTGGGCTCTTGGAGTGCGTCTGCGAATTACGCTAAGCTTCAGGTGGCGGCAAGAGGAATTTCTGGAAAGCCTTTAGTTGTTAAGCAGACATTGAAAAAAAGGCAAGTTAAGTTCATAAAGTATTTGTGTTATGATTTTTTTGCTGTAGCATGTTACTGAATGGGTTGTTCAAATTTCAGAATGGGAGTGTTGAGGTGCGCAACTATTGAGGAAATAGAAGCGGAGAAGTCAATGATTGAGAAAGATGTTGTAAGAATTAAATTGTCTCCCGAATAAAATTTCCTACTTAAGCTTTTCTTGTCTAGCATGTTATCTGCATTTAGGAACCTCTGAAACAAGCTGAGAGTGCAATTTTTTTTATTCATTGGTCTTCAGAAAGAAAGGATGGAGAAGACTATTGATAATGTGCGATCCGGTTTCAATTCGATTAGAACCGGAAGAGCAAATCCGGCTATACTGGACAAAATTGAGGTATTGTATATTTTGTTGGACTGAATGTTGCATATGCCCACCTAGTGCAGAAGTAGAAATCAGGGGATACCTAGTATATTGTGTGTTATTGGATTTTTAAGAATTACTCGGTGATGTCTTCTTTTACTTTCATCTGCATTATATTATGCTTTTTCTAGTTTGTAGCTGTTTCACTCTCCTGTAAACTGTATAATCTTTGTGTTGGCAATTTGAGATATCTGCACCCCTCTTCTTAACTAATGTGTTTATATGTCCAGTTTTTTGGCTGTAGATGATTTAGGTCATAGTGAAATGCAATGCTGGCATAAATTTATAAGTTATAATGAAAGTCTAATTCGACCAAAAGGTTCCATGAGACATATAATTGGATAGTCTTAGACCCTGTTTTTTTTCTGTTGTTCTGTAATGCCATCACATGAAACCTTTTTTTCCTTTCAAAATAAAATAAATTTCATTAATGAGCACCACGGGATGCCAGCTCCCATGTACGGGTAATCTGCTGCTAGTTCGAGCTTCATCAAAGTATTTACAATGGAATGTTGATAAAATAATCTTTAATTGGAAATCTCAAACGATCCCCAAAGATGCACTGGTCCAAAATCCATTATGCTCTTTACTTTTGTTTTCTTGTGTTGTGTGTTTGTTTATGTCTCTGTGTGTGTGTGTGTGTTTTCTTCATAGGAATCTTGTTCTGTGCTAAATCTGCAACTTTGCAAGGGAGAAGAAGAATTTCCAGAGTGTACTTATCATACTTATCATTTGCATGTTGAGTTTAAGTTATCATGTCCTGCAAATGACTGCTTATCATTTGTTTTGTTACGTTTTTTCTTTGCCGTGCATGCTTAGGTGGAGTATTATGGAACACCAGTCATCTTGAAGAGTATAGCCCAGATCAGTACTCCTGATTCAAGTTCCCTCTTGGTGCAGCCCTATGACAAATCCAGGTATAGATCCCCGTACTGTAGTGTTGTTGCAAATAAGATTTTTTTTAAGGTCATTTAGTTTTAGCATTCAAGGTAAACTCTGGACTGGAATATGGACTGGGGTAAAGTGCAAAGTGAATACACCATTTAGTCCTTCCCCCTTTCTACCGTCAAAATTAGCTGATGCAGTAAAACGGATGGTTACTGCTAGCCAAGACCTCCACGAGATGTTGGACTGTAGTTGAATTTCTGGGACTTTGTTGGCTGCCTTAGAGGGTGTTTAGCTCAGCTTACAAGCTCTTCAAAATATGTTATAAATTGTTTGAGAGGTTAGAATCTCTCTAAAAGAGTTCGGTAATTCTTTTTCAAAAAGATAAGATGTTATGAGCTTATAAGCAGTTTTTAAAAAGGCTTGAGGATCCAAACTTGTTTCCAAAAGATCTTATTTTAACAACCTCTTTTGATTTTGACCATTTTAATTAGAAAATTGCCACTACTAACATCATATAAGCTCCACCATCTTATTTTATCCAAACACTTCAATAACATATTTTGAAATAAGATCTAAGATCTTATAAGCTCTTAAAACATCTTATATGATGTAGGAGCGTATAAGATCTTTTAAATAAGCTTAGCCAAACGCCCATCTTAGTTTCGGCATTATGGAAACATATATAATAATGAATTTTTCCCATTGGATGTTTTCATTAAATAATTGGTGTCAAGATATGATTTTTTACTGTTATTTGTTTCCTTCATTGGTAGTTGCATGCTATATCTAGCATGTGATCCAATTACATAATTTTATCTATTGTTTTCAGCTTGAAGTCTATAGAGAAAGCAATTGTCGCCTCTGACCTTGGTTTAACTCCAAACAATGACGGAGAAGTGATAAGATTGACCCTTCCGCAACTGACATCCGAGAGGAGGAAGGTATTATAGCTAAGTGAATGGGTTTGTTTCTATTCATGCCTGATTTTTAGAATTGAATACTTATTATTTCATAACAGTTTTGCCCGTGAACATTTATGTAAGACAAGATGCAATTATTTGC
This sequence comes from Rehmannia glutinosa, assembly GCA_016081115.2. Taxonomy (NCBI): domain Eukaryota; kingdom Viridiplantae; phylum Streptophyta; class Magnoliopsida; order Lamiales; family Orobanchaceae; genus Rehmannia; species Rehmannia glutinosa. Next base: position 96,315,446 of record CM071924.1, on the reverse strand, counting down.
ATAGTCATGTAACTTAGGCTCTTGGGATTGTTGTTGTTGTTATATTTTATTTTACGTCTTGTATCGTTTGTTATTGCAGGAGTTGTCAAAGATTGTGGCTAAGCAGGCTGAAGAAGGCAAGGTAAACTCTTTTCATCCACCGATACTTACTCTTACCATTTGTTTAATTCATATGAACAACATATCATAATTATTTGTCCAGTCTCGTTTTCATGGTATTTGTGAATTCATAATTTAAAGCTACTTTGCATGTCAACTTCTTATTCTTCTTTTTTTTTCGGTATTCCTTTCTTCCTCTCATGGATCCCCCACCCAGGTATAAGCTTAGGTTGGTTCTAACTCTTGTAGGTTGCTATAAGGAATATAAGAAGAGACGCCATCAAATCGTATGAAAAGCTTGAGAAGGTCTGCAAAATATATCTCTCTCTCTCTCTCTCTCTATATATATATATATATATATATATATATATATATATATATAAAATATATATCATGATTTTACTGTAGTGAGCTACAAATCTTGCAGGAGAAGAAGCTCTCTGAGGACAATGTGAAGGACCTATCCGCTGATTTGCAGGTAACGAGACAATTCCTTTTGATAAATTAGTTTAGATAAGTAAGAAGCTCCTAAAATATCCTCTTTCATTGCGTCTAAACAAGTTAACAAACATGACTCAAAAAAAAAAAAAAAAAAACAAGTTAACAAACATCACCTGAATTGAGTAATGACGCATTAATAAAGATACATGCAGGGCGAGCTACTCAAGTTACCCTAGCCCAAATTTTTTTCCCATATTTCCCCTAGCTCAATTATTTTTTCCTTTAAAAAAGACATATAAATTTTTTTTCATTTTTTTCCACATAAAAACGGGACAAAAAAATTTGGGGTGTGCCGGGGCCGGGGTGGCACACCCTAGCTACGCCCTGGATACATGAAGTCCTAGGCCATATATCAACAGAAAAATTGCTCTTGTGGGAATGTAATTGTAATAATTCTGACCTCAAATTGCTCTAGTGGCCTTTTATTTTTCCTTATTTGAAATATTAGATTCTTCATATTTTGCACCTAGTTACAAGATCGCCGATTTTTTTCGTTTTTGGTTTTCTCGTTTTTCTTTTCCACATCTTTAAAAGCTGAAGGCTTAACTCCCTTGACTATTGGATTCTATATTTGCAGAAAGTGACAGATGAGTACATGAAGAAGATTGATTCAATCTACAAACAAAAGGAGAAGGTACGATTTCTCTATTACAAACCATTTGTTAGAATGATAAAACATTACAAACCGTGAACGTCAATGCATCTTTTATTTCACCGTTCAAAAAGAAAAAAGAAGCATCTTTTATTTCAATGAAATACCATATTCCAAATTTCTAGGATACAAATTTCTAACTTAAGCCGTTTGTTATTTTATGACATGGGTCGTTTCGGTTCATAAGTTATCACAGTAAAACAGTAAATGTAACATCATTTCAGAGAGCACCGAATATCCACTCATCTCCCTTCGCATTTCTTGTTGTCTTTCAGGATTTGATGACCGTATGACAGATTATACGTCGTGTAAATGAGATAATCCCCTGCTGTAATGAAATCTTGAGAAGCACTTTTCGTGCTTTTTCTTTCTTCTTGATTTTGCTGCTTAGTTTTGCAAACATATTACATGTTGATACATAGGAAAACCACTCTGAGAAATCTGATCTATGCTGCTTGAGGATTTGTACTTGTTTGTGACAACAGTTATTGAATTGTTCCTCATAACTGTACATGTTTTGGCAAAGCATAACATGTTCAATTATTTAATCTGTGGGGTATTATATTATGGATTTATTTATGCAAGAAATTTAAACTGTGGTCGATCTTTGTGATTCCAGAAGCTGTCAATGAAATGTGGAATTAAGTATGGCCCAGTTACATATTTAGTTGTTGGGTATTGAATTTTCAATTATTTGACTCCAACAACATAGTTCCATTGTTTTCTTGTCTGGAATTTTTAACTTAAATTTACTGCTGCTTTAGCTTAATTAATTAAGCTGTTTAATTAAATTTAAATCCGTTCGTGTGTTGTTTTTTTCACGCTCCTGTCATATATATACTTCTGGTTGGGCTAGAGAGTCTTACTTGCTCGACTACTATTCGATTCCTCGTTAAATTTGACAACTCTAGTTGTGTTAATTGTTAATGCTGCGAAACACTTATGACAAACATGTTTGAGTTTTTTTTTTTTTTTTTTAAATTTCCACTAGGAGCTACAATTTGGCTTGGAAAATACATTTTTCATTATTCATTTGTAAACCTTTTTTTTTTTTGAGAATTATTCATTTGTAAATCTGAAATAAGAAAGTAAAGTGACATTTAAAGATTTGGAGTTTTTTATTTTTTAACAAGAAAAATAATTTTATTAATCAATCCAAACTAGCAATACGTCGATAGAAGACAAAAATAAATCTGTTAAAAACCATTAAAGATGAAATTATGAAAAATTTCATAGCATTTAGGTTAATAACAAAAATCGGCTTAAAGCCTACAACTTTGAAAAATCTATAATGTCTAGAATTCCTATTAAGTTTTGGGACTTGTTTGTTGAAATTCAAGTTATATGGAGTATTTTTTAAATCCTTTAATGCTCATTTTACTAGTCTTCATTATTATGCTCACTTTATATTAGTCGCATTGATTATCGTAAATTTATAATTAACGTTACTTTTACTAATTATCTCATATTATTCATTTTTGAGCAATTCCATAGCATTCACGTGACAAATTTTAATGAGGGGTTATCAATTTATCATGTCCAATGCCTTAGTATAAATAAGTAAATTAGCAACTCTTGGGGCCTAAGCAACTGCTTTAATATTCCAATGGAGTTGGTACTTTAAATTTGGCATTTTATAGTAATTTGTCAAATCTTTTTGAACTAATCATACCAAAGTTGAGAGACACAAAGTACTATTTAAAAAGTTAGTCTTTGGTCATCCTTTTGATTATTCTATTTGGCTCAGTTACTATGAGCAATTGAGCAGCCTTTAATAATGCTATTATAATCTAACAAAAGATGCCTAGATGCATGTAATTGAATGAATAAACCAGTCTTTTCGAATAATTTAAAAACATTTTCATGCAAATGATGCCAATATCCTGCCCGAACAGTTCATTTACTATTATAAACTTTCGCTTAATTTAAGCAGATTATACTTATTTTAATGCCTCAGATGCACGGTGACTGGTGCATAATTCCTAGTAATATTAAAATATAGCCAAATAAATCAAGCTTTGGGAATAATTTATTAGTGGATCAGTGCAAAGAATGCCCAGATTTTGGCTAAAACTGCTAGAGAATTCAGAATCCTATGTTTGGATTTCAATTAAACTTCAGTAACAAAATATATATTTACTTCAAATAATATAATTATATTTTAATATTTTGCATTTGCTTTGTTTGAAGTCAAATGGAATTCCTTGGCTGTTGCTTAAAACTAATGTGGCAAGAACCAGTTGGGATATATCCTCACTATATCTTAATACACGAACTCCAAGTATAAATTAATGACGTTAATAATATATTTGGCGCATATGAATAATATTTGAAATACGAGATGATACGTAGTTTGAAATAGGAAATCTCATATAGGCAAGAACGGATGGTTGTAGCTTATGTTTAAAAGGATTTTTTTCAGGATTTTGTTCTTGAAAAAGATTTTTGTTATTAACCCTTACTTATAAGCTACATTTTAGGTGCGTTTTATTTTCTTTTTTCTAATTTTTGTAACATCAACATATTACCTAGATCGTAATTTCAGGATTTAGGTTTTCTAATTACTTATTGAGTAATGGCGAAGTAATAAAGATACATGAAGTCTTAGGCTATATCTCCACAGAAAAATTGCTCTTGTGGGAATTTTTATCGGAATAATTCTGAGAAGCCCAACAAATTACTCTAGTGGCCTTTTATTTTTCCTTATTTGAAATATTACATTCTTATATAGTAATTTACTTAACGCCACTGCCAAATTTTGCACCTAATTACAAGATCGCCCGGCTTTTTCGTTTTCTCGTTTTTTCTTTTCCACATCATTAAAAGCTGAAGGCTTAACTCCCTATTGGATTCTATATTTGCAGAAAGTGACAGATGAGTACATGAAGAAGATTGATTCAATCTACAAACAAAAAGAGAAGGTACAATTTCTCTATTTTCTTCCCTTGGCCAACGAAATGTGCACCCTTTGTTAGAACGATAAACATAACAAACCGTGAACGTCAATGCATCTTTTATTTCACCGTTCACAAAAAAAAAAAAAAAAAAAGAAGCATCTTTTATTTCAATGAAATACCATTTTCCAATTTTCTCAGATACAACTGTTATATGATATGGGTCACCACGAGCTTGTAGCTCAAGTGGTATTGTTCACCCTTTGTAAGGGTATTCACCGGGGTTCGAACCCGATATCTATCAGTTTCCTTGAAATTTATCTCCTCCCCAACAATCAGTACTCCCGACTTATTAAAAAAAGAATATGATATGGGTCATTTCGGTTCATAAGTTATCACAGTAACAGTATATGTAACATCATTTAGTAACTATAAGCTCTTTCTTTCAGAGAGCACCGAATATCCTCTCATCTCCCTTCGCATTTCTTGTTGTCTTTCAGGATTTGATGACCGTATGACAGATTATACGTCGTGTAAATGAGATAATCCCCTGTTGTAATGAAATCTCGAGAAGCACTTTTCCTGCTTTTTCTTCTTGATTTTGCTGCTTAGTTTTGCAAACATATTACATGTTGATACATAGGAAAGCCACTCTGAAAAATATGATCTACTCTGCTTGAGGATTTGTACTTGTGACAAGAGTTATTAAATTGTTCCTCATAACTGTACATGTTTTGGCAAAGCATAACGTTGTTTGGCATGTTCAATTATTTAATTTGTGGGGTATTATATTATGGGTTTATTTATGCAAGAATGGGAAATTTGGGAAATTGCCCTTCCATCTGGGGGCATTTTTGAAAAATGCCTCAAAGTATTAAAACTTGATTTATGTCTTTGCACCCCAACTGCCCATCTGATGATCCACCTCACTGTCCACCAAATTCTATTCGAATAAAATCGAATTCGTAATTTTTTTTCTTCCAAATTTCAAGAATAATTACAAATACTTATTCATTCTCTATACTATATCTGACAATGTCAATTTATAGCTTTTCTACAAAATCCTTAAAATTTGGCCAATTTACCATTTTCAAATAAAATTTACTCAAATTCAATCAAATATAATGAACACCATCAAAACTAGCCCGATTAGGAATTTTTGAATCGATATAATTTGACGTTGTTAGATATAGTTATAATTGTTCTTAAAATGTATAAAAATAATTGTGAATTTGGATTTTATCCAAAAAAAGTTGGTGGACAAATTGACAGAAAAGATAAATCAAGTTTTAATACTTTGGGGGCATTTTTCAAAAATACCCCTTTATGGAGGGGCAATTTCCCAAGTTTAAACTGGGTCGATCTTTGTGATTCCAGACAGAGGTGGTAAAATCCAAACCGACCCGAGTTATGGGTTGGGCCGGACCGTATTTTTCCAGGACAAAAAAGGCGGGCCTATTTGACCCAGCCCGACCCTAAAATATTTGCCACATACATTCTATAAAGGGGCTGGTCTGGACCAACCTTTTCCACAGCCCGGGCAAATAGGCCCAGCCCAATTTTTTCGAAAACCCGATGGGCCCAGCTGACCCGGCCTATTGCCAACTCTAATTCCAGGAGCTGCCTACAAAATGTTGAATTAAGTATGGCCCAGTTCATGTTTTAGTTGTTGGGTATTGAATTTTCAATTATTCGACTCCAACAACATATTTCCATTATTTTCTTGTCTGGCATTTTTAACTTAAATTTATTGTTGCTTTAGCTTAATAAATTCAAATCCGTTCGTGTGTTGATTTTTTCATGCTCCTGTCATATATATAATTTTATTTGATCTTTGTTAGAAACCGATTGACTGTCATTCATGTGTTCTTCTAATATTGTTTATTTGAAATATATATTTTTTAATATGAGAAGTGTGAAAATAAAAAAATAATTTGTGGGACTTGTTTATAGAATTTCAGGTTATAACAGATTTTAAATCCTGTAATCCTTCTTCATTATTATGCTCACTTTATACTTAATCTTCAATATTATGAACGATTTATAATTAACGTTATTTTACAAATTCACCTCAAACGCAATCCAAATCTTACTAATTATTTCACAAATTCATTTTAATGAGTGGTTATCATGTCCAATGCCTTAGATAAATAAGTAAATTAGTAACTCTTGGGGCCTAAGCAAGCTGCTTTATTCCAATGAAGTTAGTACTTTAGTTTGGCATTTTATAGTAATTTGTAATTTTTTTTGAACTAATCCTACCAAATTTGAGAGACACAGAGACTATTTAAAAAGTTCAAGTCTTGGTCATCCCTTTGATTTATTCTATTTGGCTTAGTTACTATGAGCACCCTTTAATAGTGCTATTACAATCTAACATGGCATCTCCAATGTCGAACCAAATAAAAATTTATTGCAAAATTTTTTATGTGACACGTCACCGCTTATATCGATCACATCAAAAGTAAAAATCCCACAAATTTGATAAAACTGCTCCACAATCCATAAACCCCACAAATTTGATAAACCATTGAATATAAAATATTAAAAGCAAACTATTGAATATTAAAATATTTATGCATTACTCAAGAAAAAAAAAAGAAAAAAAAATCTTTGCCATAAACCTGAAACATAAACTGGTTTATGCCACATCATTATAAACCTTCCCTCCACAATGGGATGTGGTTTATATAAACCAAATTTTTGCCTTAAAACCTCCTTATGAATCTTAGTATTGGAGATGCTCACAATAGCCTCATATGCCTAGATGCATGTAATTGAATAATTTAAAAGACCTTTTTCATGCAAATCATGATGCCAAAATCCTGCCAGAACAGTTCATTTACTATTATAAGATTTCGCTTAATTTAAGCAGTTTATATGCATGGTGAATGGCGCTAATACCTAGTAATTCCAAGAAAGCCAAATAAACCAAGCTTTCGCAATAGTTTATTAGTGGGTTGCCCAAATTTTTCATCAATTTTCATTAATTTCTAGTGGAGTTTGAGAGAGAAAGAGGAAAATACATCTATAAATGTAGAAGAAATTCACAAAAAATTTATACAAACTAAATGTAGATGAATATCCATTTACGAGAATCAAGTGACCTTCTTCCGTAGGCGGAGCCCCGAGGAGAAGGGGCGCGCCCTTCTTGGTAGTGGCGGAGGCGCGCGTCCCCGGGAGGAAAAGTGGCCTCCGTCTTCAATATAATGTGATAGTTCTTCTTGGCGATTCCTGGCTCTACGACTCAGCGACTTGAGATTCTTGACTAGTGGCGGCTCTTCACGGTTCTCGCCGCGTCCTTGATCTCTTCAATGGCCGGAGCTCGGGCGGTTTCCGCGGCTCAGCCGCAGCTTGATGCTTGAGCATTCCGGACGGCCCGTCCAACAGAGCTTGGAAGACTTCCTGTGTCGGGTGAACTCTTCTTCGGGCGAACCCTCTTCCGTGCGGCGGTGGCGAGCCCTTTTCTCTCATGGGGGAAGTGGCGTCCTCCGACAAGGCGGTAGTTGCATCTTATCGTGGTGGTGGCCGTTTGCCGGGTCTCTCGCCCCATGCTTTGTATTTTTATGGCTTTTATTAAAGAGTTACATTTATTTTTTATTTTTTTAGATGAAAAGAGTTACGTTTAATTACTAGTTAACTATGTTTCTCATATCTCGAAAAGAGTAAGTTATTAGTATTTATCAATTATATTTCAATGTAATGTATTATTATCCCGATTAAAAGACATGAACATTATTCATCCCCTGAGGAAATTCAATTCCTTGGTATTTTTAGGTAAGTTTAAGAATGGCCTTTTTCATGTTTCGAGCATAACTATGGCCTTCCTTATTAAAAGGATTCAAATATGCATCAAGTTCCCATTATACCCTTTATAACAAATAAGGAAATAAATGATTAATTTCATTCCAGATTATTGAATATATGAACACTTTCAGTTTCAGAACTTTGTTTCATTCGTGACATTGTTACACCTACTTAGATCCAGTCTCCATACGAGGTTTTAAAAAGATCATGTCGGGTTTCCAAAACCAATAAACTCAACAAGGTTATATAATTAAAAGAAGTTCGATTCTCAGATTATCGCCCAAACTAAGGTTTACAGTAAAAACGAAATAGTCCATTACGACCATATCAGCCCAACATGCTCCAGAAATTAATAAATCCCTTTAAAATTCATACCTCTTCCGACCGAAACAACACCAAGGGTTAAGTGGTTCGCAACGCCACCAAATCGGAAAATTATCGCCCCGGATCATTTGACAAACAACTCTTCACTATTCAACCTCACCCTCGGGAAGATGATCTGCAAGTTATCCGACTCCTTCGAAACCGCTCAAAGACAAACCTTAGTTCGTTTCCTACTCCAAGCGTAAAAGTAATTCTTCAAAGGGATTGATCAATAAGACATTATGAACACATGTTGAACAAACAACCTTTATTTTATTAAGAACTTAAAGAAAAATTTATTACATCGTAATCTCCTTTTGGGAGGAGAAAACTTGTTTAGCCTCTCATAAAGGCTATCACACTCTTGTACATAAAATTAAAAACTAAACTCTAAAACCGAAAAACACTCTCGAAATTCAAAATACTCAATAATATTACGGAAGAAATTTTATTGTAGAGAAGACTAAGGAAATGTTCGATGTCCTCACCTCCTTCAAACTCTGGTTTAAATAGATGTAAGTCCGGATTTCAATTTCGGACTTGACTCTTGTTGAAATGTAAGATGTCACCGCACATCAAACTCTTCAATTATTGCTTGCTTCCACTTGCAGCAATTAGTTGGCCTTTCCATTTCTTCACATGGATTGGCCCCATCTTCATCAGTATAAAGATTCAAGTTCTTTATACAAACTTCCAAATCCTGCCGACTCGCCCTTTGTCTTGTAATACTTTGGACGGTATTTTTATGGACCCACTTTTCTGTCTTTTTGTTGAGTGGGTTGTTCATGTCTGGAGTCACATGTCTCCACTAGCTTTGTTGGGGAATCTACTTTTTGGTGGTCCCCAAACTTTGATACTTCGTGACTTTTCTTCTCCGTCGCGGGTCTTCTCCGATCGACTTTTGGCCGGAATCCTTTGCCAAATTCCGGTTCTTCGGTTTTGACATTCGGGACAGACCAAGTTCCCAATGGCCGATGTGAGCCATATTGCGATATTTCGCGAGTTTCTTTACTCCCCTGCAGACTTGTTTTCCCACGGAAGATTTCTTTTCTTTTTCGAATAGGTCTTCGCAAATCTTGTAGTTTTTCTGTCATAGTATTCAACAGGGAATGATCCGTTCACCGAATTTTGATAAAACTTGAACTAAACTTGACTTTGTCCATCTCGAGTTAGACGGACCCACAATCCCCATGCCCTTCTTGTAGTAATCGATCTTCGGTGAAGGTCATGGCCGATTGTACTTCTTCCGAACTAGCCTCCTTGATATTTTTGAAGGCTCTTTCATCCGGTCGCCGGCCGATGTAATGGAAGGCTTCATGTCCACCTTTTCCGATGGGCTCTGTTCTTTGCCGCACTTATGAAATACAGTTCCAATGTATCCCCTCGTTTTTCATTTGTCATTGTTAGACCAAAGACTCGTCTAATCGCTTCTCGGATCGATTTTGGTAATTTTGTGATCTCCGGGAAGCCTGGTGAAGTAGTATAGATCGAGGCCAAAGCCCCAAACTCGTACCACCTCTTCACTTCTTCGGTGGAATTTGGTAACATCCAAACCCTGGATATTTTCAGAAATATCAATCTTTATTTTTTCCGAGATATCCCTTGCTTGGTAATCGTTTCTCAATTAAATGCCTGGTATTCCGCCAAGAAGAAGAAACTTTAATCTCGTAAATATCAACCTTAGAAGTGCCCATCATAGGCCAAGATTGATCTCTTTGTCCTTTACCCCGGACGTCTTTGGATTGATGTGATAACTCGGGATTTGACTGAGAGTATCGTTTTCCTTGGGCTAACATTTACGCGACTTAGGACTTGTCTAGAGGTACTAGAATCCTCTGCTACAGGTTGGGAGCCTGCGCTCTAAACGCTCCGTTTGCTTATTAGCGGCCGGAGGAGTGGCCCTTGAAATGCCGTTCTCGGTGAGAGTGAGACCGGACACATGCTCGTATACGATCGGTTACTTTGTCCCGATCATTCCTTTGTAATTTCGGCCAAATCAAGCATTAATGACCAGGGTATCAAATTCTCGGAGTAGCATTTTAAATTTGGTCTCCAAGATGTCTTGATGCGGTGAGGATGGAATCACTTCAATTCCCTCCATCTCTTGTTAGAAAAATCAAGAACATTTTCATGAGATTTTATAATGACAATATCATAATCATAATATTGACATTGACTTGCCATCTAAGTATCCTAGCTTTTCTCGGTTTTGATTCAATTTTGTTTTTTTAAAAGCTTTGACACTTGAATTATCAATTTTAAGATAAACTTTTTAGCGATGTAGAAATAAAGGTCATTTTTTGAAAGCCTTTCGATTGCAAAGAATTCTTTCTCGTTGATATGCCACCGAAGTTGCTTCACATGTCGTAAATAGAGACCGCAATATCTACATGGCACTTCTCCGTTTGGTGTGGCTTTTGTAAGAATCGCCGCCACCAATAATCACGGCATCCGTGTAAAGAACAGTTCATATTCATCCTGTGGAATTGCAAGTTTGAAGCTTTTTGCAAACTTTTAAGCCGCTTAATTCTTCTTGATGTTCATTCTCCCATTTGAATCTGATCTTTTTTAAGCAATGGGCTAAACACCTTCCTCGTAATGAGCTAGATTGTTTATAAACATTCCAAATAAAGTTAACAACTCCAAGAAAACTCAAGTTCGATTCTTGTCTTTCGGTGTATCCGAAATCCCCGTATCTTTTCTACAATATGACTTTGTAGGATGATTCCGCATTCGTCGATCTCAATTCCTAGGAATTCAATCTATCTTGTTGCAATCACGCTTCTTCTCCAAAGCACTAATCCTCCTTGTGACAGATATCCGAAAATATTTCCAAATGTTTAAGATGCTCCTTCATGTTCTTTGATGCGATCGAATGTCATCGATATACACGAACATGAAATCGAAATAATCTTTGAAGAGATTATCCATCTTCCTTTGATATATCGGGGTGCGTTAGCCAATCCCATAGGCATTACGTTCCAAATATAGTGTCATTGTGGTGTAAAAAGAAAGTGTGAACTTTTGCTTTTTTCATCCATCTTAATCTGGTAGAATCCCATTTGCAATCGAACTTTGAGAATATCTTGGCACCTTTGATACGATTGACCGGATGTTCTCGCTTGGGATATAGTATCCGTCGAACTCCAAAATGTTATTAATTCCCTTATAATTAATAACAAGTTTTGATTTCTCTTTTGATTTCTCCATGGTTTTCGACTAAGAACCTGGAATTTCTTTGTATGGAGAAACTCCTGGTGAAATTAACTTAAGGTCCGGATGTTCCTTAAGTATCTTCTCGCATATCCTCACGATCCTCCTGGTTCATAAGGATTGGTTTGAATCTTACGAACTCGTACTCCTTTCCGGTTTAACCTTTAAAGATGTTTTGAGCTCATTCTTGTCCCACCATGCCAAAGGATCTTCGTTATAATTCATTTGGATCTTCTTGATATCCTCGAGTGATATTTGTTCCTCTATGGTCACGTTACTCTGTGGATTCTCCATTAGACTCATCCATAATCTCCGCAATGGCTTCGGAGTGACTCGTTCTTCTCCTTGTACTCTGAATGAATACAAGTTATTATCCCATATCTTTTGATCCTTCCGACTAGAACCAAATTGTCTATAAGATAATAAAGCTTCACCAAATTTCCTTCGATCCGCCATTTTTGGATTGCGAAGTTTGGCTTCATCACCACGCTTGCTGCGAAAAGTAATGGGCATTTTTTGTAAAATGCCTCCCATGATCTTTGGACAATAATCTTATGATCACATAATGTTGTGAAAATAAGTCTTTTGTCTCATTCTCTGTGTGAATCGCTTGAATGTTTGTAGGAAATTGTTTCCTAGCAAAATATTTGCACATGTATCATGGAAATAGATTGGTGGCATTTTCACCTTGTACCATACGGGTACCGTTTGCGCTCCGACCATGATTTTCGCTTGTTTAATTCCCTGTTAAGGATAAGAATCCTTTTAGAGAAATCTCTTCCCGCAATAGTGGTAAATCTTCTCCAATTTCTTTAGGAAAAACATTTGGCTTTATACATATTAAGCACTGACCAATATATAGGCGCGAAATACTCGGCCTTGTATTCAACATATAACATTCCGATAGAAATGTATATGGAGAATGGACTAGTGGTCATCTCGATTTCGTATCTTTTATCGCCCACTTGTGAACTCCATTCCGTCTTGTAATATTTCCCAAGGTTTGTGATCCTCAAGAAAATCAATTCCCAGTATTAATTGTTCGGGATCTTCCCCGCAACTCCTGGGATAGTAAGTTCAATTTCTCCTATCTTGAGAGCTTCCTTTATATCTTCCAACTATAGGTTGTTGGAGATAATATAGAACATCACAAGGAAAAATATTATCATTTTGAGTGATGTCGAATATTACTTCCACTTCTCGCCATCTTTCGGACATTTACTCTCTCGCGGTTTTGAAAACATCGGGATACATTTGAATTGTACTTGGTCTCCTTTCTTCCCAACTACGCTACTCGTCATTCTCGTCCGTTGGAAAGACATCCTTCGCTCAACTCTAAGACTTCTACTTTTGTTGAAGATCTGGTTGATCTTGTATTTTCATATCGATCTCCGTGATAGTTGGAGACTCAATAATCTCGGTAAAACCACCTGGCAAAGTCCTCGAAAATCCTTGGGACTTCAATAAATTCCTTTCTCAAGAATACTTGAATGATGTGTATTCGAGAGAGCGTAGATATCTTGTATGTGATCGAGTAGTGGTCTGTTCCTTCTTTCATCAACTTGACTCTTTTAAAATCTTGATGAAGGGTTAGGACTCTACTAAAATCTCGATCTCCCGGATTGTATGCAATTCTAGGATAGACATTAAATGTCAATTTCCCAAAGATACAAATTTCTTGTAACGCTCCAAGGCATGAATCCTTGAGGTTTAAGATTCGCTTGTCAAATATAGCGAGTTGAGTGGCGAATCTATTCTTCTTTGAATGTTGCTTTAATAATGACTCTTATGGCTCCAATATGAATCCATGAGAGTGTATTTGCAACTTCTCTTTTAACCGCTTTTGATCTCCTGGATTTCTCTAATAGGGACCAACTGCATCTCGATCGAGGTTCATTAAACTCCATTGGAATGGCAAATTCTCCGGTTGTTACCGGTGGATAATTTGGTGTTTTCTATTACGCAAACCAATCTTATCCAAAGCCTTTTCCATCGCTCCAATTGTAAATCCATCATAGATTTGAAGCTTTGGATCTTCCTTCATAATTCTCATAAAGAGTCTTATGAGACAGTAGTGTGAGAGAGGAATCTGACATATCCTCTCGACCGCCCAAATCTGTTGAAGAATTTCTTCTTCACACGATTCGAAATGGATTCACTTCCATCATCGAATAGATCTCTTCTTCATAGATGCTTTCATCCGAGGGAATATCCTCAAATTGATACACTGTATTAAATCTTGATAATAGACAACTTCTTCTATTTCTCGTGTGGCCTCGAATCGACTCCTCATTTTTGATTTGCGGGCAATCCGATTTGAGATATGCCCTCTTGCTCGCATGTCCAAGAATTCTGATCTTTGAAACTTTCATTAGCTCTAGTATGAGCCCGCCCGAAAGTTCTTCTCCTCGGATTTCTGTTGGTACTTGCTTGATTAGAACGATGATGATGAGGACTACTTCCTCGCTTTCTTGGTCTTTGCCCTTATTTATAACCGGGCTTTTTGTTTTGACAGAACCTTCTAGGTCTCCATGAAGACCTACTTCTTTTGTTGTTGTTTCTCGGCGGTATGGATGGCTTCTATCCTTCTTCTTCATGCTTGCCGCGCTTGGTTGACCTCCCACAATTGTTGGGATATCATTATCCACGCAACATAGAGGAACTTTTTGTTAATTCCTCTTAATCTTTTGTAATTCTTGTATAGAGTCGCTTAACAACACCATTCGAGATAACTTGGCCTTTAGGAAAGACATTTTTTAAGCCCACGGTTTCTACTTGACTCCACACTTGTATTCCCCGATAAGCATTTCTCTCCAGGGACTCGGAATCTTGGCAAAGAATAGTATGCAGACTTTCTTTTCCTCAATCTTGGATTTCCACCAGATTCGGTGAACAACTTGATATATTCGTCAATATGACAAATATCCAGAACTCAAGGCTATAGAGGGCTTGTTTATATCTCTTTCTTTTTCATCCTCTAATCCTCGAAATAACCTTTGCCGATGAACTGGATTTTGAATAGTTTTGCCATACCATCGACAATTCCTTTAAGTGATTCCCGATGTGACCGAACTTTCGTACACAAGCATCGGTCATATCCCTGCATCTTCACCGATCCTTCAAGACTCATTTCAAATAGTAAAATGAATGAATCCTTTGTAAGATCGAGGGTTCTATTTGAAATTCTCATAGTCAAGCCCATTCATCAATAAGAACTTTCTATTTTTAAAATGCGGGATGTCCAGATTTAACATCAACCCATATAGATGTATTGGGTCGAGGTGTGATCTTCCATAAGACGTCGATAAACATTCGGCCTTCCGGAGGTTGTCTAATTCCTGCAAAGAGGTTTCGACCTCTTGTTCCGAAAGTGGATCACTCTAGTCGTGAAATCCCCGGCGTGTGGCATCCTCTCATCCCGAGCTCCATGATGCGAACCCGCATTTCTTCGACGTTAGGATTAAGCGGTGGCGGTGGTGGTGGAATTGGTCTACTCTTGTGGGTCATAGGTAACCAAAGTTGATTCTCACCGCTTCATCTTTAAATCTACAATACCTAATCCCGCCGAAGGATTACGCAGGTCATGTAGATCTTTAAGATTCATCTTTTCAATATCCATCTTTTTAATTTTTGATGGATTTTCCTTTGATTCGAAGAGAATGAGCTTTTCCTCATCGTCATCTTTCGTATAACCGGTTGGTTTCCTTTTTGGTGTAAATAAGTGGCATCCCCAAAATCAATACGTTTCCTTCCTCCCAGGATGAACTCGGCATGTCCTCCAGGTTCTCGACTTCGTTTCGAGTATCATGAAGGAGTTCAAGAGTTTTCCTTCGATATTTCACCATCGTCTCCATCCAGTTCCGGATCGATGAACTTGTCTTTGGCCAGAGTATATGAATATGGCGGTTGCCATAATTCGCACCGTCTTACGGACTTCTCTAAGATCTTCCGAGAACTTAGATTTGTGGGAAGTATCTCGTTCCACTCTGGTACTCCATCGGAATCATTGTTTCGATGGGAATTTTCATGAACCGTTTCTTGAAGGTTCATCAAGTGAACATATAGTGTCCAGTTAAGCATCAAGAATTGTCTATAATATTCTCGCCGCGATTTTGCATTGCTTAAGGTTTCCCGTCGGCTCCTGCTGTTCATTTTCTTCATGTTGGTATTCCCGATATGAAACATGGTCAAGGTGTTTCTTGTGCATACATCGTCAATATTTGACGATATGTCACGTAAGTGGTACATCTCGGACATCGGTAGGATCCATAATCTCGGAGTAATTTCTCCTCACCAATTGTTAATTACATAAACATAATAAATTTAACTAAAAGTTCTTAATAAACCAGACTCTACCATGCCATTTTTCTACCAAAACCTTTAAAACCATTAGTTTACCTTTAATTCAATAAAGGGGTATTTTGGGGTTTTATCAAAATGAAAAGGCTATTTTGAAACTTTTGAATAAGTGAGGCTAAAGTTATAAGTTGGCTTTAAATTTAGGCCATTTTCAATCTTTTCCCGTATTTTTGCTCCATTAGTCCATGTAATAAATTCTTTGTGGTCCTCAAGATACAAAAATATTTGGATTTTCCCACAATTTTTTTTAGCAAAAGAAGCCAAAATTTATTGAATGGCAGACAATCGAGAAAAAAGACAATTGCTAATGTCCAATTAAAGTTTGACTTGAGAAATTCAAGAATATGATACTACCAATAAACTAATCATGAATTATACTGATTTTTCAAACTTACTTTCGAGTTTTGAGGGGAGTTGTCCTTTGTTTTTTAAAACGGGACTTTCGATGGATTCATAGAACTAGATAAAGCAAAATATTAAAGGTTAGAAAAGTATGAAAAGGGTGATAAATAATTTCATGGAATCATGTAGCGGTGGTCTAAACTAAAGTCCCATATAATTTTGTGTAACACGAGAATTTGGACATTGTTTATATGGGTAGGGTAGAAATTTATAGCTGGCTAAAGCTCGGACCCGATTGGCCCGGTCCCAGTCCATTGGGCCAATGCTCAAAATTGGGTCGGCCCGAAAATCACCAATTTTGATATTTTCCTTGACCCAACACAACCAAAAATATATTTTTATGTGTAAAATATGTCGGGCCACTCGGGTTTCAAGCCGAGCCAAAGTAGGGACTCACTTCGGCCTGTGAAAATATAGCCTAGCCCAGCTCAATTCTCGGGCTGGTCGAATGGGACTGAAAATTGTCAGTTTTGGGTAGAATAACTATCAATTTACAATAAAGAATCAAGAATACTATCAATTAATGGTTATTTTAAAAATATTAATTTTTCAGAAAAGATATTAATTAATGATGTATTATGGTTCATAAGGCCCAATAGACTAAAAATTGGGTGGCTAAAATCGTTACCACCCGATCAAACCAGTAAATCGTTAACCTAATAACCTAGTTAACTGGATCAATTTTTTTTTTAAACAAAGTCTTTTTATTCTTAATACAAAAATTGAACGAAAAAAGTATTTGGTAAATTTACATATAACTTTTCCTTATATTCGATTTATATATATGCTTGGATATTATAATATATTAAATTAGGTTTCATTTTTATTTTTATTTGTTATTTTTTACATTTGTATTTATATTTATCTTTTACATATGTACATATATATATATATATTTATATGGGTCAATTCATTATTTTAGAACGGCTCAACCTAATAACAGGTGATTTCATAACTCGATTATTAATCCCAGGTTCAATGTCATATCGATTTAAAAACATTGGGTTTGAGCATACACCATGGATTGTTTATTTGGTATTGGAGACAAGTGGACGAGTTTTTTATTTCGTCCTTTTTATGTCTTCCTCAGACCTTATATTCAAAATGGTAAGGTTGGAAAGTTGTACTATTATGTTTGGTTAACTTTCCAACGTGCGAGATTATTTTATTAAGTACTAAGATGGTACAATGTTCTTGTTATACGAATTATTTTGTACAGAAGCGTGCATTGCCCATTCTTTTCTTTGCATTGCGACTACTTTCTAAAATAACATTCTCTTAAATACGGACAAATATTAGATCTCCTAAAAGATTAGTCGTATAATTTATTTATTTTTATCATCACTTACTAATTACTATAATTAAGTGTCATGTGGCTGGCATCACTATGCTATTACAATATCAAATGTGCTATCTCAATAGATGATAAACAATCATTGAGGCATTGTTTGATCTTTAAATTATTACATACAATTAGAGATTATTTTTTAGTTTTATTTTAATCATATTGTCAATTCTGTATTATACCTAACTTTTTACGTATAAGTATATATAGATATTGTTGACGGCATGATTCGAAAGTCTCACGTGTCAAACAAAGAAAATGACATTATGGGTCTATAGTTCACGTGTGCAATGATTGACTAAGATTGAAACATGAATAAAATCGTTGTAAAGTACGATAAGACTAATTCATATGTGGTTTTTTATTAGCTCGGAACAATAAATGCTCTCTTAAATGCTTTTAGAATAGAGATATGTCAGTTATCATTCTGTCATAAATGAGGGTATTTATAGTAGCGATGATCCTGTACATTTAGTCCTACTATGTGTAGCTGTAATTATTTCTAGAATGATTACCAAACTAATCCCTTAGTTGTAAGGAAAAAGCATTAGATGGTGAATTGAGTGACGGATGTGATGGACATTAATTTCTAATGTATGAATTAATGGTCATCTGACTTCTCATGCTAAGTATTTCGCCATATCATGGCCCGCGAAGCTCTATTTGAGTAACTTTCCGCGAAAGCCAGGTTGGGAGCTCAAAATTTCCATTCCTGGCTTTATCGGGTAGGCCATTCGTGTCGAGATCCATGTTGGCCCACTCTTTTTATTATTTTCATCTTGGTCTCAGATATACGAAAGATCATATACAATACACATATATATAGTGATTCAACTTTGTCAAACCAATGACACAATTAATTGTTCGATTTGATATCCAATCAAGGTTTAAAAAAATTTCCCATAACAAAGTATGACAAAACCTCTATAAATTAATAAATTGGGATCATAAAATCTAGTTTTATTAAATTAGATAGTCCTTTCTCGATTCGCGAATATTATTCTAATTGAATGAAAAATCAATGAATGTCATTCTAATATGGGATGAAACAATCAACAACTATTCACAAATTTTTGTTGTAGTTCCAGAACACTATCACATGAGCTTTTTTGAATGCAATGAAAAAGTTAGAGATGAAATTCATCGAGATTAAATGTCATAAAATTATTAAATTATGATATTCACATGAATATATATTATATATTTATATAACGGTCTTCCTAAAAATTATTATCTTATTATTTAATCGAATTATTAAAATTTTAAAGTAGCCAAATTGGGATCGAGAATAAATTGGTAAAAATTGCAAAATTAGTCCTATAACTAAGGCGTTACCAAAAAAATCCTGTAAGAATTAAGTTTTGCATAAAGATCTTGTAACTATGTAAATATTTCAATTTTAGTCACGAAAAATGCACGGTTTGCAAAATAGTCCTGAACTATATGAAAATATCAATTTTGGTCCTAATATCATCGGAAATTGGGAGTTACATGTGTCTTTCACATGATTGAATCCGGTGAAATTAGTACCAAAATTGAGATTTTTACATATATATTTACCGGACTATTTTGCAAACCGTAGAATTTGCAGGACCAATATGAGAGTTTGCAGCGATTCTGATACCTTTTGCAAATTGTGATTTTTACAGGACCCTTTTGCTATCGCTATAGTTGCAGGACCAATTTCGCATCCTGTCCGAATAAATTATTATTTTAGAAAAGTTACTAATTTATGGATGTTTTACGATATATATTCTATTTTACTTCATTTAATTATTTCAAATTACACCATAAAAGATATAGAAAATAAAAAGAAATAAAAATTACTTGAAAAAATGACATGTAAGTAAAGTCTTTGATGCGAAGGAATATCGTTCAGATCCACTGGCAACCGACTGTGGCCGATAGCGACTCCCACTGGAGGAAAATTCTCCACCGTCCGATTTGGCTAGACCAACGGAGAGTATCTCGCCTATTCTTTCAGATGGGTCCGGTCCACGTCAGCTTAACGCGGGACCCACAAGAGAAACTGCCATGTCGGAAGTATTGGATTCGGGAGCGTGGGACCCGCTCGAAAAAATGATCCGCGGGCGATGTAGTCGGAGGATTTTTTCACGCCAAGTGGCGCCACTTTTTGGGTGTATTGCCGCTTGGATCAAACACACACCCACGGTGGGTGTGCCGCAGATGCTGATGATCCGAGGGTGATCAACCCATGTGGGTGGGCCACCCACATGGGTAGCATAGAACAAACCGTATCGGGTCTGAGCAAAAGAGGTACGATTCGTGATTAAATATATTATTATTATTATTTATTCGGCCTTTTTTTTTTTTGGGAATGGGTTATTTATTCGGCTTTGTTCACCCCAAAATCTCGTTTTTTCCCATCCAACTTCCTCAATGTTGAATTTTTTTTTTTTTTTTTATAACTCAGCCTTCTGCGCTTACTCTACCGACTATGTCTGAGGATAACGACTCCGCTCCTCATTCTTATCGCCAAGGTAAACCGGGATATGCACGCATCGATGTTCGACGAGTCTGAGTCGACGACAACCGAGATCCTCCGGGTAAAGAGAACAATTATGTTCGATCCCCAATCTACTAATAACGATCTCTCCCCGAATCGAACCCACACGGATGCTATTCAAGATGAGTTCACCAAATCTTCACCATTCGCATACGCCTTGGGAGCAATTTGATGGGAGGGATATTAACCCCGACCTCCACCCCACAATTCTTGTGGTGGCGGGCTAAAACCACTTGGTTCTCAATGTTGAATTTCTTTAATTTATCTAACCTGATTTGATCAAGAATCATAATATAATTTCATTAAAAAACCAAGTAAACCAGTTATAGTTTTTAGTTATTAACTATTTTCTTTTCTTTCAAAAAAGCAAAAACTATTTTCTGTGAAAATAGATGTCTTTTGTAAAGGTGGAAACAAACTTTAGAGTTTATGGTCTCCTGAATAATTTATACAGTATTAGACTAATACTAACATTTATATGTTATATAATAATCATATTGTTCTTTTTTATTACAAAATAATCAAATTCTTGAAAACAATTATGAAAAGAGTGAGAAATCTAAGTGTATTTTTCCATTTTTTTTGTATTACAGAGACCTGAATTTAATTGCCAAGTTCAATTTTCTGACTATGGAGTGTTTTTTTTTTTAAAAACAAAACTTTTATTGTTCTGTCCACAATAATCATACTGTTTTTGTATTATACCACATGGTGATGGGCGGACTGTATTTAAAAAAAAAATCACGAGAGGTTTAAAATTTATGTTTAGTTTCATTTCATCTCCAAATAAAATCAAGCTTTATTAAAAACAATATTATTTTCTTGTAAAATATTTCATCAAAATTTACGTTTCATTTTCATTTCATAAAAACAATACTATTTTCTTGTAAAATATTTCAAAACATGCTAGTTGCTCTAGGAAACACGTTCCTCAAATAAACTTAAATTATACACATTTTCTGATATAAGAAAACATTTTATATAAATGATTAAATGTGTATACCAGGAAAGACAAGTTTGATACATATTATGAAGTTGAATTTTAACTTTTTTTTAATTAAATCTAAAATAGTAAACTAGTTTATACATCTCAAAAATTATTTCCAATAAATTTTATTATATTTGATTAAATTTTAATTTAGAGAAGTTAATTAAAACTTATTGCAAAACCATTTTTGCTATTTTCTTGCGAAATCTATCCCTGGTAATTCAAATCCTTTTTATTGGGGAGGAGCTTGCATTGCGCGAAGGCTTGGACTTCACAATGGATTTGAATTAATTAGAGCTGCAACCCAGCCGCTCGTGAGTTATTTAGAGCTCAATTCAATAAAAAGCTTGTTTGAGATCGTTTAATGAAACTCGTTAAAATAAATAAAACAAACTCAAAGTTAGAGATATTCGACTCGTTAGCTCGTGAGCAGACTCATTAATAAGCTTGTGAACTAGCTCGTATAATTTAAACTAATAGTTTAACTCTAATTTTATTTTTATATTTTTATTTTATGATAAATATAAAAATATTTATATAAATTTATTTGTAGTAAATAAAACAACAACAACAACACTAAGCCTTAATCTCACTACGTGGGTTAATTTATCTGAGATCATATCGCGCCATCATTTACGGTCATAAGCCATATTTTCATTTATTTTAGATATAACATGTCTTGTTTAATAGTTTCTTTCCAAGTCTTTTTAGGCCTACCTCTTTCCTCTTTTGATTTGTGTGAGTGATTCCCTACTTTCTAAACGTTTGGTGTGCATCTAAAGGTCTCCTATAAATATGTCCAAACCATCTTAATCGTGTTTCTCTAATTTTCTCATTTATTGATGCTACTCCCACTTTGTTTCTAATTTATTTATTTGAATAAAAACATAGATTTTCGTATATATACTATATATTTTAGAAGTATATAATTTTATTTTTATAATAAATTGATAATAATATAATATATATAATTAATATTTACTAAGCTTTGATCAAATCTCATATTGGGGTGAAGTTGACCATGTGTTGCATGATATTGAGAATTGATTAAAACGATAAATAGTAATTTGCATGTCGTTTCTATTAGGCGGGATGCTAATAAAGTAGCTTATCTTCGAGCTAATTAATTCAAGTATTTTTCGTTGTAATCTCGAATTTGATGGTTTTATTGTAACTTGTACACTTGTACATCGTTGGCCAAACTAAACTGCTTTTGTCGAGATGGTAATAAAATAGCTTATATGTTAGCTAATTAATTAGTTTTTTCCGTTGTAATCTCGAATTCAATGGCCTTGCTACCTCGTTGGCGCTTTCAACTATTTTGTTTATGGTAATACAATAGCTAATCTTCTAGCTAACTAATTCAATTTTTTCCATTGCAATCTCGACTTTGATGGTCTTATTGTACCTTGCTGGTCGAGTTGTTTTGTTCGATATCGTAATAAAGTAGCTCATTTTCTAGCTATTTAAATTTTTTTTTTCTCTTTGTAATCTCGAATTTGATGGTCTTGATGTACCTCGTTGGTCAAGTTCAGCTATTTTGTCCGAAATGATAATAAAGTAGCTTATCTTCTAGCTAAATAATTCAGATATTTTCCGCTATAATATTGACTTTGATGGTTTTGTTATACTTCGTTGGTCGAGCTCATCTGTTTTGTCGAGATGGTAATAAAGTAGCTTATCTTTTAGCTAATTAATTAGTTGTTTTCGTTGTAACCTCGAATTTAATGGTCTTGCTATATCGTTGGTCGGGTTCGGCTATTTTGTTCGATATGGTAATAAAGTAGCTAATCCTCTAGCTAACTAATTCAGTTTTTTCCGTTGTAATCTCGACTTTGATAGTTTTTTGTAGAACTCGTTGACCGAGTTCGATAGTTTTGTTCGATATGGTAATAAAGTAGCTCATTTTCTAGCTATTTAATTATTATTTTCCCGTTGTAATCACGAATCTGATGGTCTTGATATACCTCGTTGGTCAAGTTCGACTATTTTATTCGAGATGGTAATAAAGTAGCTTATCTTCTAGCTAATTAATTCAGATATTTTCCGTTGTAATCTCGAATTTGATGGTTTTGTTGTACCTCGTAGGTTGAGCTCAACTGTTTTGTCGAGATGGTAATAAAATAGCTTATCTTTTAGCTTTTTTCCGTTATAATCTCGAATTTAATGGTCTTGCTACCTCGTTGACCGGGTTCGGCTATTTTGTTCAATATGGTATAAAGTAGCTAATCTTCTAGCTAACTAATTCAAATTTTTTCGTTGTAATCTCGACTTTGATGGTCTTGCTGTAACTCGTTGACCGAGTTCGGTTGTTTTGTTTGATATGGTAATAAAATAGCTCATTTTCTAGCTATTTAATTATTCTTCTCCCGTTGTAATCTCGAATCTGATGGTCTTGACATACCTCGTTGGTCAAGTTTGACTGTTTTATTCGAGATGGTAATAAAGTAGCTAGAGGTCTTGACATACCTCGTTGGTCAAGTTTGACTGTTTTATTCGAGATGGTAATAAAGTAGCTTATCTTCTAGCTAATTAATTTAGATTTTTTCCGTTGTAATCTCGAATTTGATGACTTTGTTGTACCTCGTAGGTCAAGCTCAACTGTTTTGTCGAGATGGTACTAAAGTGGTTTATCTTTTAGCTAATTAATTAGTTTTTTTTGTTGTAATCTCGAATTTAATGGTATTGCTACCTTGTTGGTCGGGTTCGACTATTTTGTTCGATATGGTAATAAAGTAGCTAATCTTCTAGCTAACTAATTCAGTTTTTTCCGTTGTAATCTTGACTTTGATGGTCTTGTTGTAACTCGTTGGTATAGTTCGATTATTTTGTTCGATATGGTAATAAAGTAGCTCATTTTCTAGCTTTTTAATTAATTTTTTTTCCGTTGTAATCTTGAATTTGATGATCTTGATGTACCTCATTGGCCAAGTTCGACGGTTTTCTTCAAGATGGTAATAAAGTAGCTTATCTTCTAGCTAATTAATTCATATTTTTTTCCGTTGTAATCTCGAATTTTATGGTCCAGTTGTAACAAGTTGGCCGAGTTCGGCTGTTTTGTTCCATATGCATGGTAATAAAGTAGCTTATTTTTTAGCTAATGAATTCAGTTGTTTTCTGTTATAATCTCGAATTTGATGGTCTTTTTGTACCTCGTTGGTCGAGTTCGATTGTTTTTACGACTTAAATCATTTAGAATAATTATCCATTGACTATTTTTTTAATTAAAAGTAATACTTTGACAGGTGACTTCAACAAATTTATAGAATTTGAGTAATGAGTTTACAAAATATTTTCTGTAATTTTAGTTTGACAGTTGTCCTCAACTAATTTATACAATTTGAGTAATGTATTTTGCAATCTACATATTTTAACCCAATTGATTCTACACATTTATTCTTGAACTATATCTAATATAATTATCGAAATCAATATAATATTAATCCAGATTATATGTTTTATTAGTCCCTATCTATGAGAATCCAGCACTAATGAATTCTATGGTGGAAATAATAGAACATATTTAGTAACTAAAAATATTTATCGGCCACTTCAGGAAACTTCATTGAATAAAAAAATGTCCCAAAATTCTAGTTTCATTATTCCTATTACGAAATTATTTTTGAAGAGATTAAATCTGATTATGGCAATATTAGTGCATTCTTGATTAGGTAAATAATTGTCATTAGATTTTCTGTATTTTATTATATGGTAGGTATTAGTAATTTTTACTTTGCTAAAAAAAATAAAAATGAGTATTAGACAGTTTATAATGCTGAGATGTGGAGACAGGTGGGATTATTGTTTAAAAAAAGAATAACAATTATTATTATCGAAATTTAATTATAATCTAATTTTGTAGATGCAGCTGTCATTACATAATTTTGTAAATTTATTTATAAAATATTATTTCTGCATTAATATTCGAGCAATCCAATTTATTTATTACGTAATAAATGTCCGAAATGTATGAAAACAGCGAAAAATGATTAAATAGTAATAGACAGTAAATGAGAAACGTGGCAGTGTGAGGTCCCAGAACAGATTATTTTAATCGGGAAAGTGACAGTTGTGCCATGTTGGCACCGGCTAATCATGACCCTTAGATGAGGATTAGATCGTACGGTGGATATGACGTTCGAGGGCGAGAGAGAAATCGATGCCGTTCACCCCGGCTCTGGAGTAGGTTTCGCGTGAGTTAAAATATAACAAGATTAAACAGATCAGATTAGACCAGAGAGAGAGCATAAAAAGTGAAGAGGAGAGAGCAAAAAGCAGAGAGAGAGAGAGAGATTTTCAGAGAGAGGGAGAGAGGGAGATTTTTCAACAAAATCAGTTTCGGTTTTGTGAATCTCAGTGTGCTTGCACAGTTTGAGGAATTCAATTTTTTTTTTAATTTTGAGGTCATTTTCTCCGGTGGAAATGGTGGAAATCCGGGGAATTAAGTGATTGAGTGTGATGGAAAGAAGCAGAGATTTGCGAAGAATGGCGATTTCTACCGTCAACGGTTTGCCGAGAAGACGGCAGAGAGTTACTTCTCTCAGAGATTCAACGGGTTAGAAAATCTATTATTTATTTTGATTAGTGCTCTGTTTCTGTTTTTCTAATCATTTTTTGTGCTTTTCTCAGACGAGGATGGACAGATGGAATTGCATGAGACAGTGAGGATAAGAGATCGAGAGCAGTTACAGAAGAAGGACCGGGATCGAGAGTTTCCGAAGAGGAGAAGAGTTGAAAGGCCTGCGGTGCAGCAGATGAGTCGTGGTGGTGGGTGTTATATTGAGAACGAGAGTACGGACTCGAGTGATGAAGAGTACTTTGAAGAGGAAGTGGAGACTAGGATTAATCAGCTCTCACCAACGTCTTTGTCTCTGTCAAATAATCGTCGGGGAATCCGTAGTCTCCGGTCGGCGCCGGTGCTCAGAACCGCCGTTGATGAAGTGCTCGGTGTGCCTGTACCCCGACGAGCTCGCTCTGGTATGTTATCGTACTTAAGAATATGTGGTCTATTTGTGGGAGCTCTATTTCCCTTCTTTTATTTATTTATTTATTTATTTATGTTGTTAATTATCTTTGATTTGTTTTTTTCATTTTTTGTTTTGTATAGCTTCAGCGAAGAGGTTACATGAGTATGTGAATTCAGGAAGTGGCGGATTAGGGGAGGATTTGAGTCACCGGAAATTTCCGCCGTCTCCGGCGACGGTGAGTCTGATTGGTTCCGGCGGCGCGTCGCCGTCATACTCTGGTGCTTCAATGAAGAAGAAGATGGTTAGCTCTTGATTATGAATTTCTCTTTGGTCGAATGTATTTTTGTTTTCCTATATCTCTATGATGCGATTGGCTGATTGGGTGACTGATTTTTTACTGCGCAGAAATATATAGACCGGAGAACGCGGGTTCTGAGCAACGGATCAAATTCCAAGCCGCCTTCAGTAATTCAGGACGATATCGAGATCGAGGTTGCTGAAGCTCTGTTCGATCTGATGAAACAATCTCATCCGCAATCCCAATCTTCCGAAAGGCAAGAAAAAGTTGATAGAGATAGCACAAATACTGCTGATGATGGTAAGATTGCGATTTCTTTTCTAGATGTGTTTAATCGAGAGTTAGTAAACAATTTTTTCTCCAAAAGTTTCTTCATAAATGTGGATTTGGTGGATTGCAGATTTAAAGAGGTTAAAAGCTGGACGTGGTAAAGATGAGAATGACGCCTTTAATGTTCAAAATCAGCAATCAATAAAAGTGAATGCTGAAACAATTTTGGCCGACTCGATTAAAGAGCTGGAGAAAGAAGGAAGGATTGAGAAAGAGAAATTTCCGGATAACCCAGCTCAAGAATTAGAGAGAGGAGATGGGTTTGTGGATAAAGAAAAAGTGGGGTCACCAAAAGAGAACGAATCGCCATCATGGGTTAAAGTAAATGCTTGTGATATTCAGGAACCGACTGTGACAAAAACGTGAGCATCCCCAATTTTCGTTTCCGTTTATTACTTTTTTTCTCTCTCTCTCCTCTCTCTTTTTCCATTTTTTCTGTATTTTTTTTTCCTTTTTCCCCTCTCCTCCTCCTCCTCCTCTATTCATCATATTGAGAACAATTTTAACAATACCTATGGTGATTGGGACAGGGATGATGCAGCAAGTGTGGTTGAGGCTAAGAAGGAATCCAAGATAGAGATAGATTTGATGGTGAGTACAGAGTGCACCATACAGAAGTCGTTCTTTGACCTGATTTACGATTTCTTTCTTTTAGTGACAATACTGAAATGAATGTGCTTCTTACAGTCTCTACCGTCTTTGCCATCATCCCCGGAGAGAGATGCCTTACTTGATATTGATCCTAAAGTTATGACTCAGGATGTTCAAAAGGCATGTTGATCTTTTCATGTACATTTCTGATTCGGTATTTTGTTTTTGCAAATTGGCTTATACTGTGTTATTACTAATTCTGGTGCAGAAGAGTGAAACTACTCCGAAGGATGATCCCTTGAAAGATGGAATCCGAATGCAGGATGAAAATAATGGAGTAATGAATAGTAATCAATTGCTAATCCTTGACTTGGAGAAACATAGGCATGATATCTCAAGTGTCGGCGATAATACTACCCAACAGCAGCAGGGCCGGACGGAGCAGAAAAATCAATGTAATGCCCTACATTGAAGCTTCTAATCGCGAATTTGATCTTGAGTACTTGTTTTAGCATTGTGTTAGGTAATTTTATAATTGGTGTTCTTTTTGCAGCTCCAACTTCGTTGTTGCCTTTCTCTGCTGGTACGAGTGGCTTGCCTGGTGTTTTTCCTCATCCGGGGTGTGTATTGTAAAAGTCCTCATTCAATATTCTGTTTAATTGATGATGCCCACTGCTAAAACAAGTTTTTTCATATGCAGGTATGTGCCGTCTCAGCGAGCAATTTCCCCAATAGATGGAAGTGCCAGATCCTCAATGATAATGCAGGTACCTTTCATGGAGATTTTCAGAGTGATATTATTGGGATACTTACGAAAACTATCCGAGATTTGGGTTAATTACAAAAAAACCCATAGATTTTTGAAAATTACAAAAAAAACCATGACGTCTGACATGTATTACACACGTTACCACCTTTATAAGCGAAAATATTTCAAACACCCTTTGTAAAAATATTGCAATTACCCCTTATATTTAACACAGAATCAACCTCCAAGGTAGTTTTCACTTTTCAAACATCTCTGGGTTTTTTTGTAATTAATCCAAACCTCAGGGGTAGTTTTTGTAATTATCCCTATCTTAGTCGTTTCCGTTTAATTTTTGATTTGTGATGTCTGGCAAAATGTGTAGCCCCCTGTATTTAGGACCTCATGGCCCCGACCTAAGAAATGTGCGACACATCAATACATTGCCCACAACATTCAATATCACCAGCAACTCATCAAGAAGTCTTTATCATCTGGCCCAACTGGTGCTGCTACTTTATATGCAGCCAAGCCATTGAACCTAAAATCCAAGTTACCAACACAAAGGTTCATTACTGGAAACCCATTGCTTGAAGACTTTCAAGGACAAAATTTGTTAACAATTCTAGGCAGCAGTGGAAAAGATAAAAGCTCTGATGATGCTGCAGATTTCGCCACAACAAGTCATAAGTCTGTGCATCAACAAGCTTCACATCAAGCCCCAGCTAATAACTTGTTGGTAAGTTTCTGTTGTCTTCATCGTTTTGTTGTTGAGTCACAATTACAACATTAAAATTTGGGATAATTACGAAAAACACCCTGAGATTTATACAGTTACCCTCTTAAATTTAAGACATAATCAAACCCGCTCTTTTGAAACATCTCTGAAGTTGTTTGTAAATAGCCCAAAGCTCATTTTTTTTTTTTTTGGTAATCATTCCTTTAAATTTGAAAGCTCATGGTTGTTTTCGTGATGATTGCAGTATGGCCCTGGTTTTAAATTGCCACTTGGTCACCATCAAACAACAATGATGGCACCAGCTAATTCTTCAGGACCACCTCAATCTGCTTCTGATGCAGCAAGGAAGCTTTCTGTAAACTCACCCGTGTTTAATTATCCGATGCTTCCTTCCAATGACGCTTCTCGATACATGGCTATATTACAAAACAGTGGTTGCCCGATTCCTTCTTTTAAAGGAGGATCGTTCTTGGACTCTCCTTTTTATTATCAGCACCAGTTGTCCCTTCCTCATGCTACGGTCCAATCAGCTTCTCAAAACACGAGCACATTTAGTGGCTTGTCGTCCCACAAACAACCACAGGCTCAGCAACAGACCAGTACAAAAATCAATAAGCATGGCGATCATCCTCAACAGGGCTCTAAGAATAAGGTTGACCTCATCTCTCAACCGTTTCCCATGTCTTTCGGTTCAAATGCTACGACAGCTCCAGTGCTGAATTTTTCATCCATGGTGCAAAATTCAGCTATCTTCCAGATGCTTCCTGATATATCATGGAACGGTACTCAGATGGCACAGCATAAGAATTTCCCAGCATCTGAAGGAAAATCAGATTGCAATAATGTATCAGCGCGATGGGACCTTCCAAATTCGACAGTTTAGGTCGGACTATTAGTTTTCTCTCATCCCCGTTAACTGGAAACCCTACTAGTCTGATTGGTTTCCCGAGTAACAACCATATTTTCACACAAACCCCTGTCCAAACCGATTATTCATCCTTTATACCCAAATGGGATAACTTTTCAACTCAATCTGCCAAACCAACTCTTGTAAACATTCCTCAACCGAAAAGTTCTCAAGGGCATCACATTGCCATAAACACTCAGCCAGTGTCTTCAATCTCCGGGTCAAAAAATACGGGTAGCAGCAGTCAAAGAACCGCCTCAACGATTTCAGCATTAGCATCCCAAGAGACAGAGGCTTCTCAGAATGGACCGGGCCAGAAATCATCCCCTGCTTGTAGAAGGAATGTGCCGTCAATTCTAAGCGTGCGCCCTAGCCAACTATCGGAGCTCAAGTACTGATAAGTTTTTCGCAACCGGCCTTATGATAGTGCAATATGAACCCCAATAGAGCTTGGAATAAGAAGTGAAGACTGAAGTGAATCAAAGCCAGTGATATAGTAGGACCACAGATGACAGAAGGTATAAAAGTTAGGGTTTCAATTTTGGAGAACTTATTTATGAGATGCCCCCCCCCACCCACCCTACAAATTTGTTTGGTTTCAATGCGACACTCAGGTGGTGTGTGTATAGACTAAATCTTTGATAATCATAGA
The DNA here is from genome assembly GCA_016081115.2 of Rehmannia glutinosa. NCBI lineage: Eukaryota > Viridiplantae > Streptophyta > Magnoliopsida > Lamiales > Orobanchaceae > Rehmannia > Rehmannia glutinosa. Next base: position 96,285,067 of record CM071924.1, on the reverse strand, counting down.
ATTCCATTCTTTCATAATTTTTTGTGGAAAATTATTTCTTGTTAATGGTTGGTTTGTTGAATTGGTGGGGACCTTGGGGTTTTTATAGTTAAAGAAAGCTTAAGAAGAAGGGTAGTTGATTTATGGTTCATGTTAATGACATCATGTTCTGTTTATTTGTGTTCTTCCTGGATTTTATAGTTTCATCTCTTTATAATATTTAGCGATAATTACAAAACACCCCCTGAGGTTTGGCCTAATTACAAAAAAATACAGAGATGTTTCAAAATTACAATAAGTCCCCTCATGTTTGATTGTCTTAAATTAAAGGGGTTAATTATAATATTTCTACAAACATCAAGGTGGTTTTTGAAATGTTTTTTTGCTTATGAAGGGTTTTTTTGTCTTCGTATTTCTCAAAAAATCGCTGGGTTTTTATGTAATTATCCCAAACCTTCGGGGTTTTTATGTAATTATCCCTAATATTTATTATTTTAATTTGAATTAAGATATCAGCCTCAAAAGTTTCAATTAAAATATTTGCCAGCATTCCAGTTTTTTTGACTATGTAATGCATGCTTCTACTAGGATAAAGCTGGAATCAACAGCGATGTTAATTTTTTTTTCCTATGAACGTCCTTTTTTTTGAAAAAAAAGAAAATCTTTTTACTTATTTTTTACCCTAAAAGCTGCATGCGCATCCGAAAAAGGAGCCAATGGCGACTAAAATATTTGGGTACCACTATACAGATTTTTGGGTTATCATGAACTGAAATATTTTGATTGATGGGAAACAAGTTGTTGTAATTCCTTGTCAGCACATTATGCATATATGGGTATACAATATAACCTCAATAATTTAATACTCGATTAATTAATAATCTCGTTTAAATAATATTTTTGGTCGATCCCGACATAGGGACAACAAGCAATATTAATAATTTGCTAATTTAATATCTCGCTAAATTAATAAATATTGACAATTCCAAAATTATTAATTTATAGAAGTTTAACTATATATATCAAAACTCGTAAAAGAACGTGCCAACATATATACGCGTAATTACACTTTTCTTCCGGTTAGTCATAAATATAGTATACAGCACCATACAATTACTGTAGATATTATTACCCTTCACCTTATTGTGCCATGAAACCAAGTAGTGGAATTGGGCATTAAATCTTGAGTATTACTTTAAAATGACAAATTGTTGGGAGGCGGAGAAATGAGCATCTTATGGACGTTATCATTAACCAACTGTGGAGGCAGAAAATGGACCACTAAATCTGCAAGATGCGACTATCAGTAATCATGCAAATTGTGTCTATACCAAAGGGCCCACGTCCCAATTTCACATGAGCTTTTGTTTAAGAACCAGAGTATTCCCACACCAGCCGAGAGCAAAGATTCAGACATTCATCCTTCCCAGAAATGATCCTAATCTCTGGGGAAATTCAATCAATGTTTCGACATAGAATCTTGAGGTGCAATTGCAACATTAAGACCGCTAGTTGCCTAGGCTAACCCCCAAAGGTTGGCCTTTTAGGTGGTTTTAACACTACAATTTCTCTTCCTTCTTTTCGGACGGGCCGTAGACCACTTGACACATTCTGGGACCTTATTTATTTTTGTTGAAGAGAATAAGTCCGAAAATAGCCTCTTTTATATTATGGTTCTTAGTGCTTAAATAGTATTTTAAGCCATCAACTCACTTTGCTTCATTTAGGGATAGATCATAAATTTTAAAAAACCATCCAAATCTCATCACATCGGCGACATCACTCCGTTAATAGTAATTTTATATTAAAACCGTAATTTAAAATATTGAATGAAAATTGCAATGCTTTCATGGTGCGGGTGCGGTTTTGAAACTTAAAAAACTGCCCAAAACTGCACCGCGCTTATATAGATTGAGAGAAAAAAAAAGATATATCCCCTCTTTAGTTGAATAATTAGGCAAAGAATATATTTAATTCAATGAATAATAAATTTGAATTTGCACTTTGCGTTCAGAAAAAACAATACATTTTAGATTCTTTCTTACCTTTAGTTATACTTAGTAAAACCGTCTGCCTACTGCATGATAAGAGAAAGCCATCACATAAGACAATTCGATTTGAATTTGTTAAACCGCAAAACTGAATCGTGATCACCCATAGCTAGATTCGATAAACATCGGACGGCTAACAGATAACAAACTTAACTCGAGGATTTAACTTGATCCAGCACAATAAACTTAAATCTGAAACAAATAACAGTTAAATTCTAACACTAACTCCTTTTTTCCAGTTCTCATGGCAAACAGAGAAGTATTACATAGAGTACATGTATACCTCATTCCAAAAGTATGAAAATCCCGAACTATGATTTGGCCGTCTTTGATCCAGCTAAGCTATTTCCCAAGGAGAGCAGCTAAGTTCAGCTCGACATCTTCTTTGGCTTTTCGATCAAATGGTTCATTACCAATGTATAGATCGAGGATTGATCGACACAAGAGTTTGCTCTCTATGCATCCCACCTCTTTTCCATCAACTACATCAATGCAAAAGAAAGTTGTGTTTATATTTGATTTACAGGCATTTTGCAGCATGACAACCAAACGTGATACCGCGCGCATGCCAAAGAAAGACAAGATTATCAAGTAGGGATAATTACAAAAACTACCCCTGAGGTTTGTGGTAATTACGAAATAACCCAGAGAAAGTTTCAAAATTACAGAACTACCTTTGATGTTTGGTTCTGTCTTATATTCAAAGGATTAACAATAATATTTCTATAAATTTAAGGGGGGCTTTTGAAATTTTTTTCAATCAAACCTTTTTTTTTTTTTTTGAAATTTCGAAACTTCTCTGTGTTATTTTGTAATTATCCCAAACCTCAGAGGTAGTTTTTTTTTTTTCTTTTTTTGTAATTATCCCTATCAAGTATATAATTTATCAATCAAACATACACAAAAGCATTAATGGTTTACAATTATAAAGATAAGTTTGTGCATAACTTGACTTTCAATTTCATTTTCAACAGCAGTATTTGGCACAATTGGTTTGAAGCCACACAAAACTTCAACACATATTTTTCAGGTCCGAATGCCAATGCTGAAGTGATTTTACCGAGAACAAGTGGAAAGTACAAAAGAAAGCATAGGACCTCATGGTCTAAGACACTTAGAAGCGAATTAAAGAAATATCTTACTCATTGTGCGAAGAACGTAGCCCCGCTCCTTAGACAGATCAATGATGGATCCCTTAGGTATTTTATATTCGTCTTTGAATTGGGAGGTGAAGCTGTAGATTAATTGACCTTGGTCAGCCCAGAAGAAAAATGTTCTTACCAAAATCAAAATGTTCCAAAAAAATAAAATGCCTTTGTTAACTGAATTTCCACAGCTCAATCTCAAGAATGAACTTTCATCTCACATCATTATTCATTAGTGAACACAAATGATGGTTGGAGGACACTATTTAGCAATAAGAAATATGGATAATTACAAAAAGCCCCTTAAGGTTTTGGCTAATTACAAAAGAACCAAGATGTTTTTTAAAATAACAAAAAAACTCCTTGAGGTTCGATAAACGTAAGGGGAGATTTTGAAATGTTTTTTGCATATGAAGGGGGGAAATGTAAGGCGGATCAAACCTAAAGTGGGTTTTGGCAATTTCCGAAAAACTCTGGGTTTTTTTGTAATTAGCCCGAACAGGGACTTTTTTTTGTAATTTTCCCTAAAAACTATAACATAGAGTTTCAGACAGAAGAAAGCGACTTTTAACCGAATGCATCAAACGTGATCACTTCTTGCAGATTATGGATGCTATTACTCTGTAACCAAACAATCGGGTGAAACGATAGATTACCTTTGTAGCAATTCTTTGTTATCCGACCCGCTAAACTTCTGTAATCTGCTACCGACCGACTCTTCAAAAGCACTTCGCACAGAACGAATACTCAGTCTTCCATAAACTATCTGAAGCCTAATAGTCATGCTCACATCACACTCCATGAGATCCTCCTTCAGTTTTTCGTTTCCTTTCAACTCGGAAGCAGAAAGATCTCCGTATTTCTCACTGAGGCACTCTTTTACATCAGCATCATCGGCATATACACCTTCATTCAAAGCCAAAACCAATAAATTTTCAAGAATTCAATCTGATGACCAATTTTTTAAAAATGAAAAAATGAAAAATAATTGAACAACAACAATCATTATCCCTTTATCAACCCCAGCTTCGATTTAAAATAAAAAATAAAAACTGATCAATAAGCGCTGGTTATGCCCAATTGCTGATACATCAATAGTATATACTAAGTAACTATTGAATGACCACCTCATCTAAAAGCTTAAGCTATTAGAGAGATGAATCATTTAATATTTAATTACAATTCTGATACCATATTGAATGACCATCTCGTCTGATACCATACTGAATGACCGTCTCGTCTAAAAGCTTAATGTTAATTGGGCTCTCTTCCCTTAATCAGTGTGAGACAACTCACAAGTGACTCACAAGTGACATATTTCGGTCTCACGCATGAAGTATACCCAATATGGGAGAGAGCTCAAGCCCACCAAGTGAGGTTCCATTCTAAAACAAATTGGTGATAGGAGTAGCTATTTGGCTTATAAAGTGGACCGTCTTCCCTTAATTAATCAATGTGGGACAACTCACAAGTGATATATCAGTAACGAAAGATATTTCAAGTAATCAGACTAATTCTAATTCCAAGCCAATATCAACAGATAATTTAAATTTCCTGTAAACTTGAATTAATTAAGACACAATGAATTTATGTTTTTTTTAGCAATTAACATTACTTTCCTAATACTAATTACAATTCACAAGAGTATCTAAAAATACGAAGGCAAAAAAAACTTAAAATATAATGGTTGAAGGTAAAAGAAATGGTACCAAAAGCATAAACATCAATGTTTTTCAACCCTAGAATAGCTTTTCTCCGTAACCCAACTCCGAGAAGCCGCTGAGAATCTCTCAGAACAACAGGAAATGACGTTCCAGTCCTCGATTCAGTTACCGGAGACGAATCGTCTGAGAGAGAAAGAGAGCCCCACATCGGAGAAATTCCAATTCTCCTGGACACTAAGAAATTCAGCGCGTTTTGAAGAAATGGGTTATTGGGGTTTTGGGAGATCGCGATGCCAGCTCCGGCGACTGATAATGTGGCGGCGACTGATAATGCGGCGGCCGTGGTGGCGGAGAAGTGGCGGGAGGAGGCATTGGCGGTGGCGGAAACAGGGGGCGTTGGGGGCTGAGAAAACGAGAAGGGAAAGCGAAAGGAAACCATTGTTTAGTGTGATTTGAGGTGGTTGTGACAGTTGTATAATAATGCTTGCATAGCTAATAACATAGACACTAATAACATTGACGTTCGAATCCACTTAATAATATGGTGGAGGAGGATTTTTTTATGTGGTGACTTATCTAAAGCAGTTTAAGAGAGGGTATCTCGTTATGTGACTGAAACTATAAGGGTGCGATTGGATATACTTTCATTTTGAAAATTTTCATTTTACTAGAGAATAGTAGTCAAAAATATTTTGGGAGAAACAAGATGAATTTTGAGACTGTTATTAGATGTGAGATGAAAATGTAATAATGAAAATTGATTTGATGTGAAAATAGTAAAATAATGATTGGATGTGATTGGTAGTTAAAAATGTGTGAGTGAATAAATAGTAAAATTTGTGAGATAATGTGTAATAATGATTAGTTTTTTGTGAAAAAATGTGTAGATGTGATTGGTGAAAGAAAAAGTGAGAAAAAGTGAATGTGAGAGAATAGTATATTTTTTTGAAAATTTTCATAAACAATCACATATTTGGTAAAAAAAAATTCTCCAACGGAACGAAAATGGATTTTCGCTCACATCCAATCGCAGCCTAAGCTTTTTAAAATATTTTATAAGATGTTTAAGAGCTTATAAACTATTTAAATTTGTTTGGTAATTTTTCGGAAAAAAAAAAATTTATAAGCTCCTAAAATAAGATATCAGGAGTTTATAAGCTATTTTTAAAAAAGTAGGGAAATAACAATTTTTTTTTAAAATAAGATTTTATTTCATTAAATTCTTTTCTTTTTGACTATTTTAATTACAAATTTGTTATTACTAACATATTAATAACTACATAATCTTATTTTATAAAAACACTTCAACGATTTATTCTTAAATTAATATATAACATCTTAAAAGCTCTAAAAATAACTTATAAAATGTACGAATTTATAAATTTTTTTAAATAAACTTAGCCAAACACCCTCCATGTCCCTCTATTAATTTTCTCTACGGAGTTTTAGGGACGGGGCAATAGGAGTCGAGGTTCATCTTCTAGAGAATCAGAGGAGTGTCACCGCATAGTGGCCAGTGGGTACAGTTGGACCCATTGGACCTCTTAGCCCTTAGAGGCGTCTCCTGATGGCCCAAGAATTGACCTTGTTGTGGATCTGGGCCAATGAAATGGGTTTGCACTTTGCTCTTTAGAGCTAACGGAAAAAAAATTATTCAGAAAATCCTTCGGAACCAAATGTTTGGTTGTCCCCTAAAATTGGGCTTGAATAACAATGGATTTAATTGATCAATAGTGGTGGATCCAATAAAAATATAAAATCAATAATTGAACTTCTTAAGGCTAGCGTGTTTTTCTGAGCTTGTTTCAATGTTGTTTTGAATATATTTCAGCTATTGGAATTCAATTTGTGCTACCATTAAATAATCAATTTTATTATCAAAATTTTATAAACAACCAAGAAAATATATATACAAACAACATATATTAAAACAAAAATACATTGAAAACAATATTATAGAAACAATACATGAATAGAAAAATAATTTAATTTTTGATCCGATACTTTGAAAAACCAATAACAACATAAAATCAAGAATCAACAAAACATCATTGAAACCATATAGAAAACAACAATGAATACAAAGAGCGTAAAAATAGATAAAAGTTAAACTGAAATATTGAAAACAACAAAAAAAAGCATTGAAAACAATATACAAACAAACCAGAAATAACAAAAAGCAAATATAGAAAACAAAGAACCAACTAAGAAACAAACAAGAAATAACACTAGAACAAAAAAAATCAAAAAACCGTGCAAATGTCCATAAAAATGCAAGAGGGAAATATAAAAAAAAGAAAAAAAGTGGATAGCGTAAAGTGGTGTCTTTTTCCGGAAAGATGGTATTTTTGAGATTTCTGATTAATTTAGGGCAAAATGCAATAACACCCTATAAATTTGATCCTATGTCTCATTTATCCCCTGAACTTGCCAATGTAACACTTACCCAATCAATCAAATTAAAAGATAATGTATGGACAAAACTACCCTTAATAAAAATGAGTCTACATAATTCTTAGTAAATTTTGAATATTATATATATATATATATATATGAAAGATGAATATAAACATGTATTAACTATTTAGTTTAAACAAACGTTCAATATTAAATAAAATATGAATAAATATATTTTATTAAACCTAATTTGGTTATATATTTTACACATCTTCATTTTGTTTTGTTTATTCAAGAAGATTTGTAGTCCAAAACATATCATTAATACATTGTCATCTATAATTAATTATCGATATTAATGAAACGAATTGAAAGTACACCCAATTAGTTCTAATAAAATACTTTAGACACTAAACCTTGTTATTTGACCAAATATTGTTAAAATTGTTTAAATTTTACCAAAGAAAGTATTTATTATTTATTCTTTCTTACTAAATTATTACATATACCACATTGGAAATATAAATTATCAATAATTTAAAATAAATATGTATATTCAATATACAAAAATATATTTACTAGTATTATTTGAAAGAGTTTAAAGTTGAAAGTTATTTTTACATTGAACTCAAATAATCAAAATAATTTATATATTCAATATTTTTGTATATATGTTATTCTCAATTAGAATTAAAATATTTTTAATTCTTGAACTAGTTAAATTATTAATTTATTTTTCTAAAAATTGATTTAAATATAAAATATAAAATTAAAATTGAGGTACAATTATTAAAACATGCAAAAAATAATTGTTATTAAAAAAATTGTCCATTATTAAGTTCTAGTGTTCTAGGGATGACAATGGGTGGGGACAGGGCTGGTATTGGACATTTGGGATAGGGATGGGGAATCTCATCCCAAATACCATCCCCGTACCATTCCTTATTTTGTGCATTTGGGATAGGGATGGGGAATCCCCATTCGGGGATCGGGGTCCCCACGGGGAATTGGGTTCCCCATTTGTAATTTTTAATAAAAAAAATTATAAAATAAATTACTTAAAATAATTAAAATAAATAAAAAAAACTATAAAACAACACAAAAGAAATAATGAGAACAATGAAAATTATAAATACTTAAGAGTTTAGTCTTTAAATTTAATAAAATAAATATTATAACTAGAATTAATATCATAATAAATAAATATAATATATATTATCGGGGAATGAGGATGGAGACGGGGAATCCCCATTTTATCAAAACGGGGACGAGGATAGGACGGGAGATATAAATATCATCCCCGTCCCATCCCCGGTTCTAAAGAATTGGGGAATCACCATCCTCGTCCCACCCCTGAATTAATCGGGATTCCCATTCCATTTTGCTCGTGTACCAACCGGGATAAGACAAATTCAGGAGGTAGATAAGACATTGGACCAAGTTTTGGAGTGTTATTATAGTTTGTCCATTAAATTTAGGGATAATTTCACTTTCGATACCCAAACTTTATCACCTTTTTGTTTTTAGTACCATTGTTTCAACTTAATCAATTTTGGTACCTAATGTTTTCTATTTTAATCAGCTTCACTACACACCGTTAGTGTCCTTTAAAACTTAATGATTGACTGCTATAACAAAGGTTAGAATGGGTAAAAATAAGGGATAGACCTTTTTGCATTATCTTTTTTATGTGCACCATTTATGAGCTTTAATTTTTCTTAAAAATAAAAACTTTAAATTTGAAATTATTTTAATAAAAATGTTAAAATCAAAACCATGCACAAATCCTAAATAATTTCAAAATAAGAAACACTGACCTTCTTTTACATTTAATATTTTTGATAAAGTAAAAATTCAACTTTATTTATTTTAAAGAATTATAAAGAATAATATAAATTATATTTTTCAATTTTAACACGTAATGATTAAAATTAACTAATTTTATTAAGTGATAGGTCAGATTATTATTAATATAGTGTACTTTATAATTTAAAATTTTCTTGATTAATAAATTAGTAACAGTTCGGATTTTCAATGCCTAATTACTTTTAAAATTAATAATAAAAAAACCCAATAAATTACATTAAACTCAACTGAAAAAAAAAAAAAATCATATCCCAGTCCCAATTTGGTCGGTTTCTACAAATCAAATTGAAAAGCGCATAAATTCCAACAATCAAGGATAAGAATAAAAAAATTCAAATTCATCTTTGAAATCAAAAAGAAAAATTCCCAATCGCAAAATTTGATCTCAAGTCTAATTTTTTCTCGATCTTGAAATTAATCCTTGGGCAATGTACATTAACCATTGTATAACCCAAATACGTAAGGAATTGAACTACAACACTACAAATTGAAGCAAAATATGGAAAAATCTCATTATTGCATACAAAAATTTAAACAACAATCTCATTTTTTCATACCGATTTTGGATTTAATCCTTGTCCAATACGAAATAATGCTTGGGTACTTCAAACAGTATGTAATTGAATCTGAAACAACACGGAATTATGCAAAATATAAAAAATTGAATGAATTAGGGTTTGATTGGGTATTTGGGGAAGAACTTGGACAATTTGGGGGAAAATGGTTGGTTGACCTACTAATTAGGATTCACCCCCTTTTTACCTATTGGAACAGGTAAATTATTTGTTTTTAACGGCAGACTAACGGTTGGTAGTGGGATTGATCAAAACAGAAAACGTTAGGTACCAAAATAATTAAATTGAAACAATGGGTACTAAAAACAAAAAGGTGGTAAAATTTAGATACCAAAAGTAAAATTATCCCTTAAATTTATTTAGTTATAAACTTGGTTATATGGGATATACTGGACCTAGTAATACCATATTCAGTTGGGCTTGCATAATTCCAGCCCATTCCATTAGTGAGAACAATATTTAAATTCAAAATTTTATCATTTTCTTTTCATATAATTGGAAGATAAATATATGAGTACATATTATATTGATTAAGATGAGACCACATCATTTTCAGTTTCATTTTTGGTGTTCCACTACTTGGATGATGGACACATGTATATTCATCTAAAAATCAACATCACGTATTTTATCTTATTATTTACACATTTCCATCATCCAAATAGTGGAACAATAATTGAAACCCAAAAAATGGAACATGAAATTGGTTCTCGATTAAGATAAGATTAAGATCCCTACTCATTCCTAGAATCCATTTCCCACATTGATCCAAGGATGGGAAAATGCCAGACAATGAGAAAGCATCAAAGAAAATAAAAGATTCCACAATCCCTTTAGAAACAAACACTTTATATTATAAAGTGATAATTATATAGATGGTTCTATTATTAGATTAATCTTTTCTGTACTCGTCCTTTTGTTGGTTATCATATGTTTGCCAAACATAAATTTAGCTTTTACGTCAATCTTTCACGTTTTGTTGGAGCAAATTGGGAACTGATATAACTGCTTTATACTCTTAAATTGATCTTGTGGTTGTGGAAACTTTAATTTTTATTAGATCAATTATAAATACATAAAGATGATAGATACAAAAACAAAATCATTTAGAGTAGTTTTTTTGTTGGCAAAAAATGCAGCACTATTATAGCCACTAGACTAACCCCAGTGGTTAAATCATTTAGTGTAGTTATTATCAATAGTTAGTATTTATAAAAAAAAAATGTTGATTGATGACTATTTTAAGTATTGGACGTTTCAATATAAAGAAGTTTAAATACTTAAATGAAATATCCGAAAACATACGCGAAGACGGAGAATTTTAGAATGCTCCTGAAAATATGTTAAATAAGTACAAAGTTTTTAAAAGGTTCCTAAAGAGTTTAGATATGTATAAAATATTAAAAATACAGTACAAGTAAATAGGAAAATTTAGTTATAGACAAGGAAGTGCTTTTAGTAATATTTTTCACAGTCCTAGAAAGTCTATCTCGACCGCGTATTAATTAAATTTTCATATGATCTATCCGAGAAGTGATAAGTATAAATATGAATAGAACTCCCCTAAAAAAAATAAAAAAAAATGAATAGAACTCTCATTTGTAAAAGCAATTATTCATCGGTGAAAGTTTATTGTGAAGCACAAATGCACAACCAAATATTGAGTGAAAGTTGAATGCTAATGGAAAAATAAGTTTAATGATTTCTTTGCTAAAATTTAAAATTTTCCGTGATATGTAGTAGTGTGTGAACCAATAGTCTAAATAAGTTTATAATTTATTTCCAATAAGCTAAATGCTAAATTAAAAATTAAAATTTTTTCGTGATATGCAATGGAGTGTGAACCAATAGTTGGATGAAATGAAATTCAAGAATTTTTCAAAATACAAAAACATGGGATGAGAAAAACTTCAGAGTTTTCAAACTTTGGTTATAGTGATTGTACTGCATTCCCACTTATTTGTTTAAATTATATAAATCTAGTCGTCATTATTTATTTAAATGAAACTCTTTCACATTATAATATATATATTATTTATGTGATATACAGTAGAGTGTGAACCAAATAATATGATGAAATAAAATTCAAAAACTCCTTAAAATATAAAACTATGAGATTTGGACAAAGTTCAGAGCTTTAAAACTTTGATTATACTGACTGTACTGCATTCCATTTCTACGAAAACTACAAATAATATCCTTTAATTGCGTCGTTGTAAATCATTTTATTTATTTATTTAAATGAAACTTGTGCCATTCATGAAGATAAATAGAACATAAGTAAAACAAGATGTGAAATATCAATTGGAACATGTATGAATTCATACCGTATATTTATTTAAATTAAAATTATCTCACGTGTATACTTCTTTCAATTTGGATGAGAAAATTTGGAATTAGCTGTAGTGATCTATTTTTTCCAAAATGTACACTAGCATTAATATTACCGAAGTCTGGTAGCATGTGAAACAATAGTTTAATTGATTCTTTGCCAATAAGCTAAATGCTAAATTAAAATTTAGCATTTTCCGTGATACGTAGTAGTGTGTGAACCAACACACTCATATCAAAATGAAATGTAGTTCCAAAACTCTTCAAAATACAAAACCATAGGAGATTGGACAAACTACAGAGTTTGAAAACTTTGGTTATACTGACTGTACTGCTACAGAAAATACAAAAACAAATCAATTTACTTTACTTATTTATTTAAAGAAAATTCTTATAATCTGTAGTATTTGAATGAGAGGATTTAGATTTGGTTGTAATAATTAGTTGACACAATACAACACGATAAATACAAACATATATCATTTAAATAAAATCATAATAAAATTCTTCTGTGTATAATACACTTCCTTTAGTTATTCGGGTGGGATGATTTGAATTTGGTTGTATATATTGGTCAATGTATACATTACTACATTACTAGTAGAGTATGAAAAATACAAATTACCGATTTCATTTTACTTATTTATAATTTAAACGAAGTTCTTTCATGTATATAATATAACGTATACGTTACTTTCCAAGTTGTAGTGGCCTATTTTTTTTTTTCCCAAAATGTACACTAGCATTAATATTACCCAAAATTCCATGTAAAAATCATACATCTGGATATTGTGTTTCTCTAAATTTAAAATTTCCATTAAGACTATCAAATACCACACTAATATCAATTTCCAATAAAGTAAAACTGCCAAATTTATAAAAAGAATACTCCATCCATCAAATTCGCATCATTTTAATTTAATAAAATAGACAATATAATACCACACAGTATCCAGTTAAATACAGTCCACTTATTAATACCATTCATTAGTCATTATTAGAGGATCATAACCCAGAGATACTCTTACAATTTCAATAAAGTAAAATTGACATAATAATATTTTATTATACTACAAAATAAAATTTTCCTTTTTTAATTAAGTAAATAAGTTCTATATAAAGGGTGAAAAATATGTAGAAAAGAACAGTAGTGCCCTCATTTTCATGAATTTGGATGATCCCATGCACCCATTCGCGGGAATCTCTTGGGAAGCCATTTCTGTCTCTTTTCTCTTTTAATTTCTTCTTCTCTTTTTCTCTCTCTCCTTTAAACCCCTTAAATTCCTTACTTTTTTTTTCTCATCAAACAAACATGCCGTTAGTAATTTCTCAACCCACCGCCGGTCTCCAGCTCCGATCATCCACCGCTCACGGCGGTCCTTCGGTGGTTTCGAATGTTCCGGCCGCAAATCCTCTCTGTCGTTTCGCCGCCGGTGAATATATTTTGTTTAATTTGCCAATTTTGATTTTCTGCGTTTTTGAAATAATTTCTATTTTTGTTTAAGTTGCGTTGTTTTGAAGCTGAGACGTTATGTTTTTTTTGCTTGAAACGGTTATGAAAAGAGTCGCTATCACTTTTGTTTGCCTTGATCAGATTTGTAAAATGGATTAAACTTATTTGTTGCTTCGTTTATCGTTTACGGATTTTGTTTTTTAGTATCATTTTGGAGTTAATGTGATGCTGAAATTTCTGAGTTTATTAAATGTACATTAATTTTTTTACAGGTTTTTTTCCATCTTTCAAGCCAGTTACCTACAGTTCTTCCCTGCAATGCAGTGCAATTTCCAGATCTCGTACAGAAGGTATGCTACTTTTTTTTTTTTTTTTTTTGAAGTCCCAAGTTTGAATTAAATATAATTTTTTTTGTTAATAATAATGGTATTTTATGTTATTTGAAAAAAAATGCAGAATACATAGATGTGATTCAAAACGGTTTACAAGTGATAAAGTGGCACGAGATCGTGGAAGATGACACAGAAAAAGATACTCATAAGGTGGGTACTCCGTACTTGAAAGCAATGTTCTAAAAATCCCGGACTTACCCCGATTAGTCCAAATCTCTCTTGTTCTTCTATGTTTTTCTTTCGATTAGACTTTAGTCTGCTGCCCAACTAACGCCTAGCAATTTTTAGAATACTGTTTTAAAGACATTTTTTTCTAGTTCTTCTGTTCGTAATATTCATATTTAGTAAACATTTCTATCTTATATATATATTTTTTATTTTTCATTTAATTAGTCACATCTGATTTGATTACCTTTTTTTTTCTTTTGGTATATAAAAGGAGCCCACATCAGATAGGATAAGGGAGCTGGTGGAGTTGACCCGATCCATATTGCAATCCATGGGCGACGGAGAAATAAGCATATCTCCATACGACACCGCATGGGTGGCGCTGGTGGAGGATATTCACGCGGCGGTCGCCGCAGTTTCCGTCTAGCCTCGATTGGATTTCGAAAAACCAGCTATCTGATGGATCATGGGGCGACAGATATATTTTTTCAATTTATGACCGTATAATTAACACATTGGCATGTGTTGTTGCTTTGAGATCATGGAACATACATCCCGACAAAAGTGATAAAGGTTTTTATTATTTTTTTTCAATTAAATTTTTGAATATTTAGCATGAAATAAAAGACACCGGGAGTGTTCGCAATCACTAAAAAACAAATTTCTTAGTTTTCCAACTGAAAAAATCACTTTGCAGTGTTTTTAAATGTCAATTTCTGACTTTTGTTTCTGATTCATTTAATCGGAATTTAAAAGCAAGGAAAGATGATTGTTTTAGATTTATACTTCTACTTCTGGTTTGATCAGAATCTACAAATAAATAAATATTTTTTCAATTTTTCCAATTAAGCATTTTCAATTGATTCTAAACTTTTGATTCTATTTTCAAATAATATCAACGCTTGATTTTCAACTACTTTTTTACTGCCTCAATAAATCACTTCTTCTAAAAGCAGAAGTTTTCGCTAAAACTCCCAATATATAAATCAAATTGGATATGATCATGTTCTAGTTTAATCTTGTTGTTTTTTTGTTAATTTTATTTTTCAGGGATTTCATTCATAAAAGAGAATATACACAAGCTAGAGGATGAAAATGAAGAGCACATGCCAATTGGGTTTGAAGTGGCATTGCCATCACTGATAGAGATAGCTAAAAAGCTAGACATTGATATTCCAAATGATTCTAAAGGCTTGCAAGAGATTTATGCAAAAAGAGAGTTAAAGCTCACAAGGTATAAACAAATATACATAAATATTGTTTTTTTTTTCTTTTTCATGATGAGTTTCAGAACTAGAGTAATAATTAATATATCTGCCAACATAAAAATATTTGATAAAGATATGTCCAAAATTAAAGTAAAAAAATTATTTTTTTTTTAAATGTGTTGTAATAATTGTGTGTGGGTGGATTAGGATACCAAGGGACATTATGCACAAAGTGCCCACAACATTACTGCACAGCTTGGAAGGGATGCCTGGCCTTATGTGGCAAAAGCTATTAAAATTACAGTCTTCTGATGGTTCTTTTCTTTTCTCTCCATCCTCCACTGCCTTTGCACTACACCAAACTAAAGATGATAATTGCCTCAAATATCTGGCCAACCATGTTCACAAATTCAATGGTGGAGGTAATTTAATTTTTTAATTTTAAAAATTAAATTAAATTAAATACTATCATTAATTATTTATTTTTAATTTTTTTCCTAATTTGTATATATATTTAGTTCCCAATGTTTACCCGGTGGACTTGTTTGAGCACCTCTGGGCTGTAGACCGGCTGCTACGATTAGGAATTTCTCGGTATTTTCAGCCGGAAATCGAGGAATGTGTCGATTATGTTCACAGGTATTTACGGATTCAGATTTCCTGTTCCATTTCTCTATTCCACTTTCTATTTTATTGTATCGAGATAAATGACACGTGTACAAAATGGTGTCAGAATTATACAAATGTCTTTCATCTAATATATGGAATGACGAGTGAAAGTGGAACATGATATCTCATCCCAGTATTTACTGCTTTTTTCTTTCATTTAAGTATATACACAGAAGAATAGATCAATTACTATATTTATAACATATTGAAAAATGTCAGGTATTGGACAAATAAAGGAATATGCTGGGCAAGAAATTCCCCAGTTCAGGACATTGATGACACTGCAATGGGATTCAGGCTTATGAGGTTGCATGGATACGATATTTTGCCGGTAAATTTTTAATTTTTTTCACAGCATATATATAATTAAATCTAATTAATCAAGAAACAGGCGCATGTGTAACATAAGATAATATATCTGCATGCACTGGAAAATAACTTATTAACTGTGTCATATATATGTTGTACCTGGGACAGATGTTTTCAAGCATTTTGAGAAGGGAGGAGAATTCTTCTGCTTCGCGGGGCAGTCAACCCAGGCTGTGACCGGAATGTACAACTTGTATAGGGCATCTCAGTTGAAGTTTCCAGGGGAGAAGATTCTAGAAGATGCGGGCAAATTTTCGGGGAGGTTTTTGCAAGAAAAGAGGGCTAATAATGAGTTATTGGATAAGTGGATTATTACCAAAGACCTTCCAGGCGAGGTTAGTATATATTGAAATTAAATTGATCTCAAATATTTGTGTCTGTTTTTTTTTTTTTTTTTTAATACGAATAATTTTACTGTGTAGTACATATATATAGTACATATAAGTACATGTGTGTGAGGGTTTTTGAGTTTTCTTTTCACCTCTGAGTGTTATTCTATGTAGTATCAATGTGGAGGTTTTTTTGTTAAATATAGCAAATATTTTGTAAATAAATGTAAATTGATCTAATCAATTTACATTTATTTACAAAATATTTGCTATATTTAACATTTTTCACCTCAATTTTGTGTTGGGATAATTAAAAAAAAAATCTCGAGTTTTGAGCTAATTACCAAAAAAAATCCCAATTTTTTTTTAAAATTACAAAAAAAACTCTTACATTTTTCCTCCTCATAAGCATAAAATATTTCGAACCCGCTAATATTTACAAAAATATTACAGTAACCCCCTTAAATTTAAGACATAATCAAACATGAGGGGGCTTTTTATAATTTTAGAATATCTGTGGATTTTTTTGTTACTAACCCAAACTTCAAATTTTTTTTTGTAATTATCCCTTTTGTGTTTATCTTCTATTATTATATCATGTATGTATATCTCAGTTATATAAAATATATATATATATATATATATATATATATATATTTTTAAAATAACCACATAGTTGAGACACATACACTTGACACTTGATGTTTTTGCTCATACATTAAAATACATAATAATGAAATAAAAGAACCAAAAAGATTTCGCTATAATCTAATTGGGTGATATATTAAAACCATATATAAAACTACATAAGTTTAATTTCAGTTCTAATTCTTTGCTTTAAACCTGATATTTTATTTTATATTTTACTTCATGTAGTGTATTAATTATATAAAATAATAAATACAACATAACTTATACATATTTAATGTACATGGATTTTGAAGTAGAAAATAAAAAAAAAGTATTAGATAAAAATAAATGTAACTCGTAGGTACATCAGTGACAGAATGTGCTACTGCCATCACCACCTCCCAAAATTAAGTCATCATAACATTCTCTTAAATTCCATTTTTAATATTATTTTTTGAACTTTTATTCTCTTTGTATAATTTTTTTTCTCATTTACCAGTTACCACCAGCTTTACTTTACAAAAAGTGAAGAGGCTTTTGAGTATTATTCTAACTATATAGCCATCAAGTAAGTATAAGAGGTGTCACATCAAAAGTGATTTAGAAAAAGCTATCAATACATGTTTAGGAAAGTGCAAGCTAAGGGTACTAATGACCATGGGAAGAGGACATCATGTATGATTCTATCTACTTCAAAAAAGTAAAAGAGTAGAATACTATATCCTAGCAAAATGCCACCTCACACCATGCCTTAATGATCACAAGGGTTTACTAGTGTTATGTTTTTTGTGTCCCCCAAAAAGATCTGGGATCTCCTTTCACAATGGTGTTTCGTCTAGTGTTTTAATATACTCAGATAATATCACGTGTGTAAGATATTGTCATTATTATACACATGTTATTCATCGATCTGAAGTGAAATTTTATCGGTGGTGGGTGTAACTAGAAAATTAAGGGAGAGTGTTATTGAAGAATCCTTTTGGACAATTTGGATCTCCTATGTCCTTATGGTTTTTCATCTAGAGATGTCAAATGGGTCTGGTCGGGCTATCCCGGTAATGGCCTGTCGGGCCACTAATTTTTAGGTCCAAGCTTGGCGCAATTTATCAAAATACACACGAAATGAGCAGGTCGACCCAACATTTTGGTCAAATGGGTTGGGCCAAATAGGCCCGACTCTTTTGGGCTTACAAAATCGCAGTCTGATCTGGTCCTATTATCGGACTGGGCTGATTTTGACAACTCTAGTTTCATCTGGTGGTTTGAAACATTAGATGAATGACACGTGTATAATTATAACGACATAAGAAAAAAAGTGTCATAGACTATAATACCTTGCTTTTCTGATCTATGGTGAAAATAGGCAGTATTTAGTATTTCAGTATACTAGGTGAATATCATCTTAATAACATTTAATACACGTGACATTCTCGTAGTGATATAGAAGTAGACGAGATGAAATATCGTAGGAAATAGTAAATAATATTCCATTAGGTTTCAAGGAATACAAACCTAAAATTCTGTGGTTGGAAGATATGCCACATGCCACAAACTCAGTGACATTGGAGAAAAAAACAAAGAGACCCAATTGAAATTAGCGCCACAAGGAATGTTTATGTGCCTGCATGAAATTGAAATTATCCTTTTTCTCCTTTAGTTTTTGGCGTTTTGCTCATGCGACTTTTCAATTTGATCAATTTCTTTCGTGTAACAATCCAATTGAGTAGGTTTTAGTGGGTCAATTTTATAAATCGTGCGTCTTTGAGCCCTGGAACAGAAAAAATGTAAATAATTATATAAATAAAAAACGCTAATGACAAAAAAAATTACAGGTGGGATATGCACTCGACGTCCCATGGTACGCTAGCTTACCTCGAGTTGAAACACGCTTTTACTTGGAACAATATGGCGGTGAAGATGATGTCTGGATTGGCAAAACCTTATACAGGTACCTTAATTTTCTGCAGTGATTTGAGAATTATAAACTAATTTATGATATTTTTTCATGATTTTTACTAATTATTATAAATAATTTTTTTTTTTGTGAAATTAAGTATTTGAGTGTATATTAGACCTGATGCACTAGGTGAAATGAATGGGTGTCAAATGTGTACTCATTTGAAGTGATCAATATATATGCTTTAGTGGATGTGAATGCAACATCTAGATGATATATCACATACATCGAATAATGGAACACAAACATACAAAAGACTTTAAGTTAATCCTATATTGTAAGAATCTAGCAACAGTTTGAAACAGCAGTCAACTTCAAGATATTTTAGAAATTTACAAAAACTCTTGTGAGACGGTCGCACCATGCGACGGTGATACTTTTAGTATAAAATGTGATATTTTGTTTGAATACATTTATTTAAGAGTATTCAGACAAAGTATCATTTTTATACTAAAAATATCGCTTTTTACATTTAAAGTATCACCAGTCGCATCGTGCGACCGTCTCACAAGAGACCTTCTCTTTCAGAAATCAGTTAAGTGGGGCGGCAGCCTGGCGCCTACAAATAGTATTCTTTTTTTAAAACTTTTTTATTTTAAACTACTTTTGATCGATTTTTCTACCAATTTGGACATAACGGCGTGGGCCGATTTTTACAACATTGGTTAACATTAATCCTTAAATATTAGAAAAATGAATGAGAACACAAAAGAGCCTTCTAAGCCAAATTTTGGAGGGCATTTTATTCCGTGTAAATTTTAACGTTTTTGCATGCATGCATGAAATGTTTTAGTTTTCCACCTGAGAAACACGTGAGATGTTAATTATTTAATTAGGAACAAAAATAAGTCCAATATTTGCACAGCTGTGAAAGAGTTCTTGAGCATAAAACAAGTTAGGGCGGCCCCGTATTCAAACAAATTAAAAATTGTTGTCCACAAAGATTAGGACAATGTAGTATGATGTCATCAAATTCCATCAAATCTTGTTAGTATACCGGTGTTCTAAAACGTGCTAGGCGCTAATCGGGCGGCAGACTGAGACCTAGAGCCTATGCGGAGTTTGGGCGCGGTTAGACGGAACATGGACGGGGTTAGGCGGGGCTTACGGGGAAAAACTATAGGTAGACAAGGGAAGCCTAACGTCTAGGCGGAGATTAATCGGAGCTAGACGAGAATTTTAGAACAATGTAGTATACACACTGTTATTATCGGAAAATTGAATTAAAACAAATCATTTAATCACTAGATAGATGGTGTTTTAATGGCTTACGTAATATTATTTTATATATTGTTAGGTTAAATGCAATAATAACAGATATGGAGATACATATTAATTTGTCTCATACAATGTATTCTTGTGTTTTATGCATGATATTCCAATGTTTATATTTAATAATTTTTTGATCCATTTAATTAGCCAAATAAAGCCAAAAACAGAAAGGGTGTCGTGTGGTAGAACGTAAAGACATTGATTCTTGTTGTAATTAATTAATTAATTAAAGTTATGTCATTATCTAGCTCATTTAGATAGTAGATAAGTTTAGACTTACAAAATTTCATTTGTTTTGATTTGGTGAAGAAAATACTAATGGAAAATTTAAATATTTTTCTTACATCAAATAATTCTACTTTTTGCTTTACTGTATGATATTTTTCTGATTTCTTTTTTTTTTGTTCACCTTATATTGTATTTTAATTAATCATTGGATTTTTATTTTGCAGGATGTCATATGTTAACAATAACACCTATCTTGAGCTAGCAAAATTAGATTATAATAAATGTCAGACCTTGCATCAGCTGGAGTGGAAAAACATCCAAAAGTAAGATATATGTTTCAAATTTCTTAATTATTTTACGTTTAAATAAGATTAAACAATATTTTAGTAAGTTCCTAATTTATTTATTTATTTATTATGGGGCAGATGGTACAAAAACTGCAGTCTTGGCGAATTTGGTTTAAGTGAAAGAAGCCTTCTATTAGCCTACTACTTAGCCGCGGCTAGTGTTTCGAGCCAGAAAAATCGGAAGAGCGGCTCGCTTGGGCCAAAACCGCAATTTTAGTGGAAACTATAGTCTCGCATTTTGACCGACAGCAACTTTCAAGGGAACAGAAACACGCCTTTGTTAAGGAATTCGAACACGGCAGCATACTCAAGTACGCAAATGGAGGGAGGTAAATTAATATCTAAGTAATCTCATTTCTCACAGCTTTATTTTCATTATCGCTTTATTTTTATTACCCTAAAAGTCACAGTTGAATTAAAGTATGCCCATGTTCCAAGAAAATTGACATAAACCAAAAAAACAAAACATTTTGTATAATTGTAATTTCTCTTATTGGCTAAGACTTGAGTCTGGCCTTTCGAAAGTTGGAAAAACACATGCATCATCTAAGCCTGAATTTTCACAGGTATAAAACAAGAAGCAGTCTTGTCGGGACTTTGCTCAAAACTCTAAACCAACTCTCATTGGATATATTGTTGGCACACGGCCGAGACATTCATCCACAATTGAATCATGCGGTAACTCCAAAAATCTCATTCACATTGTAACATTCATCTCGTGTTCCAATTTGATGTGCATTCCATCGATGCAATACACACAACTGAGCATATGACTTTTTTTTCCATATTTTAACTCATACGTATCCACAAACTAATATTGGCTCGTATCCAGCAACTACTCTTAGATATTTTTTCCCTAGTGAAAATATATAATTTTTTATTTTATTTTTTCTAGAATAAAAGAAAATTTAAGTTGCTCCGGATTTCATAAATCCGCCCCACGTTTGAGCCCAAATAATATAGAAATGGGTTATTGAAAGTTGGAAGATGGAATTATTTTTTCTTTGTGAGAAAGAAAAGATTATTTAGGCTGAGAAATAAAAGAGAACTTTTGATGAAATTTTTCTATTGATTCCTATCAAATTTGTCTTGTTACAAAATGAAAAGACATCCCCTATTTATACTAAGGAAATTTTTTAATCAATGACTAGGATTTATTCAATCTAATGTATATAATTCATCAACTAGAATTATTCTCCAAAATATCTACATCACTAGATGTTTCTACAAGCTCTTATTCAAACAATATCTAAGATATTTCTAAGAAATTCTACAACTTAGGTCTTTTGGGCTTGGACTCTTATTATATCTTTTAAATCAGAAAAATATTTTGGACTAATATTATTTAGACCAAAATCAAGTTTAAATTCAAACAGTGTTAATATTTAAGTAAATATGCCGAACGTCTTTAATTTTATTAGTATTTGATTATGATATGATTCCTGGTTCATTTTGTCTATAGTTTTATTATTTGAATTTATGTTCAACACTATTGCGTTATCGTTAATAAAAAATGTGAATACCAAAGGGCACTATTTGTAAAGCTGCCTCGCGTCTCAAAATCTCAAGTTTGCACTTTTTGTCGCTACATTAAATCCAATCCAGAATTCCTAATTCCTATGTCTACATTACATTATTTCATATGATCTAATGTTTCAATACAATAGTCTTAACGTTATAATAATGACATCATCTTAGTATCTTACAATCTCAATATCTGAATTAGCGATATGATATGTATACTCATCGACTAATGATATGTGCAGTGGCACAAGTGGCTTAAGACATGGGAAGAAGGAGGAGAAATCGGTCAAAGCGACGCAGAGCTATTTGTTCGCATGTTAAATTTGTGCGGAGGAGGAAAGAAGGGGAGTATTCGGGTACCATCAGAGGAGCTCATATCGTCTCATCCAAAATATGAGCAACTCTTGAACACAACCATAAATGTTTGCAATCAACTTCGTCTATTTCGACACCGAAAGGTTAGGGACAAATGATATATACATACATGCATTGGTTTGAGATTTTTTTTCTCCCCATATTCTTTTTTGAGTACTCAATCTCCCCATATTAATTCAAAGGATACATGCATTGGTTTGTTGATAATAACTTTTGTCTAAATGCTGCATACAGTTAAGTATTTTGGAGCCATCTTTGTGGCTCAGTTCTTCAATTATATATAGTATCGTTAAATAATCTCAAAATCTCACATTTATAACATGCAGTGTGGCAGACACTATGCCCAACGTTAATAGTAAATCTTGTCCTTTCTTATTTATTTATTTCTTTTTCTGAAATTTTCCCCTCTATAGTCCATTATCTTCTTGAGAGTTTTTTCATATCAGTCCCAGTCCAAAAAAATTTTAACCATTTTTTACTTCAATTGTTTATTTTGTCCATTTGTCCTTAGTTTTATTTTTGGGTTCGAGAAACATTTCTCTGGCTCAAGAACGTTGGAAGAGGATTATCTAAATTCTAGGGAAAAAATGAGGTTATTTAGAAATTGGAAGTTGAAATGGAGATTATTTTTCTTTGTAGGATGGGATCTTATTTATACTAAGAAATGTATTAGAGTTTTTGGTGGAGAAATATTTGCTTGTATTAATTCTTGTCAAATTTGACTTGTTACAAAATAATCAAGACACCCCTATTTATAATAGGACAAATTCCTAATAACCAATGACTAGGATTTATTTGATCTAATAACTATGATTTACCCACTAAATCCTCCTTCAAAATATCTACCTCACTACTTCACTAGAACATAGGGATGGCAATGGGGCGGGGCGGGGCGGGTAATTGAATACCCGGACCCGCCCCGTGCTAGTTACCCCGCGCCCCGCCCCGCCCCGTGCCCCGCCACGGGTCCAAAATGGTTGCCCCGTGCCCGCCCTGTGCGGGGCGGGTCCGCCCCCCGCCCGTTTTGAATTTTTTGAGCTTAAAATTAATTTAACAAAGTGTATTTTTTTTTTTTTTTGTGAAATTTAAATATATTTTTATATTTTTATAATATTCTATAATGTATTATTGTAAATGTATTTTTTTGTGAAAGCTAAATGTATTTTTTTTTATTATAATATCATATAATAATAATATTAATGTATATATATCTCTTGGGCGGGCGGGCGGGCAATTACAATACCCAGACCCGCCCTACCCCGTCTGCGGGGCGGGTCCGCCCCGCCCCGTCCTCAGAACGGGCCAGGTCCGCCCCGCCCCAAACACCACGGGTCAGGTCGGGCCAGGCCGGGTCAGGTCCATATTGACATCCCTACTAGAACATTCTACATGCCTTTTTACCTAAATAATATCTAAGATATTTTCTTAAGACATTTCTAGATAAATTCTAGAACTTGGGCTATTAGGGCCTAGGCTTGGTCTCTTATTAATTGGACCCAATCAAGTTTATAATCCAACAAAGAATCATTTCTTGCATCGAGATTCATTTCTCGATGCCGAGAAATAAACCGCGTCAATTTTTCAATAAATGATCAAGTAACTCACCAAAGAATACAATGAGTTTATGGTCGTCAACCACTACTCTCAACTTATTTAAAAAAAAGGGAGTGTATAGGCGTCAGACCGCCTTTTTCTGGTCAATATGACTAATTTTTTTTGAAAAATATGGAAAGATTTTCGACTTAGACCAAATGGCTAAACATATCTATTTACACTTTTTCATGTTTATTATTATTATAGACTTTGTAGTTTCATGTTTTCTTATGAAATATTTTTTATTTCTAACATTATTAATTTATTATGTCTGGTTTCGAGCAGGTGCACGATAGCAATGGGTGCATGACTAATAGGGGATGCATCACAACCGTTGAAATAGAATCAGAGATGCAAGAACTAGTGAAATTAGTGATCACCAAATCTGATGGAGATTTGGATTCTAGTACTAAGCAAAACTTTCTTACTGTTGCTAGGAGTTTCTATTATGCGGCGTATTTTAGCCCAGGGACTATAAACTACCACATCGCCAAAGTACTCTTTGAAAAAGTGCTCTGACCATGTAAGTTATGTGGGTGTAAATTATTAATTATCAAAGTATGATTAGTTTTAGTAAGAATCAATCTCTTGTGGGCAGCATTTATTATACGTAACATTAAAGACATTTATTTAAGACGCTAAGAAAATAATTGCAACAAACATATATATTCACTAGCCAAAGGCAACATGTTTTAAAAGTGGAAGAAGTGAAAATGGGCAAGTTAATGAGACAAAAAATAAAAGAAATTAAGTACATGTTTGGGAGCATTTATGTAAAGATCCATTTAGAAAATGAACTTCTTAATAAGTGATTTTTCAAATTTCAATGTCTTCAGCAGCGTTTCCTTCGTCTGCCAAATGCTTGTCCACATCATCCCCTTGATTAACATCTTCTTTCTTCGGGCTTTCAATTTTGATTTATGTAGAACGGGCTTTTTGCAGAAGTGATTTATCTAAAAGTTCATTCTAACTTTTTATTGAAATTGACTTTTAAATCTAAAAGTTCATCTAAAAAGTGCTCATAAACAAATACTAAGTGTGACCGTGGAAAAGTGGAAAGGTTGGCTAATTGAAACATATAGAACTTGTATCCACTTGTTTGCTTCATGGTTATAATGAGGTGTCCACAACTCCCTAATTTTTTTTCCAATTATATTACTAAATATTCCACATGTATGTATAATACTTTGAAATTTTCTAGAATGTGGAAAAGATATCGGGAACAATTTTCCACCGAGAAGCAGATAATCATTTTTTTCAGAGTTTGCAAAACACTCAGCATCAACTCATTGACAAGCACTCGTTTTGCAGATTCAAATCAAGGCAATTATTTAAGGTGTAAAGAGAATATTGCATGTGTGTACAATGTACTGAATAGAGCTGACAAAAGCTCATAATCGGACTGGGTTGGGACCAAAACACATTTTTATGTGTAAAATGGGTCAGTCCGGGCCAAAATAGGTTCGACTCATTTTGGGCCTGTAAAAACATAGCACAATCTAATTCAATTATAGGCCGGACCGAAAATTGTCAGCTCTAGGACTGAAGCGTGTTTACTTGTTTTCTTCATAAACTAGTCTAATCCAAACACCTGTACCTGATAGCTTGCTACAATGGTTCGATCTTTACTATGTATGAATACATTCAATGTTAGGGAATAATTACTGAGAAGAAATTATAGAACCCTGTAAGAGAATTAGTGGCCATTGAAGACCCGCATGACAAGAGAGCATCACTCACAATATATTGGCTTTAATACTGTAGCAGATATTATAAATTATGTACTTTTTGATGGTCAACAAATTAAATAAACGTTTCAATTTTCATTGTGAAAAAAATGACTGAAGTCAACCTTCATGTGGATATAGCATAGACAACCACAGATGTCTCGAAATTTTCCATCACTGAGTGGGATTGAACTCATATGCTTTTTTTTTTTTTTTGTTCTTTAAATTTCCTTCCATAGAATATTTCAATGGTATGAGTCGATGAGCCGATGAGGTGCCTAAAAGCTATTTGATTGAGCTTATAAACTTTCAAACATTTATTAAAGTTGTGATTGGTTGTGAGAAATTTTCCAAAATTTTTATTTTTGAGAGAAAAAATTGTTGAGTGTGATTGTTTGTGAAAAAATTGAGTTTTTTTTAAAAGAAAATCTCATATTTTTCGGAAATTAACTCTCAGCAATTTCTTTAATTTATCACCATTTTTATTACTTTTCTCTTAATATTGATAAAAAAAATGGTATAAAATGAGATCCATATTGCTAATTTTTTGTTCAATTTTTTATTTTTTATTCAAATTTCGTACATTATATTTTAAACTATTATTTCCACAAACAATCACATCAATACAATTATTACCTTTTTTCCTAGCCATCCAATTTTCATTTTTAAAAAAATTGTCACCATTATTCACTCAAAAAATGCAAATGGACGAAATTAAAGCACAACCAATCACAAGTTTACTTTCTAAAAGTATGTGGTATTTTTTTAAGAAAAAATATCTTATAAATTTAATAAGATGTTAGAAGTTTATAAGTTGTTAAAAAAGGTGGGGATGCCAAATTATTTTAATAATAAGATCTTATTTTAACGAACTTCTTTTATTTTGACCGTTGTAATTACAAAATTGTCATTACTAACATCTTACAAGTTTCACCATCTTAATTTATCTAAACATTTCAACTTTTTTCGAAATAAAATCTAGCATATTATAAGCTCTTAAATTATCTTATAAGATGTAATAGCTTAGAATATTTTTTAGATAAACTTAGCAAAACATCCTCTAAATTTCATGAAAGACAGAAAGTGAATAATAAAAAAGAATAACCCCAGGGGTTGGCGGTTGGTCTAGTAGCTTTGAAGTTGCAACTGCAACCTCAGTCCTCAAGGTCCTTGGTTCACACTCTGACCAGGGGCAGATCCAGGGGGCCTCGCTGCCCCCATTTTTTTCATTTTTATGTAAAAAGAATATTCTTTTTAATAGGAAAAAAATAGTTGAGGTAGAGAAAAAAAAAAAAAAGTAGGCTAGGGGTAATGGAGTCGGCTAACTCTGGCTAATGTGGAGTGGGGGTTTGAGGTTGTCCCTCCTCCCACGTAGGGTTATGATCATCCCTGAGAATGATGAATGTTCCATAGACCGTAAAGTAAGTGTGGAGTCTACGTTTCGGCTGATGTAGAATATCTGTAAGTCAAAAAAAATACAATGGCAAAAAGGCGATTCTAATATCCCATCGGCTGGTGTTAAAAAAAAAAAAGCAAGTAGCCACCACAGAATGTCAAAAAGAGTTACGGCATTGAATATCATAAAAAGATTTTCATGCAAAAAAGTGATTTCTGATTTAAGAAGTCCTTTTTTAGCTTTTCAAATCCATGCCATTATAGTACCAACAAAGATAAGCACCACGCCAGAAAAACGTCGTGTTGAAATACATGCAATCAAGAAAGATATCTCGTGGGTTTCCCATTAACAGAGTATAGCATTGATCTGATTGATTACCACCTATAGGAAAGAATAATGTGGATCACCATTCACCAACAAATCAAAGTGACAAAAGTCTATAATATAATTTGATGGGTTTGATATAAGATTCTCAGCAATGTTTTGCAATGTGGGGGTGTTTGGCTTATCTGCCTTTTTAGATTCATGTTTGGGAAAACAAGGCTAATCCCGTCAAATCTCTATATCTGTCTAACACTTAGTATTTTCCAAGCGGCAAACATGAGATCTGTAAATGGAACCCACATCACCACAACATCTATCATGCATGCTCAAAATTGGTGTTTGCCTTTATTTTTTTGCTTTGCTGCTAATGACCACCACAAGCAACCAACACACACAATTATGACTATTCTATATTTCTATACAGTATAAATGTCACGTGTACAAGATATGTGGCATGAAATAAGAGATCTTGACTGACTTCACGTCATAACTCTAACATACTAACCTAACGCTAACAACCCCATAATAAGAGGTGGAAACTGATTGGTAGTGTACTCAATCAAACGGGTGATTTTGAATTTTCTCTCATGTTATGTATCATATACAACCCAATAAACCGAAAATGCATAACTCCAATT
This sequence comes from Rehmannia glutinosa, assembly GCA_016081115.2. Classification (NCBI taxonomy): domain Eukaryota; kingdom Viridiplantae; phylum Streptophyta; class Magnoliopsida; order Lamiales; family Orobanchaceae; genus Rehmannia; species Rehmannia glutinosa. Next base: position 96,256,460 of record CM071924.1, on the reverse strand, counting down.
GCTATGGGAATACCATTTAGTTTACCTATGTGTGTTTTAAATAGCCTCAGTAATCATGTATTTACTTTGATAAGAATCAAGACGATCTTTTCTAAAGCTCCTCCTTCGAATGAAATCCAATGGGAGAGGTTGCTATTAGGGTCAACCTTTAATCCACCCAGTCTATTGACTAAACCTATATTAAACGGTTCAAAGTTAACTTCCCTTAGACCCTGTCTCTTCCAGCCTCACTAGCACCGATGGGTAAACCCATAAAAGAGCATCCAAAAAAGTCTGGCCCGACCAGGACCGATAATAGGGATGGCTGGATTGTGATTTTGCAAGCCCGACGAGAGCGGGGCCTATTTGGGCCAACCCATAGGTCGAAACACCGGGTCGGGCGGTTGGCTCAAGCAAATCAAGTGTATTTTTAATACATGTGGTGGGTTAGGCTTCCCAAAATAGTAGCTGAAGAAATTCCAGCCGGGCGGTTTTCCCTTTGGCCCAAAGAAAGCCAAAGACCAGGCGAGAGGCAAAACCTATTTGACTCCAGAGTAATATCAAAGTAATGTGTGTCTATAAACTACATAGCCAAGTTGGAACAAGAAGCAAAAAAATGAGCATAGTAGTTGTCTAGCTGATGCAATTCCTAATAGAAAAGCCATCCATCTTTCTACTCAATCTATGGGAGTGTTTGCAAACTCTAAAACAAAGTGATTCTCAGCTTCTAGGTGAAAAAAATAGTTGTTTTTTCCGCATATAAGCTTAGAATTACTTTTTTTAGAGTTTGCAAACACTCCCCATGTATCAAATTATTTTGGCCATAAACTTTGAAGAATAAGCAAAAAGCAACTGGTCATGTTCCATGACCCACATGTTGATTTTACAATATCAATCATGTAATGGAACATGATTAGAGCAACTATCTCAACTTACATTGCGTCTCATCGTATTTTCCATGCAAGTGGAAAAACTTATGATGATGATGGTTTTGGAATTTCATCTCATTTCTCCTTCGTATGAAGGTTGCGTCAGGAAGGGCATCCGGCGTAAAACTTTGTCACTTTGCTTTTTGTGTGAATTTGTAGTGTTAACTAATTTTAGACAATTAATTGACACTATAAACTCCACACCACCGACCCCACATAGTGGGATAAGGTGCAGTTGATGATGATGATGATGATGATGAGTTTCTCGTACATCTTGATCGTAGGTATACTTGAAGCTCTCACAAAAGTTCCACCAAATAAGCTTATCACTACACAAATTAAGCTTCTTTTATCATAGAGTTCAACCGCCACATAATAACATAAAGAAAAAAGGAAAGATTCACCATGTGCCCAAGAAGAACTTCACCAATTCATCATGAAGATTTGGCTATGTGATTTAGCATCAAGTATTTGCAGAGAGACAAAAGTACTGAAAAATGCAATATATGCTGACAACTTCATTATTTATGCAGATTAACTTAAGCACAAGCAGAAAAGAAATACTCCTACTATTCAACAGGAAAACTGTGTTTATATTCAACAGGAAACAGTGAAGATAAACACAGTGAAACAGAGCCAAAATGCTTCAAAAACTTCATTCACAGTGGAAATACAAATATAAATTGAAAAGCAAATTTAATTTAAAAAAAAGAAATATGAAAAGAACAGGGAAATGGAGGAAAGAACTCAGGTCCGAAATGAATTCGAATTTAAAATAACCATCGCAATTTCTATCTAAAAAATGCAGAAGGATAAATAACCGAAAAGAGATTCCCTAAACTAGGTATGAGGAATACAAAAGCTGGTATAAAATTCAATTTAGTAAAAGAAACATGTGAAAGAATCTCAGACAAGAGAGTGAGATGTTCAACAATTGTCAGATCACATTTTCTAATATAGCATTGCAAAGGAAGGCCTAAATTTCTTTTAGTATGTACAAAATAAACCTAAGAGGCACAGATGCATGCATCAAAACCATGCACACCCTTGCATCTTTTTGCTGATGTCCTTCAGCAGATTCATCCATCTTAGCCAATTGTTGCCTGCAGTATTCGGGAGCTACAGTTCCTGCAGTGATATGTCCATGCCATGACTTTCCTTGTCCTTCGACCTTTCCCGAAACTGTAAACATATCCCACACATTAGGTCTGAAGGTTGTTAAGGAGAAAACCAAAAGGGGAATAGAACTATAATGTATGATGATAAGAACAACAGAAAATCACCATACTACAAGCATGGTCTTTTCTATTTAAACATCATTTCAGACTTTCAGTCACATACTTACTTTTAGACATTTCAGATGCTCATGATTAAGAAGTTATCACAAAGCTTAGCTAACATACTCTTATAGTAAATATCACAACATGGATGAAAAGACAGAACCTGGGAAGCATCATCAAAATTTTCAACAGCTTTTATGAAACGGGCTAAAGGGTGGAGTTTAGTGATGTCAATGGCACTCCATTTCAGAGCAACTGAAAGAATGAACTAAACTTATATTAACAGCCTTACCACTAATATCAACACCAGCGTTGCAATAACATCCAACAGGTACCATAAATTTCAAATTGCATATGAAGAGTAACCTCTGACTATAAAACAAATATTAAATCATTGGGTATTCTGACAGCAGATAAACTGGAACCAAACTAGTAAAACTCTATACCGTCCGGATCAAAGAAGATTCTCCTGAGTCTTTCTGCTGAAGTTGGCAAGATTAAGAGTCTTCTCATGTGTGCAAGGCAATTTGACATCCTCGTTGCAACCGATCTTTTGTGTCTACCACATCACCAAAATAATAAAATGAAATGAATACATTCTATGCAACATTCCCACTTGAACTAATTACAATCACTAAGTAGAGATATCCAGATTATTACAATTTACACCTCAGGCTTTGCAAGTCAAGGAGCCTCAGCAATTGTTAAAAGGTCAAACAGAACTGCACCATGCAGCAGAGACTAGATGAAGCTGAACAGTTCAGATCTCGTCAACTGTCAAAAGAAAAGGCAAATTCATCAAATTTTGTATCTTACTTTCTCACATACCAATACTTGCACATCACTAGTATGCAAGTTACTGCAGCATGGAGGAACTGTTTCAAGCACAAATGTGGCCTTCTTCACTAAGATATGCAAAATCGATCATCACAGAAGAATTTTCACAGCAGACTAGGACTCTGAGATTATTCAAGGAATGCCAAAAACACCAGAGCCAATTCAAACCGAGAACTATTTTTTTTCCTAACTTTAATTTAGAAACTAGTAAAACTCACAAAAATATTTTGGTTTCAGTTTGCTAACCAATGAATTCAAACTAAATCAATCTGATGTACTCTTTAATGTATAAAGACAAATCTATATATCACGTTAGCGAAATTGAACAAAGCCAGCATACTTGAAACAGCCTCCAGACTACAGGTAACAGATGTTTTACTCAGAAATACATTCATCCTTGCCTAAATTAAGATTCAGCACTTAAAAATTATGACATAGAGCAATCATTGGCTTCAGATATCATATATATTTTTAAGCATCCAAGCAAAAGGGTGTCTCTTCGCCTCACACACACACACACACACAAACAAAAAAGGAGAAACAAGGCAAGCAACAATTCAACGGCATCAATGATATTAATATAAAGGATAATAATGGTTCTGAGTATCTCAAATTTTTTGGTTTCTCTTTTCCAATTCCTTTGAAGAAAACCAAAACGCAGATGAAGAAATTTTCATTCCCTCTTTCTATTATGTCACTTCCTCCCCATTCACATCAAAGTACACCACTATTTCCACTTAGCATAGGTGATCACAAGCCTGCCAAAGCTTACTTATAAAATGTGCCATTATCACTTTTTCAAGGATAAATTACTCTTCACGGGAAAGATTTTTCTATTACTTGAAACACAATGATAGTTCCCCATTATATGAAAAAATATATCAGTCCCAAGGAAAATTATAAGAAAAATCCATATTTAGAAACTATATCGAATGTTTTATAAAGTAATAATTGAAAATTAAAATTGCTTCTTAAATTTCCCTCCAATACACTCACTAACCTCCAATGGGTAACTTTTCTTGAATATCCCTCACGAACCAGAAATTCCTAATAGATTTAACACCTTTCAATCTAATCCATCACAGAAATACGCAACAAGATGCAAAAACAAAAACTTCTTTGTCTAAATTCAACCAAAAATAGGCAGGAAAATGATGAGGTGTATGCATATAAACAACGTTGTTTTCCCAGTCATCAACAAATGACACCAAAATCCAGAAATACGTTATACAAGGAAACTAGAATAGGGCGAACTCTATGTACCCCATGATTCGATTGCCAGAAGCTTCAGCCGCGTGGAAATAACACCGCGCCAAATAGTGAAATAGGTCATGTAAAAATGATGTTTCGACCTACAAGTGTTATGGAAAATCGTTAATCGACATGGTTAACACCAAACCGTCGGATCATCGAACGTGCTATAACTTAAAGAAATTGCAGTAATAAAGAAAAAGGCAAACAGTTACGGTGAGATTATAGAGATTCACTGGTGCAAATCGAAAGAGATCGTCGCAGCTGAACCGTAGAATCCTGGCATCCCTCCGCTGCTCTTCCAAACTGTAAGACTTCGTTAAGGTTGCTGGAGGATTTGATTTGGGAGTTCATTTTGGGGGGAATGATTTAAAATGGTCTTAGGATTTGAAATTATGACTCAAAGATAGCATACAAGATTAGAAATTCATTGCAGAATGAGTATATCTAAATAATTTCAATAGATTTGTTATTAAGGATTTGAAATCCTCAACTTTAAATTCTTATGAAATGAATTAAAAATCTAAAATTTAAAAATATGAAATTTTTATATGGGTAATTTAATCTATAATAACATTTTAAATATTAAAATTCTAAAATTTAAGAGTTCTTTTTATTCACAAAATCTTTTTGCGAATTCAATTTTTTTGTGCCTTCTTTACTGGCGGAGCAAATAATTCACGCCACAGAAAAACAAAAAAAAGTGATATTGGATATTTGTTCTGCCTGAATGCATGCAAACCAACCGTGAGAAAGGACCGAAAGATTTTCCCTACGTACACTCCTTGCGTTCAAGTCATATCAAACTCATGAGAAAAATATAAGAACAATATGATTGTTGAATGTATGATAACTTCTCCCACAAAACATGCCTTGAATATGATATTTATAGGTAACCTGAGATTAGTGTTTCCGTGAAATCCGGATTCTGTTATGAAAATCTAGTTTTCATAACATAATCTCATTTAGTTACGCTTGGTATTATCTACTAAGAGCTCATTTTATTGGATTTAGGGTTTTCATAACATAATACTGAGTTGAGATGGGATGCCCTACATATTCCCATAGTTCGGGATCCAATATACTTCGGCATCATATATACACTTTTATCCACAAGACTCAGATCATTAGGATTATCACTCTACATATCTAACCTGACTTTTGGATCGATTTTCTTGCAGTTATTCTAAAGACCATTCTTTGGATCATTTTGTCATTGACTTTTTGCCATGGCACATCTGGAAGACTACTCTAAGAGGGGTATTTGGTATTACTTTGACCATTAGTTCACCTTATTTTAGTCTTTATCAACCAACCCCTCCAAATATAGTCGAGATGGTGCTCACCAGTTCAACAATAGTAACCATTATTTCCCGAGCCGAACTATATCTAAGATTACTTTTTTTATCTTTTTATTTCCTGTCTTTTCATGGGGATTCATTATGAGCACTATTGACTATACGTCTTTTCGTCTTCCTGAGGTTGGTTCGGGAAGAAGATTTTGATAATAATTATTTTGATTCAGATGCCACATAATTAGCATTCGGAGAAGGACCTTACTCCCGTAGAGGTTAGGGTCCCGACCTTTCTCTAAGTCCTTCAGCTGCTTTACCCCTTTAGTTGAGTCTTCTATTTGATTTCTTGGATGACTTTGTTGTGAGTCTCTGAAAAGACAAATTTGTTTTTACTTGACTATAGTAACTAAGTCGGTGGGGAGTGGATTCTTGGTTGGAGCTTTTCTTTTGGCGGACCATCGAACTTGGCTTTTAGAGTCTCAATCTTGCCAAGATTGCTTTTGTATTTGTTGAAAACTTGTGGAGTTGAGGTTTTTACAAATTTAAATATTTTATTTTTATTTGTTAATTTAGGGTTTAATTTAGATTAGATAATAATTTCCGATTTTTGACCTTGATCCATCGAGAGGAAAATTCTAAGATGGTTGCCATCATTGCTCGAGCTCGCCTTGGTTTGGCTCGGTTTTGCCGAACACTCGGCTAGTGAACAGCGAGAACTCTTTCTGAGAAAAATGGCAAAATTATTTTTTTAGTCCTTTAAGTGGAGCCACTCGGAGATTTAGTCCTTTTTTTCTCGACTTTGAGTTTAGTCCTTTAAATGGATAAAATTCGGACTTTTAGTCCTGTTACCTGCTATAACAGGTAAATGTTACCTGCTAGTGGATTTTCTTTAATTCAAACTTTAAATAAAATTTTAAAAATAATAGAATATTATCCATGATAAAAAAAAATGAGTTTTAATTTTATATTTTTAATTTTTATTTGAATTGTGAATTTCATATTTAGAACTAAAAAAATTTATTTCCTTCAAATATTTTACTAAAAAAATATTTACTAAAACTATAAATAAAATAATAATAGTTTACAATATTAATAATTTCATATTTTATAAATATTTAAATTATTTTAAAAAGAATAAAAGTACTATTAAAATATTTTATATTTATAAGTAAAAGTATACTTAAATTACAAAAATATAAATATTAACAAATTATACATTTTCTCAAAAAGTATAAATGGTTATTCAAACTTTAAAAATATTAAAATAAATATTATTTCAATTTCTATTTATTTATATTTTTCTTTTGTTTTTAGTCAAACATTATATATTATTAGTACTAATAATTACCAAGTACTAATAATTAGTTATTATAATTACCAAGTACTAATAATTCTTTTCAAGTATGCTGTATATATATGTATATTATGCATACGTATGTAACATGTGTATATTAATGTATATGCGTATATATATAATGTTTGATTAAAAATAAAATAGAAATAGAAATAAATAGAAATTGAAATAATATTATTTTAATATTTTTAAAGTTTGAATAACCATTTATTCTCTTTGAAAATATGGATAATTTGTTATTTATATATTTATAATTTAATTACACTTTTAGCTAGAAATATAAAATATTTTAATAGTATTTTTATTATTTTTAAAAATAATTTCTATATTTATAAATTATGAATTTATTCAATATTATAAACTATTTTATTTTATTTATATTTGAACTGAATATATTTCCAATAACTATATGTGAATTTTATATTTTTTATTATTTTTAAAATCAATAAGTAACTTAAACTAAAAAAGGAAATACAAAAAAATATTTTTTTTTGAAATAGTTTTAGTAAAACAATTTGTTAGTAAAATATTTGTAGGAAATATATTTGTTTTTATTTCTAAAATATGAAATTCACAATTCAAATAAAAATTAAAAGTATAAAATTAAAACTCATTTTTTTTATCATGGATAATATTCTATTATTTTTTAAAATTTATTTAAAGTTTGAATTAAAGGAAATCCACTAGCAGGTAACATTTACCTGTTATAGTAGGTAACAGGACTAAATGTCCGAATTTTGTCCATTTAAAAGACTAAACTCAAAGTCGAGAAAAAAAAGGACTAAATCTCCGAATGGCTCCACTTAGGGCATCTCCAACCCATAACACCAAATTTGGTGTGAAAATCACACCAAATTTGGTGTTTTGGTGTAATTTTGCAAAACCCATCTCCAACCCACTACACTAAATCTTACACCAAATGAATATTTTAATATTTTTTTTTCATTTTGGAATAACAAATTTATTTGTTTATGCAATTATTTCTTTTGCTTATATTTTATTATTATTAATGTAACTAAATAAAAATTTATATTTAACTAATATTACATTAATTAATTATATTGCAAAATTAATATTACAACTAATATCACAATAAATAAATTATAACTAATATCACAATATAACTTATATTTAACTAATACTTAACTAATATTACATTAATTAATTTATTTGTTTATGCAATTATTTCTTTGATGCTTTTTTAATTAAATTATAATTTTGTTTATTAATTATTTTAGTTTATCAAAATTTTAAGTTTAGTTTATAATAATTTATTGGTAAATATTAACTATTGTTCATCCAAAATAATAATTATATACAAAATTTAAATAACTAAAACCATGTTACAAATTAATTATATATCAAATATAGGATACAATAGGAATTAAAAGTTTGAAGTAGAAGAAATTGGAGGGCAAAGAGGGAATATTTGTATTACACCAAATTTGGTGTAAAGGAATAGTATTACACCAAATTTGGTGTAACACTATTCATTACACCAAATTTGGTGTGATGTTTAGAGTTGGGTTGGAGGGTGTTTTTTAGATATTTGGTGTTTTGGTGTGGGTTTTAGAGTTGGGTTGGAGATGGTCTTAGAGGACTAAAAAACAATTTTGCCCAGAAAAATTATGCCATGCTTAAATCCAAAGATGGTAAGTAGCTCTAGACAATCCAAAAGTAGAAGGATGAGGTCGAGTTGCTTTAAGGGCATGTGGCATCATGAAGTCGAGGATGAAGACTTTAGAGACTGAGATCTGATCCCAATGTTAAATCAAGACATACAAATTCAATATACTAACAGGGTGGATGAAGCTCGAGTCTTCGTGAGATCGAGATGTGATCACGAGGTTAAATGAAGACACAGAAATTCAATACAATAACATGGTGGATGAAGCTCGAGTCTTCAGAGACTGAGATGTGATCACAAGGTTAAATTGAAGACACGCAAATTCAACAATAACATTGTGGATGAAGCTCAAGCGAAAGACATGAAAACTGGTCGATGTGATTGTCCTATTATAAGTGAGATCAAGGGTTCAAACCCCGACTATTCCCACAATCCCATTTATAAGGGTTTGAATTTTTGCATTAAAAAGGTAAGAGGGACACACCATTGTTCAAAGAATTAGAGACAAAGTTAAGAAATAATTTCTCAGCTCAATGAAGTTTCTCAAGTCCTACCGGGGAGCGATTGTGGATTACTATAACTATGTTTTTATCGGCTTAAATGAAATTTTTGATTGGGATGGTCCTAACGAGATACTTCCCAGTCCCAAAAGGCTTTGAGTTCTCCAAAGAGGCAGATTTACTCAATTAATCTTTCCATGAAGTGTTCATTGAAGTCCTTAATTTTTTCACATGTTCGTATGTAATAAATTTTTTTAATTCAAGTACTTTTTTTTCTTTGATATACCTATTGTTTTTTTAAAAATGGATGAGCGTGGAGAAAGAAAGAAAAGAAAGACAGAGAAAATATACTAGGTTTAAGAAACCAATGTTATGACTAATTTATCGAATAAAGTCTCTATTATGATGATTTAGTTATCGTGGGATATATTTTTAATGATTAAAGTATTATTTGTACAATATAATAAATAATATAGCTATAAATTTCACAATAGGGAACTTTATGAACAAATTATACACTTGATGTGGATAGAACTTGTGACGCCCGGGGCCGAAGAGGGCGGGGAGTGATCGCTAATGCAAGAAGGCCACGGACAAGGAGCTGCTCCTGGCAGGCTTCTAGGCAGAGGGGGACATGAATGAACCGATTCCACACCGAAAAACAGGAGATTCTCGAGATCTGTGTAGGTATGAGACTATACAGATTGATGAGAGCTTAAAAGATTTGAATGTACTATTCATATCAATAAGATGCATCTTCTTTTTTCGGTGCTCATCATGTAACAACTCCGGTTAAGCATGCTTGGCCGGAGCAATGTCATGATGGGTGACCCCGAGTAGCCTCGAGTGTGGCGTGAGTGAGGACAAAGTGGCCACACCGTTGATAGGGGTAGAACCATATTAAATACTACTTTGTCTTTCAGAATGGGAAAAAAAAAGATCAAACATGACAAGGTTTCGCACACTGTTTAGTTTAATTGAGCCATGAACCGACCCGATCCGTACCGAGACCGAAGACGTACCAATTTATATCAATCATTGGATCATTAAAGAACTAATCACCAGATGGTAACACGCGGATCGGATAACTTTCGTACAAGTGGACTGATAGCTATAATTATGTCATAATGCACTGCACTAAGGGTAACTCCTTTATTGCTTTCACTTGGCTGTTTTTAACCTTGACTAATCTTCTTGATCTGAACTAACATTGAAGGGTTTTGGCTAAGTCACAATCGATCTTAACGTTTGTCAATTATCCTCCAGAATCAAAGTACCCAAAAGTCAATTTTTCCAAATCCAACCCCGAGAACTGATGTTGTGTTAGATCAAATCTTAGCCTAGTAAAAAAAGAGTTTAATCAGACAAGCTACATCTTAAGTCTTAACAGTCTACAACATTACGTTACGTATTACCTCCACCATCATTCTTAACAACGAATTTAATAACAAATGACTTACCATAATAAAGAATGAAGACACACACCAGTAAAACGGTGACGTACTTGTTTCCCCCCGTAACCGTACACTTCCACGTAGACCGAAGCCCAAATCCCACGTGTCACTCTCTTCTCTCACTCCCACCTCACACACTCCGCCTTCTCTTTCTCTCTCTGTGCTCATTTTTACCAAACAAAAACAAAATTTTGTGTTAAAAAAAAATAAAAATCCCAGAGGAACAGAGAAATCCACCAGCTGTGATGGATAGCAGTCTTCTCGTTCACGCTGTTTCGGGCGCCCTCAAGCCTAAGCCCAAACGCCCCTGCTGCTCTCCTTTCCCCGACTCGGCCCGGATCCCGCGCCCGAATCCGAATCCGAATCCGAATCCATTGGACGCGCTATTGGAATCGTTTCTCGAGCTTTCCGATTCGTCGGCGATTGCTCTTGATATTTCAATCGATCGCATACTCGAGTCCAGGCCGTACGATTCGGACAAGAATGATGTCATCGAGCGCGCGCTACGGCTCGGCTCGGCTCTCACTGAGGCTGCCAAGCGATCCGCTAGGAGGCGCGCTTCCATGCACAACGCTGTCGTTTGGGCGCTACCGTCGGATCTCACTATTAAGGTACTTTGTTTTTTTTGCTGATATGTTTTGAATCTATTTTTTTGTAGATTTTGGTTTCTGGAATTTTGTAGCGTTGTGTATGGTATCAAACGATTCAGGCCGTCGAAGTGGAATTAGGAAATTGTTGAGATTGGATTGGATCTTTTGTTAGTTTTTAATTGCTTGAGCTCAATCTGTGTACTTGAATTGAACACAGTAGTAATCTTATTTACTTTTACTTTTTCTGATTAGATGTCTGGTGATTTACGTTGTTCAAAGGCTTGTATGCTTCCACTCGTTAGATTCAATTAGCCAACTGATTTGCTGTGTTGAAGGTTTTTTAAATTATGTGTTGTTGGATATTTTATGATACTGTTTTCCAGCCTCCTCATCTTTTAGGCATCAATGTGCTTCGTTTGATGGTTTTAATTGTTGATGGCCATTGTGCTTGGAGCATGAAATGGTGGTGTGTTCTCACTACAAACAAAAGAATAACATATTTCTTTCTGAATTTTGCTATACAAGTTTTAATATCTATGAGTTGTCTGAGTTTTAATATCTACCACTTGAATTCTGTCAATCTATCATTTGAGTTCTTTAGTGAATATGTTGTGTGTCCAGGTATTCTCATTGCTCGATACTCAAAGTGTATGTCATGCAGCGGCCACGTGCTCATTTTTCCATAGATGTGCTGCTGATCCATTGTGCTATTCCAATATTGATTTGACCACAGTAGTGCCTAAGGTCAATAATATGGTCGTTTTTCTACGATGATACAGCGAGCTGGAAAAGTTCTGCGGTGAGATCTACAAGCTTTACTTTATCTTGAGCTGCACCTTTTCTTTTAATCTCAGACTGGGGGTGAGGGGATTAGTAAGTGGTAATCTTCTAGTTTCTCTGCCTGTTTCTTCCTTAAGAAGTCTTGTCCTGCTATTTAAATTTTGCTTTTGCCTTCAATTAGTATGTGGGTGAAATTTTAGTTAGAGCAATATCCTTAATATGGTTGTCATAATTTTGGTTCAGGATAATGTGCATGGTGCATGTCTCATGACCGAAAAATCTTGATTCCCTATATGCTTCCCCCCTGGTTCAGTAAGGTGTTTCAGTGTCAATTTTGGATGCTGTAACTGAATGTACCTGCTCTCAAGCTTGACGATAATACAACTATAACCATCTTAGTTCTTTTTAGGTTAACACCAGCTTTTGAACGTCTGAACCTACTCTTGTTTGTTCTACTTTTCTTTTTTCCCCTCTAATAGTGTGTGGGCTGCTTTATCTGGTAGTGATATGGAATCTAGGGTTGCCACAATTGCTCAAGTGTCTGCAGCTATGTGAAAGGGTAGAGGCCAGTTATAGCTTTGCACATATAAGCGTTGCTGCATTTTCCCATAAGGCAAAAACTTGCGTGAGACGGTCTCACGGATTTAGATCCGTGAGACGGAGCCCTTACACAAAGTTTTAAAGGTTTTTTTTTTCAGATTTTATTTTTTTAGGGTTTATATTTGTTTTTTAGGGTTTATTTTGTTTCTTGGGTTTATTTTTAATTGATTTGGTTTTTTAGGATTTTTAGTTTTTTTTAGGGTTTATTTTTTATTATTTGGGTTTATTTTTGTTTTTTGGGTTTATTCTTCATGGTTCATGTTTTTAGGGTTTATTTTTGTTTCTTCATGGTTCATTATTATTTTTAAGACGATATGAATTGGATTTGATCTCTCTTATTTTTAAATTTATTTTCATGGTTCATGTTCTCAAGACGGAGCTCTTAGGAGGTCCGTCTCACGGATTTAGATCCGTGAGACCGTCTCACAAGAGACTTGCTCTTCCCATAATATGATGCAGATTATCTTTCTATTTGTAGGTCCCTTAAACTTGGGGTTGTCCCCTGCCCCCCTGTTGCATCATTGGGTTCGTCACAGGCGCTAGTTTATTCTATGAGGAATTCTTCAGAACCAACGGGGTTTTCTTGGAATGATAAAAAGTCCAGACAGGGAAAAGAGTCATTTATACTTACTAGGTCTTGCTTGGCTCCATTGGTTGCCGATGGTGGTGCTCCTGGGTAACATTTCATACTTCCATTTTATACTTGTGTTTAATGGGTTCCATTTGAGTGTCTTTTCATGTGAGAGTCTCACCCCTTCTCGTCCTCTTCTTGCTTTCCCCTTTTTCAGGGCTCTTTTGAGGAAGTTACACCTGTATAATATTGAAAGAATGGACAATACAGCATTTGGAGCTGCAGTATCAGCTTGCCCGACTTTGCTTGATCTAGAAATTGTTGGCCTGTGAGTATCACAACTTATTGGTTGCTTAAATTGTAATTCTGATTGTTTTTGCATGTTTTTATGTACTGTTAATGTGTTACATTCTGAGTATAATACACCTGAAACATAATTGGTAAATTAAGTCAGTAACATTTCAATTGAAACAAGAAGTTGGCGTCTTGGACGAAACTCAAAATGTGTTCTAGTACATCTACTAACTTTGTGTTACTTTCATTGATCGGAGATGATGAACAGGTAACCTTGTGGGAGACACCTAGTTTGTGGATAGAACTTTAGATAATTACCTATTATCTGGGAAAACAGATTTGAGTTTTCCGCAGGTATCCTTCGAGGGGGGTTTTGCAATGAGAGAATCTTGGATGTATATTATTTAGAAAACTGAAATATTAGATGCTTTAACTGTGTGTGGGATGATTTCTTGTGACGTGTATTTGGAGATAGAACGGAAATACAGATAGCGAGTATCTTGAGCTGCTACTTTCTCATTTTTCAGCCTAAAGCTGGCCATACCGTTCTTGTGTTCTCTAATATGTGGCGCAATTTAGCTATACTTCATTTGAACATTCACTGATTGCATTTTCCATGTCCCTTCTTATTCTACATGTATGAAGTTCTGTAAATGGATTACGTATGGTGGTTGCAAATGCTTCCATGGCCTCATTTTTGAGCCAACAAGTTATACTTAATATTATCTTTGCCTCATGCCACAATGTTAGGTGACTAGCTTTCTCCTGACCCGTGGTACATAAATTGATTTCTTGTAATGTCCTTTTCATGCAACAGCATGTTTCAGTTCCTATGTTTGCCACCCACATTGCAAAAACTGGTGTATGAATTCTCTGTGTGTGCGCATTCTCTCAACTTGTTCTCATGATTGCTCTGTGAGTTAACTTGTTATAGCAGAAGTACCTCCTCCGTATATTATATATTTTTGTTATTTTGACGTGATAACTCATGTTTCTGACAGTCATGTGGACCTGAGGCAGACACTGGAGTCAGTGAGTAGATCATGTCCTCTAATAGAGCGTCTATTTTTTGAATCATCAAAAACAGGTGCAGTCTAGTCCAGTCTTGTCTCCTTTCAGTTCCAAAAAGTCATTTTTTGCTTATGTTATACTGTTTCATCTCAGGTAGAGATGACAGTTTAAAATTACCAACCTGCAATGATCTAGTGACAAATTGTCCGCATTTATCCTCACTGGCACTAAGAGGATTTAAATTGCATGACGTCAAAGTTCGTGTACTTGTCAAGGTATGCTTGTATGTTAATAGGAAGACTCATTAATATTTTCTTTTGTTTCCTTGATCTCCTCTTCTTTTTTACATATTGTTCTGGAAATTTCATTGTGAATGAACATTTTACGTCTATATGATGTCCATGCAGGGATTCCAAAAATTGAAGTATGTTGACTTTTCAATGTCCTACTCGATCACCGGTGACTTTCTTAGGTATGCTTAGTTGTCTTAGATATTGAATAAATCCTCTTATGCATGCATGTTCGTGCTATGAACGTTAATCATGGATGTTTTTGGTGCCCTGCTTCTAGAAATCTTGGTGGCAGCGCAGGTGGGAGCTTACTGGAGGTTTTAATTTTACGGGATTGTATGCACTTGAGAGAAGTAAGGATTAAATTGTTTCTCTCACTCACTCTCTTAAAGTAACTAATACTGTATAAATAAACTCATTGTAAAAGAACGGATCAATTCTTAATCTGACTACAAATTGTGTCATTCAGGCAGAAGTTTCACGGTTGCTGTCAGCAATACTTGCAGGACGCTTCAGGCACCTCAGGCACCTTGTGAGTGTTAAATCCCTTCTCCGTTTGCTCCCATCTTCCCCCTTTGTGTCATGCACATTTAATATCTTCCAGCCCTTTCTTTAGGCTTTCTGCAAGTAATTCTTGTTTGCCTGTCAACAGGACATATCCAATCGAGAGGGACTGGCATCTGATGATGACTGGTATCGTCGATGTTTCACCCCGAGGTACATATTGATTTATGCTCATACTGCACCTTTTGGTTTTTTAACTTTTCTAACTACGTTAATGCAACAATTATGCAGTTTCATGTCTTTAGGCGAGTTATTGGAAGAAAGACCTAATTTATGTGTACTTGCCGATTTTCCTGCAGAAGGAAGGTGACTACTTTCTCTTTTATTGTTTATGTACCTGTGATATCAGTGTAGTGGATGTCCGCTTTTTTATTAAATAGGGACTTCCATTTTCTGATGCTCAGTTTCGTTGAAGAGCCAATGACTAGCAGCGATGTGAACAGTGATATCAACTCACCCTCATTGACAAGCAGTCATACATCTGATGGTTATGTTTACGAGGGTGATGGAGGATACGATCTCACTAGTTCAGCAGAGAGCAGTTATAGTAGTGATCAAAGTAGTAGTGGTAACGAGGACAATCCAAGTTCCATTCGTCCAATTCTTGAAGAAAGTTCAGACGAGGTGGATTACTTATAGAGAGATGATGTTAAAAGGCTTGGACTGGATCAGGTGCCACCATGATATTACTGGTATGGTTATTATACCAAAAGCTGGTTTCTTATATTCCATAAATCTACATATTTCCCCTCATCTAAATTGGTAAACTGTTGGTTACATATGTATGATGTTCAGTGTTGGAATTGCTGAAAAATATCTGTTAACCAATAAATCCCATTTGAAAGCTGTTACACAAATTAATATTTTTTTAAGGAAAATTATAAAAACACTCCTGAGGTTTGACCTAATTACAAAAAAAAAAACCAGAGATGTTTCAAAATTAAAAAAAAAAAAAACCTTCAGGTTTGATCATGTCTTAAATTTAAGGGGATAACTGTATCATTTTTATAAATGTCAGGGGGATTTTTGAAATGTTTTTTCATATACAACGGATCAAATCTCAAGGGAGTTTTTGCAATTTTCAAAACCTCTGGTCCTTTTGTAATTAGTTCGAACCACATTTTTTTTTTTTTTTTAAATTCTAAGCCTCTTTTTTTTTTTTTTAATTTCAATTCTAAAGCTTCTTGTTTTGTTTCCTTATGGTTGCCCACTGCTCATTATTTGATATTATCATGTTTGTTGTCAATTTTAAGCTAGGTATGCTATATGGGAGATTTCACGTTGAACTATCAGATGCTAGTGCTCCAGCGTTGAGAGCAAAGTCCGAGTAAGGAATACCTGTCAATTTTCTAATAAGCCTTCTCTCAAATAGCAGTAATAAATATGAGATAGTAAACTGAGCGCTACAATTGCTGCGTGAACATCTGCGAGAGTTTTTGTATTTCAATTTCATGACATGGTAAACTCGTGAGCAGCTCGTTAGTGCATTCTCACCGATCACTGTAAGCCATAACATCTTTTCTGAAACCAAAACTTTGGTTTCTATGAGTTATGATTCTGGCATTCTTGTTCAGGAGACATGTTATCATATTTTTTTATTTTTTTTCTTCATTTGCAATTTGTGGAGATGAGATTAGTAGTTAAAACATGTAAATATGAGTAAACATGGTAACATATATAGTGAAGTGCAGTGGCCATCAACCTGAAGGCAGGGGAAGGTGGGTCAATAACATGGACAATATTGTTATGTCTTTAAGATATTCTAGTCTTTAATAGGGACAATAAGTTTTATTAAATCTATCAAATTTCGTTGGTATGTAATTTTCGATTTTACGTCTTCGAGGATGGAGTTTTTTTCTTCTTAATGTGAGAACGTTATTTTTGGAGGAAAGGGTTACTACAAATTCATAAATTCATGTGTGGTTGTGATTAAGTCTCTCACTTTTTAATAAATCCTGGTGCTTCCATAGATGAAAAAGCAATTTGATTGTTACTTTGGCAGGGAAGATTTTGGATGTAAGAATCATCAAGGCTTTTGATCCAACCATTCCTTTTTCCTAAAAGGGTTTGGAGTTATAAAAATCAAAAAGGATAGTTCCACGCTTAATGACCAAGTAAATTTCTTTATATTTTTCAATTGTTGTCAAATATTTAGAACATGAGGTTATTTTGTCTTCGTTTCTCATTCAAAAGTAAGAAAATTATAATATCCTTTTATAAACTATCATTTGACGCTGATTTCCTGCAAATGTGCAAAGGATTGCGACTAGAACCCAATCACTTAAAGCTACATAAATATGTACAAGGTTATTCGTTATTGTCATCCCCAACCTCTGAACAATGTTTTTGTATTGCAATTGACAATATTAGCAAAAATACTACATTTGACGCCCTAGTGACAGCAATAGAAACGATACGGTATTACGAAATATTTCACTTAGGTTTTTTGAACGAGAAAGAAAAGACAAATAAAAAAAATGAAAGCACGAGAGCGTGTCAATAAATTTAATTTTAAAGTGGTATTAAGAGATAAAATACTATAGTAAATTGGGGGATTAAGTTTGTTGCTGGAGATCTTTATAGTAAAGCCTTTGGAGGTGGTTAATTCATCTTTGAAGTTCCGAAGTGGGCAATACTGGACTTAATATCACTTTGCCATGTCGCCTGAGCCAAAGAGCAGTCAGGCAACCTCGGACAATTGGTAGAACTCGAATCAACTTTGATGCGGATTAGGAGTTGTAGCGCGTAACCAATTGTTCACTTTGTCCATTGCTGAAGCTATGGCAGCACCACAAGGAATTTATCTTGCAATGGATTGGGGCTAGAAAGCAAGGACTGGGCTAGGTTGTTGAGTGAAGATTGGCCGAGCCGAGGGGAGTTCCATCATGTAGCTGGGTACAAATAAGATAGTAAAAGACAAGTAGAAGCCAATGAACGAGGAGTAGTAAAGGTATGCCGAAACCAATGGGGGTACGTAAACAAAGACGGATCACATGGTTTTGTACTGGTGAGCTTTGAGTTGTCAAGTGAGGATTGATTTATCTCTTAATCTCTTAAGAAATGGGTCTTTTCAAACCCTGATTTATAATTAAAAAAAAGGAGTAGTCTCTGATGTGCGCTCTATTATTGCGTCCTATTCTTGAGGGAGTGATTGGATTTAAGCCGCGTGGTGATACCTGCGAAAAACAAAGGACTAATTGTCCTTTGGGGTGGCTTTTCATACCATAACTCCAAATGGAAAAAGGACAACTATTCAAATTCACCATTAAAATTTAGTGGACTTGGTTCACTATTAATGAAAAGCCCAGATGGAAATGATCCTTATTAGGGAACCAAGACATGTACCTAGCGTGCTTTTCTGCACTTTTCGGATTTGGAGTGACGGCTTCTTTCACGTCGAATATTTTCCAGTGGGGAAGGTGGGGATAAAAGATGACATTGTACGAGTATTTTCCCACTAAAATTACATATTAAATAAACCAGTAATATAAATTTATGTGACATGTTTATATTGTAAAACAATTAACGTGTCATATCTATAATATTAGGGTTATATTTTTTTATTTTATTTTTTTTAAATTAAGTTCAAGATTAATTTTATTTATGAAATTTGTGTTGAACAATAGGACCAAATTGATTGGTTTTTAACTAAAGAGGAATAAAGTATTTATAGTTTGTAATGCAAGTAAATTTAACATTTTATTAAAATTATGTTTTTTTTTGTCCAATAACATAACTTCTATTCATTTAAAAGGATATTTCAAGGTTTTAATAATAGAGGGGTATTTAAAAGTGAAGTTTACCCCAAAAAAATATGGAAATTTCTATGGAAATGTTTTTAGAGGGAAACAAAGGACGAGTACTGTTGTTTGATATATAGTCAAAATACACACGCATATGCTTATGCCGGCGGTTCTTCGATAGCCATGGCGACCACCACCACCACCAACAGCAACCCTACACCAACGTACCGCCCCTACCGCCTCAAGAAAACCCTCTCCAACCACACACGCGCCGTCTCCAGCGTGAAATTCTCCAACAACGGCATGCTATTCGCCTCCGCCTCCCTCGACAAAACCCTAATTGTCTATTCCACCGAAACCCTTTCCCAAATCTCCCACTTAATCGGCCACTCCGAGGGCATCTCCGACCTCGCCTGGTCCTCCGACTCCACATACATCTGCTCCGCCTCCGACGATCGGACACTCCGAATCTGGGACGCACGCGCCGCGGAGTGCGTGAAGACGCTGAAGGGACACACGGATCCCGTTTTCTGTGTCAATTTCAATCCGCAGTCCAATTTGATCGTTTCTGGATCGTACGACGAGACGGTTAGAGTTTGGGATGTTAAGACGGGGAAAGCGTTGCACGTGATCCGGGCACACACGCTGCCGGTGACGTCGGTGCATTTTAACAGAGATGGTTCTTTGATTGTTTCGGGGAGCTATGATGGATCGTGTAAGATTTGGGACGCGGCGACTGGAGCGTTGCTGAAGACGCTGATTGATGAGAAGGTCCCTGCAGTGTCGTTTGCGAAGTTTTCACCTAATGGCAAGTTTATTCTCGTTGGCACGCTTGATGATACTCTTGTAAGTTTTCATTCTGGCTTTTGATTGCTAGCTTATTGACGTTGTTCTTTTCCTGTATTTTTATGTGTTGACGCTTCAAGATTTTTCTTCTTCTTTGGTTTGATTCAAGTTTGTTGTGCAAGCTTAATTCTGGGTCAATATGTGCTTGGAGGTGTTAGGATCAGCAGCATTATTTTGCCTTTGGGTTGATTTGGT
The DNA here is from genome assembly GCA_016081115.2 of Rehmannia glutinosa. Classification (NCBI taxonomy): domain Eukaryota; kingdom Viridiplantae; phylum Streptophyta; class Magnoliopsida; order Lamiales; family Orobanchaceae; genus Rehmannia; species Rehmannia glutinosa. The sequence continues at coordinate 96,236,470 of CM071924.1, read as the reverse complement.
GCATTTTTCAAATGGTCAAATTGAGGGGGGGGGGGGTGCTTTCAATTGGTATGCTTGAATTCAGATGTAAGATTGCAAGTAAATGCAAAGCTGAGCTCATTCCATTCTAATTGTAATGAGGTGGAGTATCATGTTGTGGAAAGTATGAAGGGTCTACATTGACATTTAGTCTTTAGTCGGATTGATGGATTTGAAGCTAAGAAGCTCAAATCCATGTCACATTATAACAAATCCATTGAGCTTAGTCGGATATGCTCCTTGTACAGTGGATTTCAAATCCATAAGCTTCCAGTTTAAGCTATTTGAATAATTGTAGTGGATCTCATGTCCGTCCTACATGAAGTCATTTGAAATGCTTCTCCCAAATCCTCTCCTCAAATCCAAATGCAACTCTAGATATTTTGTTATCATTAAGTTCTATATTAGTGGAATTTATTGGCAATGTGGTCTTGAAATCTGTATATATTTTTATAAGACAAGATGTGCTATCTTCAATTTCATGCAGTGTTGTGACAGCCCAAGCAAAAACAACCACCACATTGGCCTTTATACGTCATTGCATGGATACATAATATAACAAGGGTGTGTTTGACTGTTAGCCTGTTTGCTTTACTTAGTCTAGGCCCAGCAAATAGGCGAAGCCCGACATGGAATCAGGCTTGGTTTTGTGTTCTACATCCCACTTGGGTGACCTGATGTGTAATCCAATCCTTCATCAGTTCATATTAGTTTGTCTAAAGACTAAAATACCCCCAGTTATACGTATGAACAGGGAAACCCTACTTTTGGGAAGTATGGTGTTGTTCTTTCGCAATTGTCTTCCTTCTTCCGCCAGCGTGACACTCTGTTCCTGCTTTCTTGTTTGCGGCAATGGAGGAAGCAATCCAATTTTCAGCGGGTTTTACAATATCTTGTGTTGATTCCTTTGTTTTTCAAGAGTTTCTGTCTAATTTTATTGTTATTAAATTGGATTGCGCTCTAATTTTTTGCTAATTTCCATTTCTCGTTTTTTTTCTTTCTTTTTGTTTTTTGTAGTTCTCTTTTCCATTAAGTTCTATCCAGTCGTTTGTCCACTTCTGCCATTTCTATATTTTAATGATTTGTTTCCAAGGTCAGCATCTGGTAAGATGCAAGCAACTGTAGCGTATGATTCATATCTTTCGCTGGGTTCTGTTTTTATGCTAGTGGGCTCCCAATTGGTTACAAGAGGAATTTACAATAATAATAATAATAATAATAATAATAATAATAATCGTAAAAGTATTAGTTATTACCCTATACAATCAAATCCAAACAAACAAATTATAGAATCGAAAGAGTGATATCAGTCAGAATTTTTTTCTCACCAAACAAGTTAATGGGCTGAGTTTGAATACCTATTATTGGGTTGCCATATCCCTTGAGAATTAATCATGCTCATTCAGAAGATGCAAGCAAACGCAGTCCAAGTGTTTAAGAGAGCAAAGCCAGTCAGAGTGAACTCTAGCAAAATTCTAGGGCCTTTGCGTCTTTTCATCTAAAGAAACACTTTGGTTTACTGAGTGCTGGTGATATTTTGGTGGCTATAATGCGATTTCATACATAGTAGTCTTTTCTTGTGATGGTGGTTAATTAGAGTTATAATGTTGGTTTTTTCGTGTTGATTGCAGAAGCTATGGAACTACTCAGCGGGGAAGTTCTTGAAGATATATACTGGTCATGTGAACAGAGTATATTGCATAATGCCTACATTTTCGGTCTCGGGTGAGAAGTACATTGTGAGTGGGTCAGAGGATAAATGTGTATACTTGTGGGATTTACAGGGTAAAAATTTGGTCCAGAAACTCGAAGGACACACCGATACTGTTGTGTCTGTATCGTGTCATCCCACGGTGAACATGATTGTTTCTGCCGGACTTGACAATGACAGAACAGTGAGGGTTTGGGTTCAAGATTAATTTACATGTAGAGGTAGTGAACGGGTTATAGTTGCTTTCCTTGATCTATCGGTGGGCAAAAAGTATCATTTTGTAGAGTTAATTTGTACATTATGGTTTAGAATGTGACTACTGAATATATATGATTGTAGATTTGAAAGTCTAACTCTATTCTATGCTTACAAGTTACATCCTTCCCTCTTTACTCTTCTGGTTTATTTGTGCCGTTTTAGTATAGCAGGGTCATGTTTACTTTTTTATGAATGAGAACACATTAAAATGGCATTTCAGCCCTCGTACCTCTCTACTATCCGTAGCAATGCGCAAAATCCAGGCAATTATAGAAAGATTAAAGTTCTGCTAAGATCATTTGTTGCAGATGTTTGTATATTTTCTTGGCGTGCACGTCATGGAATGTAATGTTACTGGCTCGAAAGCATGTCCCAGTAGTGTGGTACTTGAGTTTATTTCGGCCTAATTCGTTCAAAGTTGTGTTTGATCTCAGGTTGCTAATATTTCCTCGTAATGTTTTCTTGTTCTAGATGTCACCTTTTGTGTAAACCGTTAAAAACCAGGTAAAATCCAGCATTACAGTCTACAGAATATAGATCGGTTGCTTTAGAAAGTAGTATAAACTGTAAAACTGACACTGGTTATTACTGAAGTAATTGTCAAGTATTTTTATGAACTGTGATTATCAGATTCTTGAGTTGGGATAATGGGATTTTGCCTGAAATTGTGTTGCATTGCTGAATATGAACTAGACGTGATGAGGGTATTTAAATCATTTATTTTCCACTTTAAATAATGGTTCATCCTCCCTATTTATTTCTGGTGCATAGCCAGCGTCTTGAATGATTCAGAATAATAAGATGCATTGCGGATGAGCTGAGGAAATCTTCTTGTCAAAACCACACAGCTCATTTGTAACTTTTTTTTTGGGGGATAATTTTAAGGGTTAATTACAAAAAGTACAAAATTACAAAAAAGATCTAGTTAACTTTCAAAATTATAAAAAGTACCCCTGAGATTTTATTGTGTTTAACATTTACCCGTTCATGAGTAAAAAATATTTCAAAACACACCCTCACATTTATAAAAATATTACAGTTAGCCTCTTAATTTCAACACTGAATCAAACTTCAGGGGTACTTTTTGTAACTTTGAAAGCTATCTGGTTTTTTTTGTAATTAGGTCAAACCTTAAGGGTACTTTTTGTAAATATCCCTAATAGTAATGAGAAAACAGAGGTAAATCTGAGCAGACAAAAGGAAAATTGATACCAATGTTTGCATCAAACTGAATGCCTTTTTTCTGCACAAGTTTTCATAACTATTATTTGGATATATAATTGCAGAACACAGAACAAGTATATTTTTTATCAACTGAAAATAGAACCAAAACCATGATCATCCTCAAAATATGCTAAGTAAGCCAATAGAATGAAATACCAATCTTTCCATATTCCATACTATCACCATATGGAACTAATGTTTTTCACTTTGCAACAAAAAAAAAGAATTGTGTGTAATTGTGACACAAAAACAATGTCAATTTTGTTTGATCTAACTTCTAATTTCTATTTCATCTATATTGAATTTCAAAAATCCAGCATTTAGGTCTTACTATTGATCCACGTGGCGAAAAGGCATTGACAGTCCATGAACCACTATCCTCTTGTTATGCACCAGATCAAATCTCTTCACCTTCACATAATTGATCCTCGTCGGCGCCAGCGGCCCTCCGTCGCCGGCGCTGGTCACCACCAATTTCCGGCCACGTTCCATAGTCGGCAACGCTGTGCCTTTTGGCAGCCCAATTAAATCCGCCGCCATCAATAGCCTATTGGGCACAACATGAAACCCTAGATCCGCCACGTAGGCGTGGCCTCCTCCGCCGGGTCCGCCGCCGCCGCCGTCCAAGAAAATGGACTCGTCATCAATGGCGAAAAGGGTCATGGATTTAAGACCCGAAAGCTCCGCGTACCTGACCCGCATCGCCAAAGCCACCGTACTGTACCCGCTTATGCGGAGCCTAGTCATGGCGTCTTTAAGCATCAGGCGCATGATAAAGAACGCCGCCACAGGCGGCGGCGGCTGTTGGGTGAAGGATAGAGTAGTCATGGCTTCGACGGCGCAGGATAGCGGGGATAGGTGCGCGACGAAGCCTTGGAGGGCGTGGACGATGTGAAAACCGTTGTTGAAGAGGTCCGGCTTGGTGATTTCGATGCCGTTGATGAATACTCTCCTGGTGGCGGTGGGGCCGGCGGAGGCGGTGACGGTGAGGCAGCGGTTGGCGGCGAGGGACGCGATTTTGGTGCCGAAGGCTAACGTGCGCAGGAAGTGGAGGGGGTAGAGCCCGGGGAGGGAGTGCTCTTGGAGGAGGAGAGGGAGGGAGCACGTGGGGCACGTGAGGAGGGAGGAGTCGGTGGGGGCGAAGATGGTGGTGGGGGTTGCGCCGGAGAGGTTGGCGGCGACGGCGGCGGCGGCGAGGTCTTGGAAGCCGAGTGAGGAGAGGATGGCGGCGATGAGGGATGTGTTTTGGGGAGGCGTGGGGGATGGGGAAAATGCGGCGGCGGGGGCGCCGGAGGTGGCGGAGAAGAAAGCGGTGATGAGGGTTAGGGTTAGCAGCGCGGCGGTGGTTGCCATCGGAGAAGATGAAGAATCTTGGAGTTTCTTGGTTTAACGAGTGTGTGAAAATATTGAGAAAAAAATAAAATAAAAATGGTGGTTTGAACTTTAAATTGGCGGTTCATATGTTGCAACTGAAAACCAATATGAGAGGGAATTGGGAATAGATTCTTGCTATATTAGGGAAAATTAATTTATTTCTGAAAGTCTCCTCTTGTAAGATTAAGAAGATTAAAGAGTGTACTAAAACTCATTTATCCTGTATTCTTAGGGGGGGGAAAGGATAATTACAGCTAATTACAAAAAAATTCAGTTTTCGAAAATTACAGAACCCCCGTTGAGGTTTGATTTCGTTTTACATTTCAGTAGAGATGGCAATTAGGCTGGACCGGGGCAGGCCTGGTATTTACACGTCGGGCCAAATAGCAAAATCGAGCTAGACTGGCCAACCCGAAATTCGTTTGGGCCAATATTTTCATGGTCCAATCTAGCTCATGCAGTGAATTTTGCTTCGGGTCAAGCTGGCTGATTGGGCCATTGGGCCCCATTAGGTTGGACCAAATGGGCTCAGTCCTTTTCGGGCTTGCAAATTCATGGCCCAAACCCAATCTAGCCTTATCGTAGGGGCCAGACTGCTGGGCTTTTTGGTGGGCCCAAATTACTAACTCCACATTTCAGCAAAAAATATTTCAAAGGTCCTGACATTTATTGAAATATTACTGTTACCTTCTAAGACAAAATCAAACCTTAAGGAGTAGTTTGTAAACTTTCAAAAATCTTTGGGTTTATTTGTAATTAGTCCAAACCTTAGGGGGTTTATTGTAAGTATCCCAAAAAAAATATAACTTCAAAACCCACATTTACCCACATGCCAAATTAAAGAAATTGAAACCAAATAGGCCAATAATTTGACATGTACATAATTTTGCATTTATGCTGCAAAATGCAAGGATAAATTATGATACCTTGTGAGTTGTGATGACAATGGCTGCCTGCCTGCCTGTGTTGGAGAAGAGAAATATTCCTCTGCTTAATTTCTTTAAGTTCATGTAACAACAGCCAGTAGCATTATATCAATATTTCCAAAACAACAAAATCTTCAAACTACCTATAACAAATCTAATAAACAAGCTTATACTCAATCCCTGTTCCAGTATGCACTCTACCAAAAGATGTATGATGTATCCAAAGATTTCTAATCTTCTCCACATTAACTCAAAAATAGTATATGTATGACATGAAAAATCAAACTTAATTTCTAGGATTAATTACAAAACTACCACTGAAGTTTAGCCTAATTACAAAAAATACCCAGTTACCTTTTAAATTACAAATATCCCCATACATTTGTTGTTAGCAGGGGGTTTTGGTTGGGTAAATACAAACCTAAAGGGGGTATTTGTAATTTTGAAAGATAACTGGAGTTTTTTGTAATTAGATTAAACCTCAGGGGCAGTTTTCATAATTACCCCTAGGGATAATTACAAAAATACCCTAATGTTTGGGCTAATTACAAATAAATCCAGAGTTTTTTGAAAATTACAAAACCCCTTGAGGTTTGATTCCATCCTAGATATTCAAAAAAAACCCAACTTTTGTAAAAACTTACAATTACCCCCTTAAATTTAAGGCAGAATCAAACATGGTTTTTTTTTTGTAATTTTGAAGGATAACTGGAGTTTTTTGTAATTAGGCTAAATCTCAGGGGCAGTTTTCGCAATTACCCCTAATTTCTATTCATTCTTCCAAGCACACAACACCAATGAAAAACCATGCCCTTGTTGTAAATCCACATCTTTACTTCTTTCCCACCCATTCCAGCTCAAAGCAGAGGGCTTGTTTGGTGACACATTACTCCACAGCTTTTCACCAGACACACAACTTCTAAACAAGAAAATCCCATTACTCATATTAACACTCCCAAAAAGCCAATTATAAACATCCCAATAAACCTCAACTGAAAATCCATCCACCAAAATAGTCTCATTCCCCCTAAACTTCCACATAAGCTGTGTCACTTGCAAAACCACTTTTCTATCAATACAAATCACCAAACACTTCCCAAACCCCTCACTCGGATCGTACTCGATCCGTATATCGTGCAACTCCCCCTTCTCACAAAACTGTGCCTTCGAAGTGTACAATCTTTTCCCAACAATGTGTTCCCTTTTAGCAACAAATTTTGCTTTTGTTACTACAGGGGTCGAAACTGAGTCGATCTTTTTGTAGGCCTCGTTTGGCGAATCACCGAGGAGCAAACAGAGTTCTTGGTTAAGGACAATGGCTAAGTAGAAATTTTGTAGTGGCTCAGGGCTTGAGCCAAATTTAGCAGAAGATAAGTCCCAATGGATGTTGACTGTGGTTGAGTTTACCACTAAGTTTTTGAATCCTTTTTTCTTCGAGGAAAATAACCATGGTTTGATATCAACTCTGCATAGGGGCTGTTTGGATGGATTTTCTATCCCAATGGTGAGTCCTTGTGCTACAAGATGCTTGATCCATGTAACCGTGATGAAGCCAGAAAAACGAAAGGAATGATAACTATAAACACATGTAACGCGGTTTTGGGCGTTCGTTTTGTTAGTATTCGATGATGATGGATGATCAATTTGGATACCATTCTCACCGAAACAAGAAGGGAACTCCTTCATTGTATAACCATTTACTTAATGAGATGTGTACCTCTAAGATACGACGCGATATCAAGAAAACGCGCGATTTAGATAGGCTTGAAAGTTGAATTCTGAATGGAAAAACAAGAAATGGAATTTCAAATTTGTTGTGAGATGAATGAAAAATGGATGAGGAGTAGAAGAAGGAAATGTGAGCATTTGTTATGTAGTGTTGGAATAAGAAAGCCCCACATTTTATTGGATTTTTTTTGGTATGAAAATTAAATGTGAGATGTGTGTGTATATTGAATCAAATACCATTTATGGACATACAAGATTTCTAAGAGTAATAATAATCTATGTGGACTATTATCAACTCATGGTTTTTTGAGAATATACATGTAATTTATATCCTTTTGATGCCTATGTAGAAATTGGATGTAAAAGATCTTTGTGAAGGGGATAATATAGTCTTGGATTATGGCTTTGAAGTACTTTAGAGTTAATATAAGGAAGAAAAAGTGAAATCTTGGCTATGGCATGCTAGTGAATGATCACTTAAATCTTTTACCATAAGCCAAACAGCCCTTTTTATTTTCTTTCGTTTCTTTTTTTGTTAGTATTTTCACCTTTGTGGTAGGCAAGTGAATATTTAATACTTAATAATCCAACTCTTAGGAAAATTCAAATTTAAGAGATATAAAAATAAATAAAGTGATTTAAAGTGGACTAAGCTAGACAAAATGATATGGGGGTTTCTTTATAAGAAAAGGGATAATTACAAAAAAAAAAATAAAAAAAAAATGAGATTAGGCTAATTACAAAAAAACAAAAAACCCAGATTTTTTGAAAATTGCAAAAAAAAAAAATGATGTTTGATTCTGTCTTACTTTTTCCCCTTCATAAGCAAACAATAGTTCAAAAAAACCTAATGATATTTATAAAATATTACAGTTACTCCCTTAAATTTAAGACTAAATCAAACTTGAATGATTTCTTTGTAATTTTGAAATATCTTGGATTCTTTTGTAATTAGCCCAAACCACAGGAGCGTTTTTGTAATTATCCTTGAGATAAAATATCTCGAAAAGATTTTTTTTCTTCATCCACTTGTTAGGAATTTGTATTAATCTTAGAGCATCACCAATGAGGGGTTTTTGGGGGAGGTTTTTAGAAAAAAAAAACCTATGGAAAAAACCTCACACCATTGTGGTGATGGCCCATAAAATTATTGTGAGATGAGTTTTAAGAAATGTAATGGAATTGTGGGGCCCATAAAAAGGTTGTAGGAGGTTTTTTTATTGTGGAAAATAGAATGAGGTTTTTTGCTTTTGATGTGGCAGTGAAGTGGCAATGTGGGATCCGCGAAAAAGCAGGTTTGTGATAAAAACCACTGGTGATGCTCTTAGATGCCTAAAAGAGGTTAGGGACTTTTGACACAAATTAAATTGGAAAATGATATTTCAAGAATGGGTGATATGAATACCAATTTTCAAATTTCTAAATTAGATTTTCGTTATCCATTCACAATAATTGTGAACTATCAAACTGTCCCATGCAATTTGGCAGCCATCCCTCTCTTACAGCCTTGAAAATGTGGACCAATGTGTGATGTCTCTTTTGAAATAATATAAGGAAAATTGTGTAAATCACCAGCTAGCCTTCATTTTTTTTTATTTTTTTAATCTTTCCTTCAATGTTGTAAAAAGCGCTAGGCACTAGTCGGGCGGCAAGTTAGGGCCTAGCACCTAGGCGAAGTCTTTGTGGGTTAGGCGTGACCTGGGCGGGGTTAGCCAGGCCTAAAAATATAGGCGGACAAGGAAATTATATCGCCTAAACGGGTTCTAATCGGAGCTACGCGAGGATTTTTACAACAAAGCTTTCCTTTAATTAACAGAGCTTTCCTTTAATTTAGAAACTATTGACTGATTAAAATGTTGTTCTAAGGGCAATAATTGCAAAAACTACAAACAAAAATGAAAAAAAAAAAAAAAAGAGGTGGTCATAGTATTGCTTATTTTACAAGCAATTTTGATGAGAGAAACAATAAATGGTTCCCCCAACCCCTTTTTATATTTTTGTCTTTGGAATAGTTACAAAAACTACCCGGTTTTGGGGTAATTATAAAAATAAGAGAGAGGGAGAGGGTTTTGAAAATTACAAAAAATCACTTGAAATTTGAATTTGTATTATATTTTACCTCCTTCGATCATAGGCAAAAATATTTTAAAAAAATTCCCTACATTTGTAAAATATTATAGTTATCACCTTATATTTAAGGCATAACCAAATCTCAGTTTTCTTTTTTTTTATAATTTAGAAACTACTCCGGGTTTATTGTAATTACCTCAAGCTCAGGGGTAGTTCTTGTAATTGTCCCTTTTGACTTTTAATAAGTTGTAGATGAAACTGTTTTTTTCTTTCTTTTTTTTTCCTTACTGACTCAATAGAATAATTTGAAAGAAACAAAAATGGACAAGTTCATTAAAAAGGGAAGAAATATAGTACTTAAAATCAAGAGATACATTCTTCATGTTTTGCAGGCTTATGTACTTTTTGCCTCCACCTTAACTAGATTCATTATACCCCCGACATCCCCTACAGAATTTATTTCCATTAATTATGATTTCCACTCTAATGTGGAAGACAAGGGTGCTAATTTGCATTGAAAGGCCTTCATTTTTAAGCATCCACCACCTTTATTATTAATTGCTACTTATAAATAATCATGTAAGGAAATTGGATGACATGGTAACAAACAAGTTTTACTCTTTTCTTGGTGATCAAGTTTTTTGGATTGCAAGCAAAATATACAACTTACTATAAGATCGAAGAACTAGTGATAATTACAAAGAAAACCTGAGGTTTGGTGTAATTACGGAAAACCCTGGGGATTTTTTAAAATTACAAAAGCCTACTTGAGGTTTGGTTTTGTTTTAACTGTAAGGAGGGTAATTATAATATTTCTATAAATGTCATGAGCTCTTGAAATGCGTTTTTTTATTTTGATGGAAAAAAATGTAAGATATAATTACACCTCAAATGGGGGGTTTTGAAATTTTCAAAAAAAAATTGAATTTTGTTATAATTAGCCCAAACATGATGAATTTTTTTTGTAATTATCCCTTAAATTTATTAAAAAAAATATTGAAAATATCTAAAATTGTTTTTGATATTTATAAGCTCGTAATAACTCGAAAATATCCGGGAATGAAGCCAGTGTGGATTGTAGACCATCAACCTCCAAATTATAATTATGCCTTCTATTTTGTTTTCTATTGTTTTTCCTAAAAAAAAAAAAAGGCATTTCCCAATCGATTATTCAAGAAAGATAATTTCAGCAAACTACAATCACTAGGGTGAATAAAGTCGTAAAGCTTCTGGTTTACCCCTTCAAAATGGAAAAGTCATTGTTCCTAATCATAACCTTCAACAGCCACAATCATGAATCAAGTGGATTATTTGCTTGGTTCAAAGTGGAACAATCCAAGTTGAGTATGATTTAGAAAAGAAAATCAGTGTAATTGCGACTTTGGGGGAGGTTGTGGTTCTAACATACACTCCATCAAAATGCCCCCGAGGCATATGCGAACTAGCGAAAGATTTGGTAGGAACTCATATTGAATGGCTCGATCAAATATTGATTTGTGGGTGGGGGTCGACCATACTTGTTCTCTTTATCTAGAAGGACCTAGTTGTCGTCGTCAAAGAAATCCCACCAAAGATATCTTGGTCAATTTCGACATCTGTCCGAGTTTATATTGATAAGCGATGAGGCGGGAGTTCTTTGATCTCAGGAATATTTAGTTGTAAGCATGAAAGCTGAGTTTAAAAAAAAAAAAAAAAAGTTGGCAACATGTTTTTGAAGCCTACCTCACATGCGCTTCAGAAGACAAACTTATTTTGAATGGTATACCACATCAACATGCCATGTGGTATTTATTTTCATGGCCTTCCTGAAAGATACTAATCATTACTCCATGTTCAATTTTCAGTTTTCATGACCTATCTATAACGTACCAAACAATTTTGGGCATATCAGTGTACCACATTACGTATATTTGTGCGTGTGTGTGTGTGACCATGGGGTCATTTATATAAATCATACCAGAAATAGAAAAATAAGAACTCATAATGGTAGTGTTTCCATTAAAATTTCTCCAGTTTAACTATTTCCCATTATTCCGTTTAGATTTTTGGATTGTATTGATTTTTGTGTGACAATTAAGAATATGTTTGATTTGGAATACAAATATTGAGAAAATGTTTGGAACTGATATGATGTTTGGTAGAATATTTTGAATTTTATGTACGAAGGTATATGATAGTATAAAACTGAAAATAGATGTTTGAAAATAAGAACATACAATCGAGCATTTCTTCATAAAGTCGAAAGGAAATAAAGTCAGAAAGGAAATAGAAGAGCCCCTACAGAAAAGAGTTTTTACCTGGGGGTTAATTACAAAAAGTGCCTTTCGGTTTGACCTAATTACAAAAAAAAAAAAAAAACTAGCTAACTTTCAAAATTATAAAAAATTCCCCCGAGATTTTATTTTGTATAATATCTAACTCCTTCATAAGCCAAAAACATTTCATAATACCCCTTCATATTATAAAATCATTGCAGTTTACTACTTAATTTTAACACTGAATCAACTCAAACGTAATTTTTGTAATTTTGAAAGTTAGTTGAGATTTTTCGTAATTAGGTCAAACCTCAGGGGTACCTTTTGCAATTATCCCTTTTCCGGGTGCTTGATGTAAATGAGAACACAAGCAAAATGAGCATCCAGTCTAAAGGGAATTCTATACTTTGGTAGAGAATATCATCAATTGGCACCTGTTTTACCCTTAAACTTTTCACCATGCCTCTGACTGATATCTTAACTCCAAGCTACAACCAGAAAAAGAAAAGAATGGAGATGCAAAATAATCACAATACTCAAAATCACATAAATCCAAGATAGAACTAAGATTTAAAAACAGAAAAAGAAAAATTAAACATGGGATCCCATCAAATTTATGTACAATTTCTTGAAATTCTTGTTATGTTCCAACAAATCTGTGCGCTTCCTGAGAAATCAATAGAAACACGTACGCTCACCGGATGCACGAAGCAAAAGGCAGATATACAAGTCAATCATCAACCAAAGGAAAGACTAACAAGATCTGAAACTATGAATATAGTAAAAGAGCTATAATCCATACAAGCAATGAGCGTTCTTACTTGAAATTTTCCAATAAAAAGTGGTTTTCTACTTACAATTCCACAGAAATACCTACACAAGCACTCTCACACGAACCCTAAAGGAAATAAAAAAGAAAGAAACAAATGAAACCCCTTAAGATTCCAAATATCATGATTACAACCAAACAAAGGGAAATAGGAACGCAAGCGAGACAAATTAAGTACTATCCCAAAATCAAGCTCACCATGAACCTTTCCCATCTCACCTTACTGATAACATATCTTCTTGTTTCATTAATGTAAAAACGCCTACAGCAATAACCATTTTAATAACCTTTTAATGAAGGCGCCATTCCCAGGAGGATAAAAAAGTCAATGTCATGAAAAAGAAAACATAAGAAACAAAACTAACTAAAGCGAATACAGAAAGGACTCATGATTGACAAACATGGAGAATTATATCAGGCAATGCTGAACAACACCGGGATTATTGTTCACAATGTTTTACTGCCTTTTAGCTCTGAGACAATATAGCGTATGGATCTACAAGCCCAGGTAAGGTAGAAAACAGAAATCAATTAACGTTCTGCCACCATAACGATAGAAATTATTTAAGATGATATTAAGTTATTAACTATGAATTATGAAAGAAGGATTCACCGGAAATCACTCCTAGAGTCCCTTGCATAAAATCTAAGATTGACGTTCAGTGACTCGAATAAGCACATTCTCGGTCAAGATTCTGAATACTACATTACCAATGCCATAGAAAACCTACAAAGATTTTATATAGCCAACAAGACTCCAAACTTCAATAAGATCAGTCCTCCAATAAGGAACTGCTAACTCATCACCAACTAGGTTAAAAATACTAAAATTAGTAACAGCAATCCAACAAGTCGAAAAATATTTGCTCCAGAAAATCTCTGCCTTAGAACTATTAAAATGAAAATCAGTATCAATAAAAACTAAATGGAACCAGTAGTGTCGATCCACGAATTAACCCATCAACCTCTAAGTAATTCCAAGTTTGAGCTTTAACTGCATTTTCCGATGACTACTAAAATGGGTAACAATCCCCACCTCTTACATCTATTAGGTTACCTATAACAAACATATAAAACCCTCAAATGAATATATACCACCATCAGCCGAGAAAGTTAGAACCCAACCTCTCAAGTCTCAAATTATATTCGGTGTAAATTCCTATTATATATGTTGAAATAGTATGATAGTGAAACTACCTTAGACTTTCTGCTAAATATAACAAATTTCCCAACAAAATCCACAAAGACCCAATGTATCATAAATGCAATTCAAGATCCACACATAATACTTAAATTTCTACTTAGTGACCAAATTCTCTTTCCAAGAGTTAACAGTGAATATCATTCATTCTATCCAAGCAGCACAATGCAACTGGAATCAAAATACTATCAAGGCCCACGGCTTAAAATAAACGTGTATTTCCATACTTAACGTCCCCCACCCCCTTCCCACCCAAAAAAAAAAAAAAAGATTTGCATCTCTTTAAGACGAGACAACCATTGTTGCACAGATTCATAACTATATTTTGTTGACATATGCCAAACCAAGTGTAATTAAATAATGTAGAATTACTGATTGCCTTAGAAAAACAATCGCATTTCAAATATACAGGCCTCCTAAAATTGGTCCACAGATGTTTAAATCACCTTTTTTCTGCAACTAGAATAAACTCTACTGATAACTGCCATATCCACCTCTAAAATGGTTAGTTCAATTCAAACCGAGCATCAGGAATAACAAGTTCAACGTATATAGGCCCAAACCTCCAAAACATAAGACTACAAGTCCTTCCAATAAGATTGTATTCAAATCCAAAAGACTTGAAATCAATTTCTGCATATCACCTGTTATTATATCTTCCCAACACACGAAACATACCATATGCATACATCACCAAATACAAAAAGGAACTCTAAAAGCACAAACTGAATACTAACATAGCGAAAATAGCACGAAGAATCAATCATCAGCAACCTCTCCAGCCCTTCCCCCGAATGGATCATGAGAAGGACCAGTCTCCTGCCCAATATGACGCTGCACCAACCGCTGCAAATCAGCCATAACCTTCTGCTCACGCTTGGCCTTCTCCTCATAGTTAAACATTGCCAACGCCCGTTTGTCCTCAGCACTGTAAACCTGGTTTTCTTTTCTGATACGGATGGCATTCATCCTCTGATGTCTACTACCACTCATCACATAGCCAAGAGTCTCAAACTTTGAAATCTCCTCAGCTGAAAGACCCACTTCACCTCTACGAGGAATACGCTTCCCTTGCTGAACATACTGCGCAATAGCATCACCTTCACCAGGCCTAAGTGCACCACCATAGCTGATATGTCCTTCTGCCCTTGGCAATGGCATCGGACCAACCACCGGCTCATCTTCCAAGTTGGATTTCTTCCGTAGCTCAATCATTTCCTTAAACTTAAGAAACTCATCATCAATATCATCATTGACCTTGACCTCATCTGTCTTATGTGCAACAACATCCTTTGCATCAGCTTCTAAATCAGAACCAGCCACATTCGAATACGGACTCGCACTGTCTGATTCTCTCTTCCTATTGCTTCCTTTAGACCGTGAAGATGATCTGTGTTTTCGTTTCTTAGATTTCACACGATCACTCGTATCAGAATCTTCACTTCCACTCTCGCTTTCACTAGTTAAGCTCTTCTTCCTACTACTTCTCTTTCTCCTGTTACTTCTCTTGCTACTCTTTCTGCTCCTACTCTTTTTCCCACTCTTTCTCCTTCTCCTTCTATCTTCCTCTGAATCTTCGTCGCTAGATTCCTCCGATGCACTTTCACTCTCGGAAACAGATTTCGATCTCCTACTCTTCCGCCTAGAAGAAGATTTTCTACCCTTCCTTGACCTAGAACCATCTGATTCAGATTCAGAATCATTGGACTCCGACTCAAATTCACTCTCTTTCGATTTTTTCACATCCGACCTCAATCCCTTTTTCTGTTTTTCATCTTCACCTCCTAAATCCTCCTCCAGCTCTCCATCCGACTTCTCATTTGGATCCCTAGGGGGGCTAGGGGTGCAATTCCAGATACTATTTCCGAGCAATTTTCTCAATTTCTGACGCTTGAGCCTGCGATATTCCTCAAAAGCTAGGCCTTTTAATTCTTCGTCAGATTCAGACTCCGGATGCCGTCCGTTTCTATAATCTCGATCGAGGTAGGGTTTTTTTCGGTCATCATAATTGAATTTCTTTCTATCCCCGGATTTTGGGGTTTCGTCGATAGTAGGGTACGAATAATCCGGAGAAGAACGACGATACCTGTTATAGCCGTTGCTTATAGGGCTTCTACTCCGGCTCCGGCTCCGGCTGTAACTGCGGTCGCGCCGAGGATGACTACGGGGCTCGGGAGAATAGCGGCCATAGTCGCGATGAGTGTCGGAACGGCGTCGTTCGGGGATTTCTACGGCTGAGGAGATTCTGCCCATTAGGGATTTCAGAGGGTTCGAATAATGATACTGAATTGTGATTTAAAGTAATTCCAAACGGGTAATGTTAGTATATCAGTCCTTTCTGTAGTCGCTGTTAAAAATTTCAAAGGACCTATGCGCTTTTGAATTCCATTACTTTGCTCTTTGCAAAATAGATACTAGCGTTTTCGTTTAAAGTTTAATGTGTCACTATATTAAAGCGATGGGGAAATCGCAAAATTGGTCCTTTATCTATAGGGTATTGCAAAATTAGTCCTGTAACTTTTAAAGTTGTAATTTTGGTCCTATGACAATTTTGCCCCTTAGCAAAAATAACAATTTTAATTATATAATTTTTAGAATTTGGCAATTTTAGTCTTTTATTTTTTAATTGTGATAATTGTGTCCCTATTATTCATAATAATCAATTTGGTATATTTGTACATGTTTTTTTATTTTCACAATTATGAAATAATACACGTAGAACTCAAATCTCGAATTTTGACTTAGATTCATTAATCTAAAATTCTTCCATAATTAGGCAATTTAAAGTATAAATGATAAATAAATTTTACTCAATTAAATAAAATATAGGATCTTATACTATTTTAAACTTGATCTTAGGTATATTGATTATTTTGGCTATCAAGAGTATTTTGGGGATAATTGAAATATTAAAATAGCTCTTAGGACCAAATTTGCTTCAGCTTAAAACTTATATGACTAGAATTGCAAAATCTAAAACTTATGAGACCAAAATTGCAAAAAAGACAAAATATACAGCACTAAAGTTGTAATTTCAAATATTACAGGACTAATATTGCAACACTCCCATAGATGCAGGACTAATTTTGCATTTTTCTCATAAAGCGATTTACGGATTTAAAAATATATATTTCATCAATAAATATATATTATACTCGATAATAGGTATATAGGATAATTAAAAGTAAAATGGAATTTTTGGGACTAATTAAAAGAAGAATATACAGTTAAATGAAATTAGGAATTATATTTATATAACAATAAATTAACAATTTAAAAAAATGAATTAGGAATGGATCTAGAATTCAAATTAGGAGGGACAATTAGTTATTATCACCAATCTATTTTTTATAAATAATCTAGCATCTTAGAGGGTGTTTGGCTATCTTATAAGCTTTTTAAATTTATTTGGTAAACGTTTATAAAAAAAATCTTATAAATTTACAAAATAAAATGTTATGAGCTTATAAGTTATTTTTAGAAAATACGGAGATTCTCATTTTTTTTCAAATAAACCTTCTTTATTTTTAATTGTTTTAGTTATAAAATGATCATTACTAATTCAAAAAAAAAAAATGGATCCGTTCCTCAAGAGTCAAGAGGACGAGATTTTGGATAGTTCTAACGGCGTGATTGGTATGAATGAATGGAATTATGTTGGAATGAAATGAATTTAGGAATGGAATAACATTAGGAATGAAATGATGTAATATTACTATTCATATGATTGATATGTACAAGGAATGGAGAAATGAATTGATGATGATTTTTTACTTGATTAAAATATCTTGATTGGTAATTATAGATTAATGATAGTAATTGAGAAAAATAACTTTAAAGTATCAAATTCTCTTAAATAAGATTTTTAAATAAATTTTATTAAATATGGTATTCGTAAATTGATATAAGATTATTTTAATGTATGCTAAATAATATATATATAGATTTATATCTATGATATCAAAAATATTTTATATAATATTTTTAGGAATAATTACAAAAATACCCCTGAGATTTGGGCTAATTACAAAAAAATCCAGAGATGCTTTAAAATTACAAAAAAACCCATCAGGTTTGATTATGTGTTAAATTTTGGGGTGTAACTATAGTATTTTTATAAATATAAGGGGGGTTTTGATATTTTTTTTGCTTATGAATGGAGAAAATGTAAGACAGAATCAAACCTCAAGGGTTTTTGTAATTTTAAAAAATCTCTGGGTTTTTATGTAATTACCCCAAACCTCAGGAGTATTTTTATAATTATCTCTATTTTTTATAAGAAAATATAAAAAATCAACAAAAGAATTGTATATCAAAATTTTGATTTAACTATTGAATATTGATAGAAATTGACTATGATTTATTAAAATATTAAATATAACTTATATTTAAATTATAAATAATTTTTTTATTTATAACAGTACTTTTCGAAAATATAGATTATATCCAACAGTTTTAGTAATTTATAGAAAGATAATTTTATTAAAAATCAAATTTGAGTCATTCTTGATGATTGAGAATAGCTAAACCCATGAGGGAGAGGAGAAATGATCATTCCCTTACTTTTGGGAATATGGATTTATGGGAATGAGTATTCTCATTACTAAAACATATCAAGCATGTGAATAGAAATGAAATAAGGAATGTTCATTTCATTTCTGCCACATTCCCACACACCAATCATGCCGTAAATGTTGAAATAAATACTGCATATATTGTCGTGTACTACTTAGTTAGGGTGTATAAAGCACAACCACCTTTACATTTGAGATTGAGCCCATTGTATTTTAAGCCCATTGAATCCATTGGACATTTAACCCACCTTATTGCAAAATTTGGACACATCAAAAGCAGTTGGATTTTACCATAAACATGCAATGCGAACTTAGGCCCACTTTTTATTCTCCTGGTTGCCATCATTTTAGGACAATAGAGATTGTTACCCTTTTTGGCTATGACAGGAATAGAGAACTTATGAAATTTAAATATTCTTAAAAAGGAAGGAGAAAGACAGAAAGTCTTTTATAAATTAAACAAACTCACAAATAGCAATGGCACACAGTTTATTTTACAAACAGTATATGGTTTTCTGTTTTTTCCAAGTAATCCCAGAAAATTGTTTTTCCATTTAAGCAAGATTATTCTTACCATGAAGTTATCCATTCACACACATTAGTACATTACATATTCAAAATGGCAAATTTTATTTAAATTTGTGCTTCTTGCCAGCTTCTATAGAATTCTTAACCAATATCAAATTTATTATCAGTTTTGGTATTACTAAACTAAACATTGGTCCCAAAAAAAAACAGAGAATATTTCTGTAAATAATTTAACCCTCACTGATTTTTGTAAAATTTTCCTACTATTGCCTCAAATTTCACAAGTAATAGTCTATCATTGCTTCTTATTTATACCATTTAATTTGTGCAATATATTGTAAAGTTGCTATTGCAAAAGGCTTAAAGAAGAAGCAAACAATTAAGTGGAATAACAAGTGGTCATTATAATTTATTTTTTAGGGGATGGTCATTTTATAGCCAAGACTAGCTTTACTTGCAATGCTATCACTATAACCACTGCCCATATTTGAGTGAAAAAACACAAATTTCAATATTATCATGAGAGAGCCTTGTAGGAGAATGTATAGACTTCTTTGCCTGGTCACCCTAAAAAATAATCCTATTTGAACAAATAAAGGCAAAATTGCAAAATTGGTCTTCCATTTTTAAAATTTTAGTTTAGCACTGTAAGTATTAAAGTTGCTCAATTTTAGTCCTATTTTTCTCGGGATGTTGCAAATCAACCAAAATTTGGCACGTGGCTCGCAAGTGAGACCCAATTTTTGGTGACCTATCGGCGAAATTGTCCGGGCCAGCCCAGACCAATTTTGCAATTTTGCCTTTATTTGTTCAATGGGCTCCATTTTTAGCGGCCAAAAAGAGGTAGGCCTTCTTTAGCCCGACAAGTTCGATCAATAATACACTTGTTTGGCTAGATTGGGCCACAAGAATGCGGCATGGTGAAACTTTGGTTCACCTGACCCGTCCCGTTTTGTTCACTTGGATTGCAAGCTCTACCTGACGATCCTTACTGTTGGCAAAAATCGCTAGTGCCTAGTAATCGAAAAATCCTCAATTTTCGTGCCTCACATAAAAATAGGACTAAAGTTAAGTAATTTTAATATTACATGACTAAATAAAATAATTAAAAACAAACAGGACCACAGGCCAATTTTGTGATTTTGCCAACAAATAAATAAATAAATGTTTGTGTCCCAATTATCCTAATGAAACAAATGCAATAAACTCTTGACTTGAGATAAAGAGGGATATGATATACAAAAAATAAAGTTAGGCAATAGAGTATTAATTTTGTCAATTGACCATAAATGACTAAAACTTTACCACCTTCTACAAGGATGAAAAGCTCTGTTGATTTGACAATGACATCACACCTAAGAGAAAGTTAATTGTTTCATTACAACATGTTTGCCTGCAAAATTAGTGGATTAAAAGTAAATTAATGAAATAGTGATCTGGAACAATTTTTTCCACTTATATGGGGAAACCTACAGTGCAAATTCTTTAAACCCCTTCAATTTTCCTTCCAACCTTTCACCTAATTTTGAGCCAATACAAAAAACAATTAAGCCATTCTTGTGATGGGTTGGTTTCATTCTTTTCTATCCCCTTTGAAGAAGTTCTGGGGCAGGCTTCGTGCAACCAAACGAACACGTAAATTTCGATCAAATTCGTATTATTTTTTTTTTCATTTTATGTTGTATTAATTGCATGAATCCCATTTTTTTTCATGATATCCTCTGAGTTTTATTACATTATCCATTTTTATTGATTTATTGATTGATTTCTTGTTTTAGGCCGAGGAATATATGTACTGTACGAAGATGTAAAGTCGTGTTCGTGTGAAGATGTTCATGCACTTTGGACTTTGCTGGTTGATTCAGATGCAAAATTTACATAAAATTTGATCATTTTTTCTGTGTATCGATAATTACTGGTTTTCCAGCTATTTTCTTTGCTCCATTTTCCATTTTTCTTTTGTTGGGTTTTGGTCATGTTATATAAAATCCAGTGCCTCAGAATGGCTACCGTGTATTGTATCTGCAGGACTTCCACATATGATTTCCAAAATCTAAGTTTTACTTAGTTTCACATATTGGCAGGATTGTGGTTTACTGTCAGTATAGATTTTCCAGTTGCAGGGCAAAGGGAGACATCAGGAAAAATTCAAATAAAATATGGCAGATGGTTAAAGGGCATACAAACTATCAATTCTCATTCTTTTTGCTTGTTAACTCTATTTGGTGAAATTTTGAACTTCAATTATTGTTGATTTGATTTGTGTTGTTTTAGGGGTGGCAATTTGAGGCACGACACGATTGACCGACACGAATATGACACAAAATTATCGGGTTTGGGCTGGGATTTATCGGGTTCGGGCTGTTATCGGGCTGGCACGATAAAAAGCGGGTTGTTATCGGGCTGGCACGATAAAAACCGGGCTGATATCGGGTTGCCACGATAATTTTTTAATTATTGGTAATTGATTATTTATATGGGTAATTTACTAATAATTGACTATTTGTACTTAGACTATTTTTATTAATAATTTATTAGATTGTATATTTAAGTATCAAATATAAAGAAATATAAAAATTATCATAAGTTTTATTTGTTAAAGGGCTTAACCGGCCAAACAGGTTTACTTAAATAAATTTGACAATTTTGCTTATCGCATCGTCCTGCGTTTTCGTGTTTTTAACGTATCGTATTTGGGCTTAACTTTCAGGCCCGTTAATTTTATCGTGCCGTGTTCGTGTTTGGGCTTATCGTGTCGGCTCGATAACCGCTCGACACGAACGATTTGCCACCTCTAGTGTTATCACATTCACATACATCTCTGTTTTGCTTTACCATTGTGCTGACTGTTGAGGGCTACCTATATTGGAAAGTTGATTTAACTAAGTAAAACCATCATAAGTCGCTTCGATTAATTTAAGTGGATGGCCTGAAACATAACATTCAATTGGGCTTGCTGGGATAGATTAAGATGTGTTGAAGTAATTAATGTGAACATTAAACTTAACCTCTTCAGAATATATGCCGATTATATATAGGTCATCTTATCATGTATGCACAAGACGTTACATATGGCATCATCTTACCTCAGATAACCAATGATTTTAATATAGTCGATTCGGTTCGGGTTGATCAAAACCCGAATAGAAAATGCGTGTATCGTACCTCCAGATATCAGTTTTAGGGTGTTTTCAAAGGTAAAGTGGTAAAGCCACTTTATTAGTTTATTATTAGTAGGTGATTAATTTATTGAATTTTGATTGTTTAAATTGATGATAAGAAAAGGAATTAATTGAAATTTCTTTGGTACTATGTTGGATTCAGATTAATCAAGTTTTCTTATCCGTGTGAAAAATATATGGACAATAGATATTTTACTTCAAAACACCATTATCTATATGTATTTAATAGTTTACAGTCTCATTAAATAGACGTGAGTGACATCTCATTAATTATGTTATCTTTGATTAGTTATGTGTGAAAAAAAAAACAATTGTTGAGTCTTGAATTTCAGTGCTCAATAAATAAATGTCATTTACTAAATTATTTTTCTAAATTTTAGATCAAAAGCACATAATTCCCTTAACTTCACATATGATCGCAAATATCTCCCTAAATTTACAAATATAATATTTATTTCATTGACTTAAATATTTAGATAAACTTGCCTTTTTGAAATTAATTTAATTTTTAGAATTTTAAATATTTCGCATCCCAAAATTAATTTTTAAAATTTTTAATTAGAAAAATAACTTAATTTATATTTTTTTTTACAAATGACAATTTAAACTTATAGTTAATTCATACTTAAAATTAAGTAATAGTCTAAATTAAGTAATAAAAGAATACAATAATAATGCACAAGAATTAATAACCATTGAAAACCTACGCCGATTTGAAGTCAAAATGAAGTATTTAACTATTTAATTTAAATGGTGTGTACTATTGATGGAGTACATAATGATATAAATTTTCATAATCTAGCTAAATACCTTCATCTAAGACTTCAAATTCTAAGTATGAAAATATTGCAAAATCAATGGTCCTAGCAAGTTTTATAGTTTTTTCTTCCTTACCACGTGTTCACTTAAATCAATTTTTAAAAAAGATTTACTAAAAGGATTAACCTCATCCCTCAGAGTCTCTACTGCTAGAGATGTTAAACGGGTCGCGGCCCATTGGTCGGGACCGTTTAAACCAGAAAAAAAAGAGTTAGAAGCAAATTATTTTGGCCCGTCTAAACTCGGGCCTTTTTGGCCCGGACCGTATAATCGAATCTAGGGTTGTAAACGAACCGAGCCCGAACGAACGGGGATTATTCGTGTTCGTTCGTTTATTTTAAAAGGTTGTTTGTGTTTGTTTGTTTAATAATTGTACATGTTCACGAAAGTTCACGAACTTGCTCATTTATTGTTCATGAACAACTATATGAACATTTATATAAAAAAATTAAATACACCTTGTTCATGAACATTCAACTCAAAGTAAATGAACATTATAATAATTGAAAATGTAAATAGTTTGTAATATTAAACTAAAATAAGCTTATTTTTCATAATAAAGTAATGAATATTAAGAAGTAAATGTATAATTAATAATTAAAAAATGAATAATAAACGAACATCAAACGAACACTAAACGAACATGTTCGTGAACAGTTCATCAACATAAACGAACAAATTTTCTTGTTCGTTTATGTTCATTAAGCTTAATAAACGAACATGAACGAACGCTAACCGAGCTCATTCACGAGCTGTTTGTCGAAAGCTCTGTTTGTTACAACCCTAATCGAATCTCGTTAGGGCTAGCCCGAAGGTTAACCGAGCTAGCCCGTTATTTAAAAAAATATACATATAATTCCAGTATTTTATATCTACTTTTATTATCTATTACTAGTAAATTTATTTTTCAAATCTACGTCTCCCTCATCTTTAAGTTAAACTTTATTAAACAAGCTATAAATTCTTGAAAAATTCTTTTTTATTTGATTTATTTATTACTTAATTTAGCTTTCTAATTTTTATTATAAATAAGAAAATGTCACGTAGTTTTATTAGATTAATTAGAATATAAATTATATTTCTAAATGGTGCTAAATCGAATTTTATAATTTTGTTAATGCAATGTAATTATAATTTATGCATGACTTTTTTTTATATATAATGAATAGATTAACTTTAAATGTTAAACTTATATGTTATATATGGTCAAGTTTAAAATTTTAGCTTTTAATATCTGATTTTAAAAATTTAAACTTATAGCCATATGCGTAATTACAAAAAAAAAAAAAGTGTTAATTATGGGTAGTTTTAGTTAATATTATTTTATTTTCAAAACTCAGTTCATAAAATATTTAATTTTATAAGTTTGATAATGTGCTCTATAGGGCTAGGGTCATCCGGTTTAACATCTCTACCCACAATGGCGTAGCTAAGAGGGGCCAACCCGAGCCCCGACCCCCTTTTTATTTTTATTTTCTAGGTAAATGTTTTTTTTGAATAAAAAATATTTAATTTTTATATAGTTTTTCTCTTAATTTTTTATCTGGAACACCCCAATTTCGTACATCGGCCCACCCCCATTTTTTTCCTGGCTACGCCCTTGTCTACCCACCGTCCCGCCCCAGAGCTTCATGGAGGAGGTCAATCGCGGGATACGCTCAATGAAAGTCGAGTGTCTCCGAGCGCTTAAATCGAGTCAACATACAAAAAATCATCATCTAACCTGTTACAGGGGATTCGAACCTCTACGCTGCGGGTGACAACGCAACGGACATCACATCACCCACATCCTTTTTTTTTCCTAAAAAAAATGCTTTACTGGGTCTCGTCGAAAACTGGGGTGAGGATTGGAAAAATGTTCCCTAAAATATTTGATGTTGTTGTTCCAGAAACAAGAAGCTACTATGGGAGGTTCATTAAAATCAAAGTTAAGGTCGATTTGGACAAACCCTTACTCAGGGGAGCTAATATTTCTCTAGGAGAGACATCAATTTGGGTGGACTTCAGATACGAAAATGTACCGAGCTTCTGCTTCTATTGTGGCTTTTTGGGTCATATTGACCAAAACTGTAAAGAGAGGGCCAAGAATATTCAAGAGGCTAAATTGAAAGATGGTAGATTTGGGGAGTGGATTAGGGCTTCTAATCCCTACTCGGGATCTGGTTATGGGAAAAAAAATAGTTTCATTCAGGGAAGGGTGGGGGATAGATTTGGTGGGAAGAGCGATTCTGAAAATGATGAGAAGGGTGAGAATGCTTTCTTCATTGCGCAGAACAAGGAAGAAGGTGACATTGATCTTATTAACAGTCTTAACAGTGGTGCATTGATGGATAAAGCTGAGAATGCCATTTATAATCAGGAGGCCAACAACATGCAAAATGGGCTGATTGTCATACCATCTAGTAGTCGGGAAGGCCAGGACAAAAACGGGTTTTAATAACCCCTAATTTTCTCGAAGATCAGTGTCAAGGGCTAATGGTTGATAAGGGTTTGGTGATCGCTGAGGAGAAGACGACAAATGACGATTCTATTTTTTTGGGCGCTGAAAGAGAAAAGTCGAAAGAAATCCCTAAACTCAGCTCCTCTAAGGGTAGAGGAAAAAAGAAAATAATTATCAAAAGAGAAGAGCCAAATAAAGAAAATTGCACCTTAGATTCCCTTATGAGGGATTGCAGTATTCCAAATTGTGGCTCGAAAAGAGGTTTCGAAAATTTATTGGAGGGTGCTTTTGTTGAGGAGTCAGCCAATAAGAAAAGCAAGCCGTTTTCGGAGATCGATAATATTATGAGGGTGGGTGCCAACCTTGACTGGACCCCAAGTTATCAATGAAGATATGTGTGTGGAATTGTAGAGGTCTGGGAGGACCCTCTACAATTTCCCAGGTGAAAGAGTCATTGAGATTATGTCTCCCGAATGTGTTCTTTCTTTTAAACAAAAAAAAAAAAAAAGAAAAATTTGTTGGTACGGTGTGCAAAAAATTTAAGCTTGAATCAAGGTGGGTTTGTGTCGATCCCTTGGGTAGAAGTGGGGGATTATTGGTTTTTTGGGCTGAAGATGTGTCTATTTTGGAGATGATCTGTAATAGATTCTGCATGGAAATTCATTTGTGTAAAAAAAGTACTAAAGAGCAGTGGTGGGTGGTGTTTGTCTACATGAGTACTTTGACTCAAATTAGAGCTACTCAGTGGGAATATCTTGTCTAGGCTAAAAATAGGTGGGGGGGACTTATGGTGTATGGGGTGATTTTAATGCTATTCTTAATTTGGGAGAAAAAAATGTAGGGATTGTGAGAAATGAGAGTTTTTTCCAACAGTTCAGATAGTTTGTGGGGGAGATGAATATGGGCGATCTGGGATTCCGTGGGCATGAATTTAATTGGGTTAATAATAGGGAGGGGGAGGGCTTTGTGGAATAAAGGTTGGATCGGTTTTTTGGCTCCCCTAAATTGATGATTCTTTTTCAAGACTGTTTTGTGCAACATATCCCTAAACATGCTTCGGACCATTGCTTGTTGTTCTTGAACACGGAAGCTAATCAGATTAAAAAGAAAAAAAGATTTTACTTTGATCAGAGATGGACTAAGTTAGAAGGGGCTGACAATGTGATTGAGCTTGCTTGGAATAAATCAGTGGGAGGTACTCCTCTTATTCAAGTCCAGAGGAAAATTGAACAGTGCAGAATTGAACTCCTCAAGTGGAAGAAGAATTCTATGCCTAATGCGTCTGTTAAAATTGATCAGATTAAAAAAAGGCTGGATTTGCTTAGCTCTGAAGGGGGTAATCGAAATTGGCAGGAATGGAGCTCCCCTAAATTTAATCTCAACGTGGCCTATGCTGAGGAGGAAAATTTTTGGCATGAGAAATCTAGACTTCAATGGCTTAAGGAAGGTGATAAAAATACTCAGTTTTTTCACGCTTCTACTATTCAAAGGAGAAAAGCCAATTGTTTGGATAAGTTTGTTCGAAGTGATGGATCGGTGTGTGTGTCTGAGAATCAAATTTGAGAGGAGATTGCGGGGTATTATGCGAATTTGTTTCGGTCTTCAAATTTGGTGCTTGATGAGAGCATCCTGAATGGGATCGCCACTTCAATCACCCCAAATATGAACACTATTCTTACTAGGCAAGCTACTGAGGATGAGATCAAGAAAACCCTTTTTGACTTCAATCCCAACAAACCCGAGGTATGGATGGCATGACCCATCTTTTTTTTCAATTTGCTTGGCCCTTTATTCTTAAGGATGTTGTTGTTGTTGTCCAAGATTTCTTTTGTTGTTCTAAAATGCCAAAATGTGTGAACCATACACTAATTACTCTTATTCCTAAAATTAAAAACCCTTCCCTTATCTCTCATTATAGACCCATTAGTCTTTGTAATGTGATCTATAAGATTATTTCTAAAATCATTGCGAATAAACTCAAACCTTCATTGGATGTTTGTGTGAGTAGTAACCAATCTGCTTTTATTCCTGGTCGACAAATTGTGGACAATGTTGTTATTGCTCATGAATGCCTTCACTTTTTGAAAAATTTGAGGAAGAATAAAACTTGTTTCATGGCCCTTAAACTTGACATGGCGAAAGCCTATGATAAAGTGGAGTGGAATTTCCTTGCTTCTATTTTGACTAAGATGGGTTTTTGTTTTTAGTTTATTAAATGGATTATGGCTTGTGTTTGCTCCTCTTCTTTTTCTTTTAATGTGGGTGGGCTTCCTATGGGTTATGTTATGCCTTCTAGAGGTATTCGTCAAGGGGACCCCCTCTCTCCTTACCTTTTTATTCTGCTTTCCGAAGCTCTGTCTAATCTTATTAAGCAGGCTGGTTTGGGTGGGTCTTTTCAGGGGGTTGAAGTGTGTAAGTTAGCTCCCCCTATCACTCATCTCTTCTTCGCGGATGACTCAATCATTTTCTGTAAAGCTGGCCTTAATCAAGCACTGTTTGTCAAAAGTCTTCTTGATAGATATTGTAAGGCTTTGGCTGAGTCGATTAACTTTGAGAAATCCTCTATTTTCTTTAGTAAGAATACCCCCCATTCTACTAAATCTGCTGTGTGTCTCCCTTTTGAGGGTATTTCTGAACACTTGAGCTCTAAATATCTTGATCTTCCTATGCTTATTGGTAAATCTAAGAAATATACTTTTCAGTTTATTTTGGAGGTGGCAAAAAATAAAATCATGAATTGGAAAAACTCTTTTCTTAGCCCCGCGGGTAAGGAAGTCTTGTTGAAAGCTGTGGTCAATGCCCTCCCTAATTATGTAATGTCTGTGTTCAAACTCCCCGTGGGTATTTGTCAGGATTTGTGTAGAATGGCTTATTGCTTTTGGTGGGGTGTTAATGGGGATGTGATTAATAAGATTCATTGGGCTTCTTGGGATAAGTTGTCTAGAACTAAAATGAGAGGTGGCCTTGGGTTTAAGAATTTCCAGGATTTTTATTCGACCCTACTTGCTAAGCAATTGTGGAGAGTCATCACTCAACCTAATTTGCTTACGAGTAGGATTATTAAAGCTAAATACTTTCCTAGAATTCCTATTTTCTCTGTTGTGGCTAATCCTACTGATTCTTGGTTGTGGAAAGGGTGGATTTCTTCCCTTCCCACTATTTTGTTGGG
The DNA here is from genome assembly GCA_016081115.2 of Rehmannia glutinosa. Classification (NCBI taxonomy): domain Eukaryota; kingdom Viridiplantae; phylum Streptophyta; class Magnoliopsida; order Lamiales; family Orobanchaceae; genus Rehmannia; species Rehmannia glutinosa. The sequence goes on along the minus strand of CM071924.1, from coordinate 96,208,164 downwards.
GGTTAGGTTTCAAGTTGGGGATGACAAGTCTATTAGAATTTGGGAGTCTCCTTGGATCCCTAAAGAACCTTCTTTTAAACCTGTTAGAATGGGAAATTTGGGTGCGAATTTGGTTTGGGTTAGGGAGCTTTTAAATAAGGAAGGGAATGTAAGTCCAAGCGGCTACGATAATCTAGAGGGGGGGTGAATAGATTATCTCCATCTTTTCGATATCGCCCTCTTTTTAAAACCGAATGCTCAAAAACAATAATAAAGGTGCGGAATATAAACAACACACGTCGATTTAAAGAGGTTCAACCCACCTAGGGCCTAATCCTCTACCACCCCAAAGATATCCAGGGATGGATTTCAAAAAGAAAAAGAATTTTATTAATTACCAAAATTAATACAAATTCAACTTACAACACCTTGAAGAGCACCACACTCTTCTTCAACAACACCTTTGGAGATTACCACAATCTCCCTTTGAAGATTACCACAATCTTCCGTCTTGAAGAGCACCGAACTCTCCAACACCACCTTTGGAGATTACCACAATCTCCCTTTGAAGATTACCACAATCTTCCTTCAACGGCACCTTTGAAGATCACCACAATCTTCAATCTTGAAGAATACCAAATTCTTCAACACCTCAAATAAGAAGATTACCACAATCTTCTTGTACCTATCACCTAGATCATCCAAGTGTGCTCTTACCACAAGAACACTCACAAGGATATCTTGTGTTTGAATGATAACCAAAAATCAAGATTACAACTCAATAATGAATAATACAATTTGAGTGCAAAGTGTAATCAAGAATAGCCTAGACCTCAAAGATGTGAAAGTGAATAGCTAGGCAAATTTTACAACAAGAATAATGACTATGAAAGACCAAGTGTTTGCTTGAAGTGTATCTTGTTGTGTTGTATCTCAATTGTTGTGTTGGTTGCTCCAAAACTTCCTCTATTTATAGGAGATGATTGATCAAGCATAGGCTCCTCTTGGGGATTGAAAATCTACAGAAAAATACAATTAAAATCAAGAATATAGTGTTAGAAATCAATCCCACAATTTAAGGAAATGTGTCTCATTTGTCAAACGGTCATATTTTTGTTGTCAATACATAGGCGACGGTCGTCATTTAAATAGAGTTTGAAACATATAGCACCAAATTAACACAGGCGGCGACGGTCAAGTGCACCTCGACCAGGTCGAGCCTATGTGCAACCGGTTGCACCTTGAACAATTTTGAGAGTTCTCAAGTTTTTCGTTTCACGAAACTTGTTCCTGTGCACGTCATCGCTCGCCGGTCGACCTGGTCGACCTCCTCAATGACAAGTTGTCCGATTTTTATCAAAAATAAACCTCAAGAAATACTCCAAAAGATTCGTAAAAACATTTTAAACCGATTGGGGGTATTTAGGACAACATTAGAAATATAGTTTTGAAGAAATAAAACATTTACACAAAAAGTGTTGTCCGATATAAATTCCAATAAATACTCCAAAAAATAGTAGAAACATTTTAGATCAATTGGGAGTATTAGGACAACATAGTTTCAATGTAAAAACTTATTGTCTTAAAAACATTAAATGTGTTGTCCAATTTTTATCGAAAATAAACTTGATGAAATACTCAGAAAAATATTAAAACCCTTTTAAAACATTTAGGAGTATTTGGACAACCTTTAAAAACATTGTTTTGGTGTAAAATCAAAATCATCAAAATCATGATAAAACCATTTATCAAACAATCTCCCCTTTTTGATGATTACAAACCAAAACAATTTTAACGAGGTCGATTTTGAAAACAAAATAATTTTACCTAAGGTTAAAGAGAACTATCCGTTGTGAGCGACAACATTCCATGCAATAAAAACACAAAGATGGGAGTAGAGATATTCAAACACATATAGAAAATGCTCCCCTATCAACATGCACAACAAGAGTTATAAAGAAGCAACTAAATCAAAAGCTAAAAGCTTAGCTTTTCAATATTGAGCTTAAGTATCAAAACTTAAAAGCTCCCCCTGCCAAAGAGACATCGTTAGAAACATATATAGGTCCATACTACAACTAATGGACTAAGAAACATATACAACCACAATATACCAAGAGTGGACAAAATATGATCCACAACATATGACTTTCAATAGCCACAACATGACTTTCAATAACCGCAACTTATAGCTTCGTTAAGCTTTTCTTTAGCTTTTCTTAGCTTCTTTGAGCTAAAGAGATTATAACCTATTTCTCCCCCTTTGTAATCATCAAAAAGAATGTTAGCAAGATAAATACATCATATATTCATATCAAAGTGCGCAACTAAACCGATGTATCGAGCTATTTGAACATTGAAGCTTATAGACCAAATAGGAGGAAAAAGTCGAATCATACGACTTGTAGAGGTTTATGAAAACTTATTTGATAAGCAAAACATGATCTCCATAAATATATAAGCCTTTTGAAAACGAGAGAATCATGTAGGTGATGAATTTTTCATTGAAACGTTTTATCGAACACTTGGCGGGCGTAAAAAATTGAAAGAGATATATATAGCCCTTGTAAATGAAATCAAGCCAAGTTTTCATCACCAAATGCAATATAACATATATCATTCATCAACAATCAATAAGCTCATCACAAATATATATGAATTGCATCAAGAAAAATACATATAAGCCACAAACTCGTGGTTCAACCCAATTGAGCTAACGATAGTGAAATTCTTACCATTCAATTGGTAAAGTCGAGCAATGATGATGATAACCGAGCTAGATAATCCCCAAAATATAAAATGTATGCAATAAAACAAATTTTGAGTGAAATTTGTGTGCAATTCAGCGAAGGGACGAAAAATGGACAAAATAAGCCAAAATGGCGAAGTCCGGAAACAGTAACTATTTTTAGCCAAAAATCATCCAGCGGCCGGTCAGGGCATGGGCGACGTCGGCGGCTTGAAGCGGCCGGTCGGCCTTGCCCGATCGGCAAATTGATGGTTTTCTGCGTTTTGAAAATCCGAAATTTGATCCAAAAATCCGATTTTTCGCCCCCTAAGTTTTAAAACGTGCAAAATGCAAACGTAGACCTCATTCAATATACATTATGTCATAATCAAGCTCGAAATGAGGTAAAATACTCGGCGTTAACGATCAAAAAGTCCGCGAGTTATCCTTGAGACTAATTAAACACATCTCAAGTTTTTGTTAAAAATCACAATCCCTTAAAAAAATATATCGAATCTCAATATGTTTAGTTCGATTATGACGAACCAAATTTTGAATACGAATAACCGTATAATAGATACCAAACTTGTTATCCCGAAAAAAATAAGAACGTTTTAAATCTTTGGATACAACAAGTCATAAGAAGAAGTGCCTTTCAAATATTTGAAAATTTCTTTTAATGGCACTTTAATGAGATTTGTTGGGATAGTTTTGAAGTCGAGCATATAGACATAAGGTATATGGAATGTCGAGTCTATAGGAATAATACAAGAAGACATACCTCGAATTTGTTTGTCAACCGACATGCCTTTCTCAACCTTTGTCAATCTCTTCATTGATAGCCATAGAGGTTGGAATGATTCTTCCTTCTTCAATGCCTAACTCCTTCAAGAGTTCTTTTGAAATGTAACCATCTACTTGGCATTGAATGATTTGAAGTCCAAGCAAGAAATCATGCTCATTTCAAGTACACCTTGCATCAACTTAGAGAACCATATCTTGCACAAATATTCATTAGTAGCACCAAAAATATTCTCATAAATATGCACAAGTTTAAACAATATTGCCCTTTTTCACAAACAAAACAAAGAGAGTAGTATCAACTTTACCTTTTGTAAAATCATTTAGCAAAAATAGCTAAGTCTATCATACCATACACGGGGTACTTGTTTTAAACCATACAAGGCCTTAAAAACAATCATTTGGCCTGGAAAAATTTTAAACCCCGGAGGTTGTTTTACATAGACTTCTTCTTGAATAAAACCATTTAGAAATTTGGATTTAACATCCATTTGGTAAAACTTGAAATTTTCTTAAAACAAGAATGGGCAAGTAAAATGCAAATAGCTACAAAATGTGCTATGAGTGCAAATGTTACATCAAAATCGATTACCTTCTTCTTGAAAATACCTTCGAGCTACTAACCTCGCCTTTTAGTTCGACCAATGTTGCCTTGGTCATCGAGTTTGTTCGGAATACCCTTTTTATCTTCTTCATCACTATCATCATAAGGTATCCAATTGATCTAAGGTGTTCATAATAGAACATTTACATCCAAATATTTGGAGTACTTCATTTCTCATCTACACAACTTAACAAACTCATTAATGGCATCGCTTATATAAGCAAGAAAAAATAGCCCAAGTGTAAAAACATGCCTCAATCACAAAATATCTTGCATAGTAGAAATAGACACTATATATAGAGACCATGAAGCAAGAAACACATACTATGCTTTTAGAATATCATCAAGAGTCTAATAAATCATGCAAGTTCAAATAAGCTTAAGAAAGCTATAAAAGGTCTCTTTTGAAATTTGCAAATCCGATATCATATAGTTGAGACCTTATTTAAAAAAGTATTTGAACAAGAGTTGACAAAGCAAATATGTGCAATCAAATATCGAATAGTGCCTTTCAAAAAATCTAAAAATCCTCTTAATGGCACTTGTATGAAACACTATGAAAAAAACAAACACATAGGCATATGGCAATACACAAGTAAACGTACCTCGATAATTTATGCCTTTTCTTTGACAAATAATGATGAAAATGGCCATTTGTGAAAATATGTAGATCCTACACAATTCTTAAAACAAATCTAGCACAAATCATAATGATAGAAGTGTAGGCTAAGAGATATCACAAGTAAGCTCATGCCATAAAAATCCATAAGAGATGATCATACACTTTAGTCTACAAAAATGCACAAGAGTTTTAAAAACATCATATAAGGTCTTCTTTTTCAAAAATTTTAAAAATACAAATAAGTTTTGAAGACCTTAATTTAAAATTTAAATACATGAAAACTCATTTGCAATATAGGCACAAAAAACATGCATACTAACTAGATAAAATGCATATTTTAAATGGGGAGATACGGTTTACCAATTACGCCGTTTCCATGGGTTGTGCCGTTCCCATTGTTGATGATATCTTCCCTTGAGAAGTCACTTTGTTGATGATGGCTTCTTTGATTGCTCCATTTCAAGGTTTGTTACCTTCCCGTTGTTGATGGTCTCTTCTTCTTTGAAAATCATCTTGTTGATGATGTCTATGCCATTTCAAGGATTGTACTCTTCCCATTTTTGATTGTATCCTCTTCTTGAAATTGGCTTTGTGAAAAATGTTTTCTCTTCTTTGATCAAATGACACGGTCATTTGATGTCTTCTTGGTGGTATGAATTTTCTTCGATCATTATTTCGGGTACCTAATATGACATTGTTTTGTGGTACCCTCATGTGTTTGGGTCCTTTGTGATTAGTCTTGAGACTTTTAGGTCTCCAACAATAATTAGAGCTATTTTAAAGACGACAAGTATTTACCGTATGACCCTTTTTACCGCAATAAAAGCATGTAATAATTCTAGGAGCATAATGACCAACGTCTTAGAGACTTGATTCTTTTTCATGTGATTGACGCCCTTAGGCTTATGATCAAGTTCTAGTTTGAATTATCACAACAATCAACAATATTGGTTATTCTATCAAATACTGACAAGTTGGATTTAGATAAATCATTTTTCAAGCAATTTATATCCTCAACAAGAGTACTATTTTCTTTCTCAAGGTTTCTAACCTTGTCAAGAGTGGTGGTGTGAGCACATGATAGTGATTCATAGGAAGTAAATAAACTATCCTTATCATTTTTCAAAACAATGAATTCCTTTTTCAAATTTTTGTATTTAACAAGTAAGTTTTGGAATTCATCTTGTAGCTCATCATAATCATTTTGTAAATCACTATATTCATTTTTCAATTCATGGTCATAAGAAGTAGAGGGTTTAGAACTTACCTCGTTTTCTTCTTCGATGCCCATGAGGCATTGTTCAACTTGTTCATCATGGGAGGTTGTAGAAGGCTTATCCCATGTTGTTGGATTTGATGTTGTATCCATTTGTGAAGTAGATGCTTTTGAGTTGCTCCTTTCATTTGCATATACTTCATAGATGGCTTCTAATTTTGCCATACTTCATGTGCCGATTGAATACCTACAACATGATCAAATTCCAAAGTGGTAAGTGAACAAAGTAAAATATTAAGAGCTTTACCATTTAAAGAGATGATTTTCTTCTCTTCATCATTGAGCTTTTGAAGCCTTTTGAGGTGTGTGGTGTATCTTTCATCGGAATGGATTCTCCATTAATGACGGTGTTCCAAATGTCGAACCCGCAACCTTGTAAGTAGCATTCCATTCTTTCTTTCCAAAATATAAAATTTTTGGAATCAAACCGAGGTGGCTTGGTGGTGGAGGTGTCTAGGAAAGGTGAGCTTCGTTCAGAGTAGCCGACGATCGTTTCTCTTCACTCGCGATGTGAAACGAGCTTGCCAAAGAGTTTGGCTCTGATACCACTTGTAAGTCCAAGCGGCTACGATAATCTAGAGGGGGGGTGAATAGATTATCTCCATCTTTTCGATATCGCCCTCTTTTTAAAACCGAATGCTCAAAAACAATAATAAAGGTGCGGAATATAAACAACACACGTCGATTTAAAGAGGTTCAACCCACCTAGGGCCTAATCCTCTACCACCCCAAAGATATCAGGGATGGATTTCAAAAAGAAAAAGAATTTTATTAATTACCAAAATTAATACAAATTCAACTTACAACACCTTGAAGAGCACCACACTCTTCTTCAACAACACCTTTGGAGATTACCACAATCTCCCTTTGAAGATTACCACAATCTTCCGTCTTGAAGAAGAGCACCGAACTCTCCAACACCACCTTTGGAGATTACCACAATCTCCCTTTGAAGATTACCACAATCTTCCTTCAACAGCACCTTTGAAGATCACCACAATCTTCAATCTTGAAGAATACCAAATTCTTCAACACCTCAAATAAGAAGATTACCACAATCTTCTTTGTACCTATCACCTAGATCATCCAAGTGTGCTCTTACCACAAGAACACTCACAAGGATATCTTGTGTTTGAATGATAACCAAAAATCAAGATTACAACTCAATAATGAATAATACAATTTGAGTGCAAAGTGTAATTAAGAATAATTTAGACCTCAAAGATGTGAAAGTGAATAGCTAGGCAAATTTTACAACAAGAATAATGACTATGAAAGACCAAGTGTTTGCTTGAAGTGTATCTTGTTGTGTTGTATCTCAATTGTTGTGTTGGTTGCTCCAAAACTTCCTCTATTTATAGGAGATGATTGATCAAGCATAGGCTCCTCTTGGGGATTGAAAATCTGAGAAAAAAATACAATTAAAATCAAGAATATAGTGTTAGAAATCAATCCCACAATTTAAGGAAATGTGTCATTGTCAAACGGTCATATTTTTTTTGTCAATACATAGGGCGACTTGGTCGCATTTAAATAGAGTTTGAAACATATAGCACCAAATTAACACAGGCGGCACGGTCGAAGTGCACCTCGCCTGTCGAGCCTATGTGCAACCGGTTCAGACCGAACAATTTTGAGAGTTCTCAAGTTTTCGTTTCACGAAACTTGTTCCTGTGTACTGCGTAGCTCGCCGGTCGACCCGGTCGACCTCCTCAATGACAAGTTGTCCGATTTTTATCAAAAATAAACCTCAAGAAATACTCCAAAAGATTCGTAAAAACATTTTAAACCGATTGGGAGTATTTAGGACAACATTAGAAATATAGTTTTGAAGAAATAAAACATTTACACAAAAAGTGTTGTCCGATATAAATTCCAATAAATACTCCAAAAAATAGTAGAAACATTTTAGATCAATTGGGAGTATTAGGACAACATAGTTTCAATGTAAAAACTTATTGTCTTAAAAACATTAAATGTGTTGTCCAATTTTTTATCGAAAATAAACTTGATGAAATACTCCGAAAAATATTAAAACCCTTTTAAAACATTTAGGAGTATTTGGACAACCTTTAAAAACATTGTTTTGGTGTAAAATCAAAATCATCAAAATCATGATAAAACCATTTATCAAACAGGGAATGCTTGGAACCACTCATTGGTGTCTGCCGTGTTTTCTCATGATGATGCTAAGTGTATTCTTGCTATCCCTATTTGTTCAGATGGGAGTAAAGATCGTATTGTTTGGCGTTTTGATAAAAAGGGTTTGTTTTCTGTTAAGTATGCATTTGTTGTTCTTCAACAGAAAAATTGCTTGTGTGATGATTGGCCTGAAACTAGTAATGCCGCCCTCTTTTAAGCCAAAAATCTGGAAACTTTGCTGGAATATTAAAGTTAAGGGTAAGATTAATTTTTTCATTTGAAAATGCCTTAATGGTATCTTGCCTACTGCAAATAATCTCAGGAAAAAAAGAGTGGATGTGGACCTATTTGTTATGTGTGTGGAGAGGATATGGAGTCGATTGGTCATATTTTTTTCTTGTGTCCTAGAGCTCAATGTGTTTGGAAATTGGCCCCTGTTCAGTGGTTTTTACCCATCCTTAAATCTGACTGTTTTAAATCTTGGTGGACTCATTTATGCCATGTTGGGAAAAAGGAAATTAATCAAAACAGAGTTCAACTCTCTGTTTATATTCTTTGGTGGCTTTGGAAATGCAAGAATTTATGGCTTTTTCAAAAGACCAAAATTTCTGAGAAAGAGTTGGTTGAGTTGACATGTGCAAAATGGAAAGAATTTCAATATGCTGGTGGGCTGAATCAATGGCCTGAGGTGGATGCTGAGGCTGGTTTGAACCAATTGTCTGGGACTGTGGCTGCGAACTCGTCTGCAATCTATGATCTCTCTCATCCCATGGAAACAAAAGTAGGACCTTATGTTGGTAAGGTCAGTGCTTTCATTTCCAATGGTGAAAGATCAGGATTAGGTGGCATTTTTTGGTGTGATAAAGGTAAAGTTCAATTTGCTTGGAGATCCTCTAGGGAGCAACTGTATACTCCAGTTGAAGCTATTCTCCTCGCGGTTAGACATGCCTTGGTGAAAGCACATTTTTTTGGTTGGAAAAACGTTTGTATTAAGCTAGATGTGAAGGATATTGCAACAAAGTTGAGCAACCGCGACTCGTTCCTGTCTTCTTGTTTTGCAATAGCCGAAGACATCTACTTGTTTTGTTGTTTATTCGATGTTTGTGAGTTTTATTTTATTGATAGTGATTGTAATAGACCTTGTTGTACTCTTGCCACTATGGCTGCGTCGGGTGATCCTAGTCTTGAATGGGTTACTGATTTTTTGGATTGGATCTGTTGATTGAATCTGGAGTGAACTTGTTGCCAGTCCTGTAATTATTGTTCGTTGAGTTATAAAATTCTATCGATAATTCTATCGTATCGAAAAAAAAAAGGATTTGCCCACAAGGTACTCTAACTGTTGTTTGTCATTGGAGTAATTGAGCTAGTCCAATATTTACCGTGGCTTTAGATTTTAAAGCCCATCTTTTGGAACAAGATAAATAAAGTTCAACTTTAGCCCATATACGGTCGGCCCAGTTAAGCCCATGAGGGAGAGTATAGGTACAAAACCCTAGGGTTAAAAAACTCGTCCTCTTCAAAGCAGAAACGCCTCGCGAGCGGAAACATACCACTGAGCTTCAAAAGAGCAGCAGCATTAGGCGGCGGCGGCACACGGCGTGAATCTGCTCAAACGACACCGTAATTGCTTGCTTCTGTTTTTCTTTCTCCACTTATATGAGCATATGAATTACGACTGTTCGTGCTTCAGATTGAAATTGAATTAGTGAATTATCTTTTCTTTTTTACAGGAAATGGCGGACAAGGCAGTAACTATCAGAACAAGGAAGTTTATGACAAACCGTCTCCTCTCAAGGAAGCAATTCGTATGTCTTCTGATTATTCTGTTGCTTTGGCTTTTTTTCGTTGCTGCTTGTAACGATTCCTGTTCATTTTTGTTCACATCGATTATTGTTTTCGGTTTTGTTTTGTAGGTCATTGATGTGTTGCATCCAGGAAGGCCTAATGTTTCTAAGGTTCGCTCCCCTATAACATTTCAGTTTAGTTGATTGCAATGCGTTACTCTCTTTAGCGTTTCTGTTTTATGGTATTTTTGAAGTTATGTGTCTTTGTATAAGGTGTAGATGGGAAAAAGATTACACCATTTGTGACTTAAGAGTGATTGTCTTTGTACTTCTGTATTATTTCCCATGAAAAAAAAGGAGTCAGAAAATATAGGCCACATAAAAGAAAGATAAGTTGATGAACCTAGATAGTGGTATTGAATTACTTTATGCGTGTCCTCAATGCGAGCATAAGGTAATGTAATGTCTGATTACACCAAATATGGATATATGCAGAGTAAGTATATTGATAGTTTTTGTTTTTATTGGAATGTTTTTTGTAAGGAGAATGTTTGGGGTTTGCTACCTGTTCTTATTTGTGTTCTCCCTATGTAATCTTTTTGAAGGCTGAGTTGAAGGAAAAATTGGCAAGGATGTATGAGGTTAAGGATCCAAATGCCATCTTTGTGTTTAAGTTCAGGACCCACTTTGGTGGAGGCAAATCTACGGGGTTTGGCTTGATCTATGATTCTGTTGAGAATGCAAAGAAATATGAGCCTAAATACAGGCTTATCAGGGTAATTTATTTCTTCATTCATATTTGCATATGTTTGCACATTGATGTGTGAAACCTTCTACAAGGTGGCCTACACCCATTACTGTCTGTCTAGTTCGTTTCTTGGGATTATGTTAACATATGTTGAATGTTAAAAAGTGTTAGCTACTGCGTGACCTCTTCTTTTGCTGTGTGTGTTCGTTGAGAGTTTAATTTATTTTTGTGTGCAATTTGAAGTTGTACTATAGTATTCACTGAGTTGTAGTGTGGTCATTTCTTCTTACATTGTTGCCCAAATTTTGAATTCTGCTTGCTCTATGGATGGTTGGTTTCTCATTACATTAAAGATTATGTTGAGTGATGTGTATTTTAACTTTATTATGTTTGCACGTTGAAATGTGGAATGTTTATAAGTTGGCCTATTACTCTGCTTCTCTAGTTTATTATTTGACATTATGTATAATTATTGAATGTCGAATCAGCTTACTTAAGTGGCCTATTCATATTGAGATGTTTGAGACTCGGCAATGTTGAAATATAATGCTGTGTGTTGCATATCCATTTTAGCGACCCCAATTTTTTCATTTGTTAGTATTGCATATTTCACGTCTGACAATATCTGGAATTTTGGTATGCAGAATGGTCTTGATACCAAGATTGAGAAGTCAAGGAAGCAGATGAAGGAAAGGAAGAACAGAGCGAAGAAAATCCGTGGTGTTAAAAAGGTATAATTTCTCTTACCTTTGACGCTAACTTTCAATCCTTCTAATATAACTCTAAACCCTTTACCTAATCCATTTTCCATTGAAACCCTTTGTTGGCCAAACAAATGCCCTTGATTGTAGCTTGATATTTGAAGTAACTAAACTCGTTCACATGCAACCATGTCCTGTAGACAAAAAAGATATAACTATTTTTTCCCTATACTGATAATGCCCTCACTATACTTTTTGCAGACTAAGGCCGGAGATGCTGCCAAGGCTGGCAAGAAGAAATAAGTTTCTCATGATTGTACTTTTTGGGTTTTCTGGAATTGCGAAAGTTATCATATGACAGTTATTTTTGCTTTGCCTTAGCTTAATTTAGTTCTTTAATGTTAAAGTGGCACAATTTTGTGGATGGTACTAAGGCTTGAATTCTTGTTTTATTTACATTTATTGTCATTTCGAAGAAAATTTTCTTTTTTGGCATCTTGCTTCGTTGCGTCCCCATATTTGTATCATTACAAGTACCGAAGAATCAGATTTTCTGATGAACGATGTGTTTTGCTGTGGCAGATTCGTTCTGTTTGCCAAATCAGATTCTCAACGTTGCTAATGTTCGTTACTGAAATCATATAGGCATCATTGGTTAATTCTTGACAATCAATTTCCTCAACGAACGAATGTTTAAATTTGTCCGTACGTACAAAAATGTTATTACCCCTTAACTAGTTAAAAAATTTGAAACTGCAAATTTATATCTTGGTTGGCTATTTGAGTTATGCATCGGCCAATCAATCGTGAATGGATTGGATTGTATCTTTCAAAAGGAAGAGGATGTTTTATCTTCTATTCCGTTATTACATTAGTTTGTAATGTCTCTCTCTCCCTCCACTCATCAGTTTTCCCTTGAACATTAGCATTCTGTTCTTATTTTATGATGCTAATCCAGTGCTAACAGTACCCATAAGTGAAGATAATACAATCTTAGAGCAACGAAGGTGTTAGTGCCCAATAGTGAAGATGGTATAATCTTAGAGCAAAGAAGGTGTCGTTACTTGTTCGATCACTAGACTACCATGAAATTTTCTTCACCTGAGTTTGAAATATTTATTAGGGATAATTAAAGAAATCCCCATGATGTTCGGGCTAATTAAAAAAAAAAAGACCAATTTTTTTAAAAATTACAAAAATCCCTTTGATCCATCTTACATTTCTTTCATTCATATGCAAAAAATAGTTTAAAAACTCCCCTTACAATTAATTATCAAAATTGCCCTCTTAAAATTAAAACACATTCAAACCTCAAAGGGTTTTTCATAATTTTCAAAAACCTCTTGGTGTTTTTGTAATTAGCTCAAACCTTAGGGAGCTTTTTGTAATTATCCCTATTTATTAACTCAGAAAATATGGGGTCACTGGTGAAGGGAAATAGATATGACTTGTAGATGGTAGTAGAGACTAGAGACTAGAGACAATCTTGTATCTTCATTTTTAAATTGGAGGAACCTAAAAATATAAGAAAGTTCTTAATTTATTTTTTGAAAATTTAACTACAAATAAATGAATATGTAAACGGAGATTAGTTTTAATAAATAAACATTTTCAATAAAAGAGTTTAGGATATTTCATCCAAAAATTGGGTAAAGTTTAAATGATTTAACTTTTTTAAATGAAAATTCGGTGGACTGAAACAATTTTATGAATGTGTTGAAATAAAATTTACTTTATGGAGTTTGAAGTAGTTTTGTCCAAAATAATAAGGGGTAAAAGGAATAAAAAGGAAATTTTGCCCATGTGTGTGATGCCATTTCTGTGAAATATGGAAAGATTCGGGCTAATTGTTATTAATATTCTAGTTCTGGGGTGTAATGTGGATAACTCGAATAGTTATCGGGTGTAATGTGGATAACTAATAAAATATACCTTAAGTTTTGGGACAGAATTGTAATTTTCCCAGTTCACGGGACTATAAATTATAAACCACGGATTAGGGTTTGAGTTCCCTCATACTAAAGTGATAGCAGAGCAGCCGTCGAAGAACAGAGTATTCTCCGCTGCTTGATTCGAAACCCTAGCCATGGTCTCTCTGCAACTCTGTGACTGACATTTGATCAATTCTCTGTTATTGTATTTTAATACGATTGTCTCTTGATTGATGTTTTTGTAGTTCTAATAATTGGTGGAAATTTTTGATCTGCAGTCGCTGGTAGCAAATGAGGAGTTCCAGCACATTCTTCGTGTGCAGAACACAAACGTGGATGGAAAGCAGAAGATCATGTTCGCTTTGACCTCCATCAAGGGTATTGGCCGGCGTTTCGCCAACATCGTCTGTAAGAAAGCCGACGTCGACATGAACAAGAGGTCCTTTATTCTCCTATGGCTTTTGCTTGTTGAGTTTATTTTTTACTTTTTCATTTTATGTGTTGTTTGTAGAAATCAGGGAAAACTAGCTCGAATGCGAGGTTTTTCATATTTTTTAGAAATGATAACATATCATTTGATCTTATATGGTACCTTTCCTCATATGGTTGCTGTTATCAGTTTTGTTTAGTACTTGTAATTAACGTTGTTATATGATGTTTATTTTGTTGCTGTTCCGCTGTATCCTCTTGCAAACCAGTTGCCCTAATAATTTACATTCTTCAAATGATATCTCATCTCTCTTGTATTTTATTGCATCATACAGTAAATAGTTGACATTGTTTATGTTGAGTAAAGGAACGACATATCCTTGATGGTAGAGTTTGTGGTTATGATTTTGTGTATCTTGTCACAGTAATTATTGCTATAATGCTATCCATGTGAACATTGACTGCTAGGTTGGGTGTGTCAATAAATTGAGGAAACCATTAAGGTTCAAGTTCAATCTTGTATGATCCTGTTTTAGCCTGCTGGTTAATCCTACCATTTGTAGGTGGTATAAGTTATATGTCAATCCAGTAATTTTGATATTTTGACTGAGGCGCAACTCCTTGGTTATGGCAGAAATTATAGTGTGCATAGCAAATATTTGTTCTTTGAGCTGATTGGGTTGTGATAATAGATTTCATGGGAGTCGTGTTTATTATATCTTATAATTGTCACTCAGATTCAAGTTGTTATCTTTCTCCCAGTTCCTTTTTGACAACATATTTATGATGCTTTCTGCTCTGAGAATGTTCAGTGTTGAACTTCTTTCCCTGTTCCTTGCATCTAGGGGTTTCTCATAAATTGAATGGATATTTGCACGCTAGAATAGTTGGAGTTAAATGTTATGTAAAAGGGTATCCGAAGAAAAAATAATACTTAATTCAGCTAAGAAGCTTTGGCTGTATTTGTACCTTTTGTTTTAAAGTTTCATACCTACCTGATTATATATTTTAATGGGCTCTTTTCTGTGATCAGCATTTTCTTTTCTCTTAAAGTATAATTCTCGTAGGAATAATTGGAGCCCCTTCACTCTTCTGTCTCAGATAATGTCCGGATGGAAGTAATCTAAAGTTTTAGTGTATCTTTCACAGGGCTGGTGAACTTTCTAATGCTGAAATTGACAGCTTGATGGTAATTGTGGCCAATCCACGCCAGTTCAAGATCCCAGACTGGTTTCTGAACAGAAAGAAGGATTACAAGGACGGGAAGTTTTCTCAAGTGACATCCAATGCTCTGGACATGAAGCTCAGGGATGATCTTGAGCGATTGAAGAAGATCAGGTTTGATTTTTTCACTTCAGGATTTTTCCTCGACTTCTATGTTTGCTTTTATTTATTTATTTTTTCTTTTGTGTCACTCATAGGAACCACCGTGGTCTCCGTCACTACTGGGGCCTTCGCGTGCGTGGACAGCACACCAAGACCACTGGCCGTAGGGGAAAGACTGTTGGTGTCTCCAAGAAGCGATAAGCCTCTTCTTTTTTGTGTGTGGTCTTTATGATTAGATTTATTTTGGTTTAGGCTACCCCATATCTAAGAGGTTACATGTACTGAGTTTTGTTATCCTTGTTTTGGATTTGAAGTTTTGGACGCCACTATTAATTTTTATCATGGTTTTTTAAGACTCAATTTGTTTGGGGGAATCAATATGTTTGTGCTTTTGGTTCTGTCTGTGTTACTTTCTGAGAAGGCATTTATTGTTCCACCATTTATACTTTAGTTAGACTAAAATTTGCTGTCACCAGCCAGTTATACTTAGAGTAATTTCTATCTTCACATGTTACTATTAAATGTTGGCATCAATTTTGTTAGAGGTAATTTTAATTTGCCCCCGAACTATGCATGTTTTTATACTATGTCCACTAAACTTTGAATTGTTCTACTTCACTCCACGAGCTTTGAATTATTGAAGAGTCATTGGTCATGAACTAGGATTTAGTTTCTGGTTTTTGGAAGTATTGATTTTGTACTTAGTCACTTTTCGGCTTTGTGAGTCCATGTCGCTAATTAGTGCAAGACGACTTTAGTGTAAACCGTCCTGTTTTGATTTCAATCTGCTGTAAAGATGTGAAATGATTGGATTATCATTAGCAGTTGGGTTTACATTCTGGTAATTGGTAAACTAATCTACTGTTTGGTCAATTGATTGTATCTAATTTTAGGAAAACTCTCAGTATTAAATATAAACTCATTTTATTTTACAAAATACGGTTGTTGAAAAACTAAACAAAAAAAGGATCAAAATGTATTAATTTTATTAATTATTTGCTTAACTAATGTTTTGGTATGGTATTTGATATCGTATTTTTGCATACGAATTGTTTTTTTTTTCCATATATTGATACAAGCCCAATTTAGTTAGTTCTTCAAGCCTTCAAGGCCCAATGAGTACCTAGTTCTCGTTTGTCTAACTTTCAGATAATGTGGACATCTAAGTCAGTCAGCCCAATGTTCTTGCCTAGATTATAGATACTTTACATTGTGTTACCTGAAAAAAAGAAATCAATATACAGGAATCAGGAAATATGGCTTCTTGAGGAACCGAGGCGAAGACATAAATAACCACGAGACCTTAACTAACAAAACTACACCTAAAGTTTAGCCTAATTATAAAAAAACTCCACCATCTTCCAAAAAAAAAAAAAACATATACGCTCTCTTAAAATGTCATAACACTTGTTGAGGTTTGTAAAAGAGAAACAAATGTCATGAGGGGTTTGTAATTTTGCAAGATATATAACTGTTTTTCTTTTTGTAATTAGAATATACCTCGGCACTTTTTATTAATATAGCCCTAATTTTATTGATCAATGCAGTTCTTCTCAATATGTAACTTTTTAATTTAACCTATTCGAATATAGTTGTCGTTGTATCCCACATGGTAAATAACATATAGAGGACCACGTGAACTATACGTCGACTGAACTATTTATAATCTATATAAAACATAATTAGTCCAAAACAAATCATATAATTAATTAGCAACTTGTACGAAGAACAAATCATCTTCTTCTGTGTCACCTCCAATTTATTAAATCACATGTACATGAGCTTTCATTTATATACAACCACAGAATCTTCATTACTCATGAGAGCGACTTATCCCAAGTCTCAGAAAAAAAAAAAGAAAAAAAAAAGTAATTTAAGACAGCAGTAAAGCAAGAGATGGTTGGAAAAACAAATTCAAGATTCCCTGATTTTGTCTGTGTTTGGGACCCCTATATACTTTTGTTTATTTATTATAATTATAACTTGGTTTTAATCTTAATCCGAATATTTGTCCTTACTTCAAGATTCTGCCCCCCAATCAAGCCCAGATGACAACTTTTTTCTTTTATGAGAAGGATACAATAATATTTAGCCAGTGAAAAAAAGTTTTTGTTTTGTCTGATTAATTAGATTTTAATTAATCAAAATCTTATCTCAAGAATGGTCGGTAAAATGACTGTTTTGAAACATTGTCGACATAATTTTAACTTGATTGAAGAAGTTAAAGAGGGTTTTGTTTTTTTGTTCTAAACAATGAGCCCACATATTTTTGTTTTCATTAAAAGGACACTGTGACACTTTTCAGTCATGATGAGTTAATCTTGTACAATTATAAGGACCTTTTTTAGCTCTGTAAATTGATTTAGAAAAAAGAACAGAAAAAGAAAAGGAACGGAGTCCTCACACAGTTAAGCATTGGATTTGCGGATGGGATCTTCTATTCTAGGATGGTGTTTCATCTCCTATTCCACCGTACGGATGATTGACACGTGTATACAAGTTGAAATATTAAAATCCCACAATTTAGGCTTGATTTATGTTTCAAAATTAATATGACAACTTGTATACACGTGTCAATCATCCGTGCGGTGTAATAAGAGATGAAACACCATCCTGGAATAGAAGATTCCTTCCGATTGGATTTGGCATTTGCTGCAATTAAAGTTAGAGTATGTCTATTGTAAGACGGTCGCACGGTGCGACGGATTGCACTTTTAGGGAAAAAGAGACACTTTGTCTGAATACACTTAATTTCAGTGTATTCAGACAAGATATCACTTTCTACACTAAAAGTATCACCCGTCGCACCGTGCGACCGTCTTACACAAGTTTTTGCTTTAGAGTGGAAGCCATTTTATTACCGATAAACTGATTTACACAATATTTATAACAATCTAAAAATTAGTTAGGTTCATGAGCATATTAATATCCAATTTAGTGGAAATTCTTGATGGTACAAAGCTATGTTAAAATGCCAAATTAAGAACATTATGCTACTTATAACTAATAATGCTATATAAAACCAGAGAATGATGGACTTGTGGTTCGGCGGTGGAAACTTGTATTTTTGGGATAATTGGTCTGGGAGTTTGATTCTATATGAGTACATGTGTTCCTCTTCTACTGTGCAAAAAAAAAAAGAAAAAAACACTTGTATGAGACAACTATTTAAGTAGAAGTTTAATCCGAACTCAAACCAATAAAAAGAATCTATATTTTTGTGTCTTATAACCCGTCTCATGAACTTAGACTCATGAGACAGTCTCATATAAAACCCATAAACAAAAAAAATTATCCAGTAATATATCAATAGAGGGCATAAACGATGGCATCTTGCAGATGATCAATGACATGTTTTTTGTTATTTCTATTTCATTTATTAAATAATAATAATAATAATAATAATAATAATAATAATAATAATAATAATAATAATAATAATAATAATAATAATGTCAAGTGGTTGGGCAAAAGAGACTATCAGTTTCTCAGAACTTTTTTTAATTAGGTGTAGGCTCTGGGGTTGGACCATTAACCAATAGCTGGAATACAGGACCAAAACTTATACCTAAATGAAATAAATGTTATAACATGTTTTAAGATAGGGATATCAATATATATAATTAATTGGATCTCAAAATAAATTTAATTAATAGGAACTCAAATCTTTAGCACATATTACACCTGAATCTCAGGCATTTAATTCAGAATCTTACTCTAAAAATTTCTAAACAGATACAAATTAAATTCTGAATGCTTTTACAGTTTATCAGTAATTTAGGCACAGCTTTTTCCTAAAGGGTTTCAGAATATAAACCAGCCTTTTGCAATGCCAGATTGCAGTAAAAAGGCGAGTATATATAATTTCAAGAAAGAACAATTAATATGTCTATGGAATTTATAGTATGTAGCTGGAAATCAAAAAATGTACAAAAAAAATAAATAAATGATTAAATTCTTATGCTGTAGCCTGTAAAAGGATAAGGGACTGAAAAAATAAAAATATATATATAATTGAAGACAATAGGGGACCAACTGCTACATCATCCCCACACAATAATGAACTGTTTTTTAACATTAGTGTTTCATTTTTTCTCCACTTATAACGTAAATGTTGTTTTGAAAACGATAGTACTAAAATTAATTAATCAAGTTACCACTTTTTTTTCCGTCATCAAATGGGCACGAAATCTCTTATTTCATTTTCTCTTTTCCACTTCATATTCCATATATTAGATGAAAAATATATGTACAGTTGTGATATCGTCTTGTACACGTATAAAATGGAATAGCGAGTGGAATAAGATAGTAGAACATGAAATTTCAATACGTAAAAAAACCCATCATTTGCTGGGACTGAGATTTCCTATTCCACTTTTCCCGTTTCACTCATATACATATATTAGATGAAAAGCACGTATACAAATTGTTTGTACACGTGCCATTTATCTAATGCAATGAAATATGAGTGGAACGGGAAAAGTAGAATATGAAATTTCAATTCCAGCAAATGATGGGTTTTTTACGTATTGAGATTTCCTGTTCCAGGTCCTTATTCCACCGCATCAGATGAATGATATGTACGTGTACAAGTTGACGTCACTTAAATCCACTGCATTGAATTAATGACACATGTACAAGATAATGTCACAATTATACATGTGCAATTCTTCCAATATAAGAAATAGAAAAAGTGGCCACACGAGATCTCATCCCCTTTTTTTACACACATTGCCGCGAAATTGTGTGTTTTCCGTCGGGAAACGGCATTTTCCGGCGACCCTTTTCCGACGGAGGCGTCATGAGGCTGACGAGAAGATCGGCGAAAGCTCCGACGATGAATTTGTGCGTGCTTTTGGGGTTTAATGACAGATAGCACATTAGTAGCTCATGCAAATAATCCCAGTTCTCTCTCACGTCGTGGATTTCACGCGCCTCCACCATTTCCTGCATTGATCGCCGGAAATCGACGAATGGGTCCGGCGAGTAGGTGGGCACGGCGATGCTGCCTCCGGACACGGCGTCGTTTTCCGGTTGGTTCGATGACGTGGATGATGACGTGGACGCGACGGAGACGGCGGAGGAGGAGGAGTCGACGATGGAGTTGGACCGGCCGGGGGAGGCGAAGAAGAACCGCTGGGAGGCGAAGGCGGTGGCGAAATCCGGCGTGGCAGCGGAGTCGCCGTCGCCGTCGGTGTCGGAATCTGACGCGGCGGCGGCGGCGGAATTGAGATTTTCGTAGAGGGAGTTGAAATTCTTGATTAGGAGGGATGGGGAGGGGTTGGAGAACGGACGGCTGTGATTTACAGGGAGTGTGTGTTCCGGGGATGGTGGAGATTTGATCTTCGTGAAGCAGAAATTGAGATTTTTTGCCATGGTTTTTTTATGTGTGATTTACATAATTGAAACACAAAGAAGAAGAAATGTAGAGAGAGAAATATAATGTGTTTATGTTACTGTTTCAGAAAATAGTTTGGAAGGCCAAACATAACTCTATTTATGTGTGTGTATTGGGGGGTGGCATATTCTGATACACAAATAATTTTGCAATTATTTTTTTACCTATTTATGATTTGAAAAATAATAATAATAATAATAATTATTATTATTATTATTATTATTATTATAAAGACAAATATGATCTTCCAGCACACAGTATATCTGATGTGAAATTCTATACTGAAATTAGATACCAAATGTTCAAACAAATATTTGAATGTGTTTCATATATATGTGATGTGTACAATTAATTATAAAATGAAATACAAATTAAAGATTAGGGTGACTTATATATTAGCCTTTTCTCTATATTAGCTTGTACTTTGTCTATCTGGACTCCACATGTTATGCACGTGTAGCAAGAAATCAAGTTTGGCTACAAAGTTAATTAATTAAGAGAGTGTCTGTCTAAAATATTTGGGTAAATTGCAATGTGCCTTCCTCACATCATACTTTGTCTCATATACTTCTTTGATAACACTTTATCCTCCCAACATAGTGTTTTCCTCACATCATACCATCTGTGGAGGTGGCTAGGTGTACAAAAAGTGCTAAGTTCAGGGGATAAAATGTCAAAAAAAAAGTTAAGGGGACAACATGTATAAACTCGCATAGTTTAGGGGATTTAGACATTTAGTATATTAACTCAAAATCTTTTAAAGAGATTGAGTATTTATAAGCTCTCTAAAAGTGTTTGATATTTTTTTTCTTTAAAAAAATTTTATAAGCTCACAAAATAAGATGTCGAGAACTTATAAGTTGTTTTAAAAAAAGGTCGGGGTCTCAATTTATTTTCAAAATAAGATTTTTATTTAACAATCTCATTTGATTAAATATTGATCATTTCAAACTGCTATTACTAATTAGCATCGTATAAGTTCAACAATCTTATTTTATCCAAACACTTCAACAATTTATTTCCAAAATAAGATGTAATTTCTATTATATGCTCCTAAAATAGTTTATAAGATGTATGATCTTAGATTCTTAATTATAAGATCTTTTATATAAGTTGAATCAAACACCCTCTAAATGAACAAGATTAAGTATTGATTCTATTGAACATCGTTTATTACATGTGATCAACACAAAACATAATTATTCTCTCTGTTTCTTTTATTTTTTTGGTAGAAATAAAAAAAAAGAAATAATTAAAAAGGGAAACCATGCATGTGTTGTAACTGTGAAGAAAGGTGGGATGGGGTCATAAGAGATGGGGTAGTTTTTGTTGAGTAGTTGTTTGTATTTTAGATTCAAAGGCGACTTAACAACCGTAACAGCTATAGCAAACACCAGGGTGTGGACCTTTTTCTAATTATTGATGCCAAAATAGATCTTCTTCCCCTCTTCTCCAAACAACACTATCTTACTATATAACTAAAGCTGTCAATGCAGACCCAGCCCAGTAGGCTGGCCCCGTCAGCCCGAATATAAGGCCAGACTGGGCCAATAATTTCCAAGCCCAAAAAGGATCGGGCCTCTTTTGGCCCAGCTGGCCCAACATAAAATACACTACATGGGTCAGCTGGGCCGTGAAAAAATCGGCCTGGTGGATTTTCAGGCCAGGCCGACATGGCTCGATTTTACCCCTTGGCCCCGGAGGGCTGTAATTGGCTCGGCCCTACCTGATTGACAACTCTAGATATAACTCTTAGTCCAAATTTTGTGTTTCCCATGTTATTTCTCTGGTGTTTCAATACATCACGTGAATGTCAATTGTCACGTATATAAACATCGATCATTTTATACACGTAACATTCATATAGTATTAAAAAGTTGTAAGAGATCCCGTAAATATAAATTATAACTAGCTACCAATATATTTCACATAAATTACTAAATGCTAAAGTCTTTATACTTACAAGTTGGATCTTCTATTTTAATTTTGTATTGTTTATTGTAATATATATCATTCATACAAGATACTTGCCACACACATATGATTAATATTCGATTTTTTTGTGCTAAAGTATTGTGTTTCGCATTGCATTTCAAGTGTATATATTATTTTATTATACATATTTGGTGTGTGGTGAGTAGTCCAAAGAAACGGACCACCAAAAACTCCCGAACTCATCTGCCTTATCGCCTGAATGCCTACAAAAACAAGTGTTAGAAGGGTGCCGAAAGATTTTCCGGCGAAACTTCTCCGATGCTTAAGTTACACGAGATTATTTTGATTTTAATCTCGTGTGACTTAAGCGTAAAGATCTTCTATTTAAATTTTTTATTTTCATATCCAATCACATTCTCTAAATACATTCTATTTTCCTCAAATAAAAAATTTTCCAAGAAAATATATCCAATACCAACCAATTTAACCTCTCTCACACACACAATCGCATATACATACACACACAGTGTGCATTGTCAAGATCAGTCCATCTGACAATGAAATTGAGAAAGTCAGGTACAAGACCCTACCAATTAAGAAAATGAAACTACAATTTCAGACACCAACCTTTACTTCATCTTACTTCCCAATTTCATGCCTTCTCTTCGCTAAAATTAATGATCCAAGATTGCATTTTTATTCACACTTTTTCGCAAGTTTCCTTTTGGAGATCAATATTTAGTATTTACTCCCAAATGAAATTAACCAGTAAAAGGTAAAAAAGAGAAGATTTTCTACCTGTTTAGGAAAGTAAATCAGATATACCTTACCTAAGGTCCCAGGATCCTGAGAGCAAGGTGAGGTACTCGGTTCGAGGGTACCTGACCTAGGGTCCCAAAGAGTAATGTGAGGTATTTTGTTCGAGAAAACCTGAAACAGAGCACACGTTAGGCTAGTCGGGGTGATCTCCAGCTAAAGCCCTACAAAACTTAAGTCAAAATCAGGTAATTAAGGTATTTATAAAAGCCACGGATCTTGGGGGCATTCTGGTAATTTCAAGCGAGGCGAGGTCATTATGCACTACAAGAAAAATATCAGTTTACCTACAGAAAATATGTATGTAAGTATTTAGAAAATTGTAAAGTGTAGGTAAAAACATTGTAGGTAAAATATTTACCTATAGAATCGAAAACTGTTTGTAAATACCTACACAAATTTTTTTTGGTAAATTAAAAAATTATCGGTAATCTGTCGGTAACTTGTTGGTATAATTTATGGAAAAATGATATTTTTTATTCTGTAGACTGTAAGTATTCTTTAGGTAACTGTAAAATTTAGTGTACAAAATTATTTATGTCGGTAATATTGTTAGTAAACTGGAATTTTCTTGTAGTGATGCTAATTTCGACGTGGACGAGATTAATATAGTAATTTCCATATACTACCAAAACTTACAGCTTCGATGTCTAAACATAAATATACACCTAAACTCGAAACACGTGAGATTTTTTTTGAGAAAATCTTTGAAAACAATACCAAATATATTTTGGTGACTATTTAAGCAAAAACAAAGAAAAATGTAGTAAAAAATCGTAGTAGATTTTTAAACTTTAGAAGCACGAAATCTGCAAAAAGAAGAAAAAGGGGCTCACAAGAGAAAGCTAAGCTAAAAAAGGATGTGGCAACCAAACTCACAACGGTATCATCAAGCCCACATGGTGGGGGTGCTCTATCCACTCACCTACCGTTTTGTTATTCCTTGCAAGTATTTAGCTCAAACGTTGCCAGAAAAAATATCGGGATGAGTCGGTACACATAAATGGGTAGGCCGGTGATTTGGTCAGGTAATTACCTTCTGGTCACGGGCTTTCGGGTAATCGGGTTCGAGCTTTTGGGTGACTTGAAACGGATAAACACACGTCAGGCTAGCTGGGGATGGTCCCGGCTAAGACCCTCCGATGCCTAAGTCATATCGAGTTCTGTGAGGTACGGAGATATAGAGACAGTAAATATGAAAATAAGAGGTAAAAGAGGCAGAGTGAAGAGTTACCATTTGTTTACTGTAACATGATATTTATAAATGTTCCTGGCACATGTGAGCATTCTTATTGCGCCAAGTGTCATCATCTGGGGGGTGGAGTAGTACTAGGTTGTCAGGGGGATCAATGGTCCACCTTTTCGGGTAAGGTCCATTCCCCCAGTCGGATCGGATACCAGGCTCCAAGCCCAGATTCAAGACCTCACTGTGCATATATAATAGCTTTAAGACTTCAATGCCTTATCAGTTGGATACAAATTTTTAAAAAAAACCATAAAAAATTCAAATATTTTTTTTAAAAAAAAATGTCGTAGACATCACTCTTTAATTTGAAACTCGTTATCGTAATAAATAATAAGTTTTTTTTATTATAAAACACCTATATGCCATTCTAATTAGCATTTTGTAACGCATAATAATTTTTTCTCGTAGTGCACTACAAGAAAATAATCAAATTCCAACAAAATAATTCCAACGAAATAGAAAACTATTGGAATTTTTAAAATTCCAACAAAAATTCCAATGCTACATTATACCGTTGGAAAATTCCAATGAAAATTACATAGGTAAACAAAACCTTTGGTATAAGATAATGGAATTCATGTTGGAATTTAAAATTCCAACGGTAAACAAAAACCGTTGGTATAAAATGTTGGAATTTAAAATTCCAACGGAAATTCCAACACCACAACTAACCATTGGAAAATTCCAACAAAAATTCCAACGGTAAACCAAATGTTGAAATTAATAATTGGAATTTCTGTTGGAGTTTTTAAATTTCCAACGAAAATTCTAATGGTACAACATGTTGTTGGAAAATTCCATTGGAAATTCCAATACCATTGGAAAATTTCAATAGGCGTTAAAAGATTTGATAGTATAATCTATATCAATAAAATATATATTCTCTTCTGGAGTCAATCATATTAAAACTACATGGTTAAATGTGCTTGACTTGGGACAAATTGATGATAGGTGACCCACTGGGAAGTTGAAGATATTAGATAATGAGGTAAATTAATTGAATATTCCAACATATATATACCATTGGAATTACTATTGGTCTAAATTCCAATAGTATAATTTCGTTGGAATAACCATTGGAGTTTTTTTCCAACGATTAAATATATTTCAATGGTATAACTCTGTTGGAATTAGTGTTGGAAAAAATGTTGGAGTTCTTTCCAACGGTTATACATTCCAATGGATAAATAACGTTGGAAATTCCGTTGGAATATTTTTCCATTAGAATTTTCATTAGAATTTCGCCATTCCAACGGCCATTTTACCAACGATGCATTTTATGTTGGAATTTCCATTGGAATCGATAATTCCAACAGTAATTTCCCAAATTCCAACAGATTTTTTCCGTTGGAATTTCCTTGTTTTCTTGTAGTGGTGGATGGTGATTTTGCATATTGCAATTTATGATTTTCATAGTTAATAACTAGATAAGAAATATTAACCTTGTTGATTAATACTCCTTCCGTCCCACTATGACAAGCATGCCTTTTTTTTTTTCCGCCAGTATCAAATTATAGACTTGTTTCTTACGTGAATATTAATTACACAATAATATATTAATATATCCCATTTAATTTATTTATTTTAATAAGTTGGTAGTAGTGGTTGGTGGGGAGGGGATAAATTTCAAAAAAACTGAAAGATATATGATTTGAACTCTGGTCATCACCCTTACAAAGCGTAAATAATATCACGTGAGCTACAAGCTCGTGGTATATTAAAATTCATTTTGTCTCATTTAATGCAAGAGTAAAGTATAAAGAATGTGGAAAAATATTATAATCTCAATTATATTTATTATGTTTTCTTAATCTGTCTGAATTATTCTCTAGTTCTATCTTAGTGGGACGGATGGAGTATATACATACACTTAAATAAGATATTAATTGGCATAGAACACCGTGGACTTCCTTGGATTTGGACTTCTTGATTTGAGAGAATTCGTCTCTTGCTTGGACTTCTTCTCTAGGATTTTTTGTGTGTCGATGAATTATGAAGAGGTCCTCTATTTATTAGTGTATGATGAGAATTCTTGCTATAATTGTAGGATGAAACGAGGCAATTTGATTGGCCGATCATGATTTGTCTTGCATATATTGGGATAATCAAAAAATTGTGATTTGATTTGATTTGACTTGATTTATTTACCAAAAAATTGATAAATACTTCCTTATTTGCATGATCTTGTCTTGATGGTCAAGAATGAAGATTTTGACACTATCAATATTTGACAGTAAATTTAGGTGTCTACAATAGGATTTGAACCCTGGTCATTACCCTTACAAAACGTAAATAATATCACGTGAGCTACAAACTCGTGGTATATTAAATTTCATTTTGTCTCATTTAATGCAAGAGTAATGTATAAAGAATGTGGAAAAATATTATAATCTCAATTATATTTATTATGTTTTCTTAATATGTCTGAATTATTCTGTAGTTCTATCTTAATGGAACGAAGGCAGTATATACATATACATACACTTAAAAAGAAGATATTAATTGGCATAGACTCGAATTTATGAACAACAACATTGTACGTGTAAGGACCTCATCAACATGCTATTTTAGCTCGAATTTATATAAACGATGGCATTATCATTATGTAACTGTGGTAACGCATTGTGTCACATTAATTTTGTATTATTGAAAATAACATTCATCTGAATAATGCTCTTTGTGCAGGTAATATACATATTAATATATGCTGGTCCCTCTACATTAATTAAGTATTTAATTTTGTGTACCATAAAATCTGTCAAATATTGTTATAGATATATATCACACGCAGATATTATACATGAAAAATCTTTTGAACGAATAATAAATAAGAAGGGTTTGCTTAATGTCGAATTATAGAATATTTCAATGTGACTTGTGAGGGTGAGATGCTTTTGGGTTCCATCAAGAATAAGTGAGCATTTAATTTTGTGGGCAATTGTCTGAGATAACAAAAATCGTCACTAAATAAAAAATCTATATAAATTATCAAAAAAAATTGTACTTCATCCTATTTAAAATAAGTGACGTTTTTAGAAAAACACACATATTTTAAGGAATGAGTTAAAATACTAAAGATGCCCTTAATTAACCATAAATGTTGATTTGGAACAAAACAAATTTAGGTATTGGCATTAGTTGAAAAATGATATATTTAAGGGTAATTTGGTAAAAACCTTTTTTCACTAGCCTTGAAAATGTCAATCCGCCGAGTGAGCAGGTGAAGCGACAGAACTCCATTGGAGTGTCGCTACGGAAAGCCCAGATATACCAATTTTCCGGCAAACACACAAAGGCATGAGGGGAATGGGACATACATGGGCGAGTAGTGGCACGATTAAAGAGGGAAGAAGGCGAAACGTCATTCTTTTTAAGATTTTTTTGTGCCAAAACATCACTTATTTTGAATAGTAGGGAATATAAATTTATCAAATTTCAAATTTTGATTTTTTAGGTTTTTTAAAAATAACCAAAATTGTTATTAAGAAAACTATCTCTTTATCCTATATATGTCCCACCTGAAACTAAAGTTAAAATATTATTACTATTTACATTGTTTCGTACGGAGGTTTCCAATTTCTATTGTTTAAAGGATGACCATTTTTTTCTATCGATGGCATTGCCAGAAAAATGTGACATCATTTTCAATATTTTACTCTACAACAATATAAACGAATAATTAATAGTAGAAACACTGAATATTTGCTTATCTGTAGCAACAATTATTATCAGTGATCAGACTGAGCTCAAGTTCCATTAATTTATTTATTTATAGCTAAGAAACGAAATATATATCTAAAAAAATGAAGAGGAGGATTCTGTGTAGTTTCAAGTACAATAGCATCTATCAAAATAATGATAGATTAAAGTTAAAGGCACGTCAGATTTCAATAATTGAACCAGAAAATGTTGTAACAAATGTTCGTTAAACTATTTTATAAATAGTAGGGATAATTACAAAAACACCCCCAGGTTCTGGCTAATTACAAAAAAACCCAAAAAAATTGAAAATTACAAAAAAAAATCCTTGAGGTTTGATTCCATTTACATTTCTCCTTTCATAAGCAAAAAAATATTCAACCCCCCCCCCCTAAAAATTTTAGAGTTATTATAGTTATCCCTTAAATTTATGACATAATCAAACCTGAGACTGAGAGGATTTTTTGTAATATTGAAACATCACTGGGTTTATTTTGTAATTAACCCAAAACTCAGGGGGTCTTTTGTAATTGTCCCTAAATAGTAAATAGTATAACAAATAACTGTTATTGTTTCCAGGAATACATATAGTGGCAGTTGTATGCAATAATTCAGTGGCACGAGCACACCCCCACTTGTGGCAAATGACGAAGTGAAGTTGAAGCAGAGAGTACAAGTTGCTGGAGCATACAAAGATATGTGGAGAGTACAAGTGAGGGAAGCGGGGGTGGGGGGCTATATATGTAATCGACAGCGATTATAAGATGATAGATGTTAAGATTGACAGAGGAGAGTGACACTTTCCTCACTAGATTAGAATCGTCTTTCACGATTTTAAAGGGAGAACTTTTACTTTAATTAATACCACGATTAATCGTAACAATCAGCCTTGTAGCTGAAGTTGTATTACTCACTTTAATAAGGTGTTGATTAGGCTTCGAACATGAGTCTTTCAGTTACTTCCCACTCCCGACTCATTAAGAAAAACATGATTAATCATACAACCAAAAATCAAGCATTAGCACATCATATCGCCCGACAGGAAATTTCGTCACCATATATTTAAGGGATAATTACAAAAACACCCCCAAGGTTTGGCCTAATTATAAAAAATCAAGAGATGTTTCAAAATTACAAAAAGCCCCTCATATTTGATTTTATCTTAAATTGAAGGGATTAATTGTAATATTTCTACAAATATCAATGTGGTTTTTGAAATGTTTTTGCTTATGAAGGGGAAGATCTAAGTGGAATCAAACCTTAAGGGTATTTTTGTATTTTTCAAAAATCTCTGGGTTTTTTTTAATTAGCCCAAACCTTAGGGGGTTTTATGTAATTATCCCTATATTTAATTATACAACATTCGCTCCTCACATATAAGAATTATGGGTCAATTAAATTAAAAAGACCTTCGTTAACTATAAGATTGAGGCCTTGGTTCACTTTAAATTGATTTATTGATAAAAACAATCTGAAGAAGTAACAATCATATTTTGCTCAAGTGGTATCACACATTTTTCGCAAGGGTGCTGATTAGCGGATGAGATCTTCTATTACAGGGTGGTGTTTCATCTCCTGTTCCACCGCACAAATAATTGACACGTGTATAGAAGTTACCATATTCATTTTGGAGCATAAATCAAGTCTAAATTATAGGATTTTAATATGGTAATTTCTATACATTGTAACAATCATCCGTGCGGTGGAATATAAGATGAAACACCATCCAGGAATAAAAAATCTCACCCGATTGACTAAGATTCGAACCTAATAATTTCAATTTCTTTGTGATTTATTCTGTGTGTTCCAACCACTCCTGACGACTCATTAAAAAAAGTTACCATTACACACGGTTGGGCCCCGTGTTTGAGCAGTGAAAGCCCATTTGGATACTGCGAGTTTTCAAGTAGCAGCATTTTTCGGCCCGCAGGCTCAAAAGTCAAAAGGCTAATTTAGGCCCTTCAACGAATAATCTGGTCTGGGCCCTTGCGTAACAATTTTGCTAATCCAAAACACAAAATTGTACTTCTGGGGTCACTTCGATAAACTACAAGACTGAACTAATTGGCTATTACGCTTGTAAATTTAATTCAACCAAATAATGGATTCCTTCCATTTGCAAGCGGGGTTTTTTGAATATCCATTGAAATTGGGATTTTTGTTTTTTATGTCTGTGATAACACCCAAAAATTACCTCTTCCCGCCGATCACCTTCCTAGACGAAAATACCACGAGACCTGCACAAAGGGGGGCCGGAGGGGAGCTCCGGCGTACCCTCTCCGATGCTTAAGTCAGTCTTTGAGAAGGAAAATAAGTTAGAGAGAGAAAAAGCAATGTAACAGTAAAAAATGGAATTAGGTTAGAATAAACCTGGGCTTGGGCCTTTTATACCTTAGCTCGGATTAGGGTTTTAGTAAAAATCCAGGGATTAGATTACGATTTGGTGTCGAGTCATCATTAGATTAGGATCGGATCTCATTAAAACCCTAATTTCACGCCTGTAATACCGGACCTCCGATCTCTCGAGCAATGTCGGCTCTTTGTGTTGATACAAAATCTTTTAAATCTTAACAAGGCATCTCTCGATTTACACATCTCATACGCCGACCCGACTATTATTCTTCTAAGGTCATGCTCAATCAGAACCCGTCCACAACGAGGTTGGCTCAACACTGCTAACTCTATGGTCGGCTCATCACAACTTGAACTTGGGGCTTGACAGACGGGCCGACCAGTAGATAGGCCTATACCGATCTCTGCTTATAAGCCTCCACGGATCGGCCCATTATTTAACACAACAAATCATCCCAAGGCTATGGGCCTCATCACTTCGCCCAATGCCAGGTATCGTCGGTCGGTCGATGTCCTGGGCCTATCAAGTCGGCCGGACAATCATTTCGCCTTATCAATTCCTCTCCCAACTATGGGTTGGTCTCGCACCTCAACCATAGTTGCTCATAGCCGAACCCGACCTAACACTTAGGGTATGTGCTTTTCACTTTCCCGCCGACTCTTGGCGTTTGAAATTCCTGCCGCCCTTTGGCCTTTCGAGTACCTGACACGCGGATTTGATTGATAAGATGTCCTTTCGGCCTACTGACGCCTCGTAGACCGTCCAATCACCTCCTCGAAAATCGAGGCACCCTTTTGTCTTCTCTCCTCTTATAAAAGTCATCTTCCTCCTCTATTTTTCACTTTTCTCCCTTTCACGTTTCAGAGCATTCTTCCCAGCATATTTTTCTTCTCCGGCGAAATTCTCCAGACTCCGATAGGCTTCAAGAGTTCCACATCCCAGACTACTTTCTTCCTTCAACCTCATATTTATATCCAGTAAGTGACCCTCTCTCTTCCAATTTTTCTTTCCTTTTAATATGGCATCATCTTCTTTCACACTCAACACGTCGGACGCGGTTGTCGCCCGACTTAGACGGTGGGCCATGGCGACGGCTCTGTTCCTCCGCCTTTCCCTCACGGCGTCCGCCCATCGGACCGACGCGATCGAATCTAGCTCCGATTCAGGTCGTGATTCCCGACACGATAGAGATCCGAGCTCCGTGCTCGGTCCCTTACCTCGTATATCCTCATGATTTTAAGGGGACCACCTTATCAGCCCCCCAATCTTCAAACCCCAAAAGAACCGCCCAAATTCCGTCCTCTTTCAAACTCTATCTTCCTAGCAGCGACTACGGCCGACCTAACCGGCCTCCGCCCAATGCCCTATCCTTCTTCGTAGGTCGGATAGAGGGCGGTCTCCGGTTTCCCATCCATCCATTCATGGTGGGGTATCCGAGTTCTCCGGTGCCTTTAAATCAACTAGCCCCGAACTCCTTCCGTATCTGGCGGCTTCATTATTTTGACCAAATACTTAGACATAGAACCCACTTTAGATCTTTTTCTTTGCCCTATTCCAAATAAAGAGCTCAAACACCAAGGGCCTTTTCTACATCACCTCCCGAGGTGATGCTCAGTTTCTAAGCAAGTATCCTTCCTCCAACAAGTTCTGGAAGGACAAATATTTTTTCATTTCCTCCCCCCGAGCTTGGGGGTTCCCTATTGCTTGGACCTGGACCCTTCCACTTCAACGCAAACACAACCCTAGAGATCGGTCTCCCGACCTCCAGGCTCAGATAAATAAACTCACTTTGGTTAAATACGACCTATCTCACCTTATAACCCCTTCTCTTTTATACTACTTTGAGCTGAGCCCCATCGTGGCTCCCTTACCTTGCGACATTGGTAATTGTCTTTTTTGCGATTGCTCTATTTTACTCTTTACTCATTGACTAATCTTTCCTCTTTGTGCAGATATGTTTATGGCACAGATGGTCGCTGAGTTGGATGACGAGGAGCAAGTCCTTGCTCCTGGCTCACAACCTCCTTCATCCAGTGCTGCCGCTCCACGTCCTGGAGGTCAGCCTCCTCCACTTCGGCGACCAGACACAATTGCCGCAGTGATGGCCGATCTTCGGCCCGGGGAGCTCAACCTTCTATCCGACCTCCTCCTTCAAAAAGATTTGTTGGCACCAGCTGTTGTGGGAGCTACCAAAGAGGGCGAAGAACACCCCACCTCCCGCCGCTCTCTCCCTCTCTCGCACTCCCATTCACACGCCCAACCAAACCTTCTTCACGGCAATTCCATCTCGAAGAACACCGATGGAACCTTTGCCATCCAATATATTCAAGGCAACCGCCCGAACCCGACCGAACCGCCGATGGAGAAGCTCGGCGATCTTTGGTGGTGACTTCATTTCGCCTCAACCAATCCAAGGCCGATGCACGGTGGCCGCAGACGATCTCCCGAGCTCGGGTTGGTTTCTTGATCCTCCAATATTGCCGAGCTCAACAATTCCAGAAGGAGGTCATCCGTCTCGAAAGCTCGGGAGACTAAGCTCTGAGGAGAATCGTCGGTACAAGGAAGGGGAAGAGGTCAACAAGGCTACGGTGGCTTCTCAGAGGCCAAAGTAAAGGCTCGGAGACCGATAATGCCGACCTCAAGATCGGCGGCCGAGCGATCTCCAGATCCGATGCACTTTGTCAACGTCGACAATGCGCGAGCCGAGGGCGTGGAAGGTGGTTGGCAAAGTTTCTTACCTCCCCGAGGGCTCTTCCATAGTTCGGGCCATTCGGGAGAGGGTGAAGCAAGCCTTTCTAAGCTCCAAGGAATTTATCGAGTTCTCTCTGTGTATCCGCCATGGAGTACTATGGCTTTGCTTTTGACCAGGCCGAGCTTCAACTCGGGAACGCGGTATCACTACCGAGGCCCCTCGATCGCCGAGGTCCCCGAAGGATCTGCCCGACCCAAAAGGCCGTGTTTTTCGACGAGGCGGAGCGTCTCAACCTCGCTCGTGGAGGAGTTCATAGAGTCCTTATCTGCTCCTTTTATCCTCCACCCTACCTGGGCTCCGGTTCGGTAGGTCCTTCACAAGCTCCGGAGCTCGATCATCCCCCGCCTTTCTGCAGTCAAGTTCAGTATATCCCGGATGACGATCCTGAACTCGCTCTCATAGACGATGTGACCATCTCCATGGATGACCTGAATACCGAGAATGTTCCCCCTACTACTTAGAAATTCAGTTCTGCTCTTGTAATTTTCTATCGTGTACTTGTATTTATCTTGAATGATCAATAAAGTTTCTTCCCACTTTCATTCCTCGATCTCTTGTGTATTATTCCTGTAATTAATTTTTTTTTTTTTCAAAAAGATTAGCATATCGTGCTCTCGTGGCCCCAAGTATTTGGAGACTAGCTCGAGTGAGCCCAAATACTTGTCGTCTTCAAAGGAAGGCGGCTCGAGCCGAGCTCCTATTATGGCCTCGTGGCCCCAAGTATTTGGAGACTAGCTCGAGCTGAGCTCCAAATACTTG
Organism: Rehmannia glutinosa; assembly: GCA_016081115.2. NCBI lineage: Eukaryota > Viridiplantae > Streptophyta > Magnoliopsida > Lamiales > Orobanchaceae > Rehmannia > Rehmannia glutinosa. Next base: position 96,174,132 of record CM071924.1, on the reverse strand, counting down.
TCGGTCTTCAAAGGAAGCTGGCTCGAGCCGAGCTCCTAGCATGGCCTCGTGGCCCCAAGTATTTGGAGACTAGCTCGAGCTGAGCTCCAAATACTTGTCGATCTTCAAAGGAAGCTGGCTCGAGCCGAGCTCTAAAGCATGGCCTCGTGGCCCCAAGTATTTGGAGACTAGCTCAGTGAGCTCCAAATACTTGTCGATCTTCAAGGAAGGCGGCTCGAGCCGAGCTCTGCAAAGCATGGCCTCGTGGCCCCAAGTATTTGGAGACTAGCTCGAGCCGAGCTCCAAATACTTGTCGAGTCTTCAAAGGAAGGCGGCTCGAGCCGAGCTCTAGCATGGCCTCGTGGCCCCAAGTATTTGGAGATTAGCTCGAGCCGAGCTCCAAATACTTGTCGTCTTCAGGAAGGCGGCTCGAGCCGAGCTCCTAGCATGGCCTCGTGGCCCCAAGTATTTGGAGACTAGCTCGAGTGAGCTCCAAATACTTGTCGTCTTCAAAGGAAGGCGGCTCGAGCCGAGCTCTAAAGCATGGCCTCGTGGCCCCAAGTATTTGGAGACTAGCTCGGTGAGCTCCAAATACTTGTCGTCTTCATAGGAAGGTGGCTCGAGCCGAGCTCCAAGCATGGCCTCGTGGCCCCAAGTATTTGGAGACTAGCTCGGTGAGCTCCAAATACTTGTCGTTTCTTCCAAGGAAGGTGGCTCGAGCCGAGCTAAAGATGGCCTCGTGGCCCCAAGTATTTGGAGACTAGCTCGGCCGAGCTCCAAATACTTGTCGTCTTCAAAGGAAGGCGGCTCGAGCCGAGCTCTAGCATTTTTAATCGTTTCCACTTTCCGAACTCATAGTGTAGGCAGCGTATCATTTCATTCAAAACGAGTAGATTGATTACATCAAATATTTCTCTATTCTAGGAATGATATTTCTTCAAATTGCAAGCTGTTCACGCCTCGGGAGCTTTCGTCCTCCGATCTCTTCTAGCTCATACGCACCTCCCCGCCAACACCTTCACTACCCGAAGTGGCCCTTCCGGTCGCATCCAATTTCCCTTTGTTTTTGCTAGCATCCGACCTTCTTAAAACCAAATCGCCGATCCGAAAGGCCCTTTTCTTTACTTTCTTGTCATAAAAGTCGCTTTGATCCTTCCTCGTGTCTTTTCCATCTCGCAAAAATGCCATCTCCTTTTCTCATTTATCATATCCAATGCCTCTCGGGTCAACGACTCATTAATATTTTCATCAAAATTGGACTCGATGTGTTTCCATCCCGATCTCCGCCGGTATGAGATCGCATCCATGCCATACACCAAAGCGACGGAGCCTCCCGGTGGCCTCCTTCGGATTAGTTCGATAAGCCCACAACACCGAATCGAGCTCTCGAACCCATACTCCTCCTTGCCTTTTCAAGCCGAGCTTTCAACCTCGGACAAGAATCACGTTAGTTACCTCCACTTGTCCATTAGCTTGGTGCGCCATCAAGTGAAGTTTTGCTTGATCTTCATTTCCTCACACCAAGCTCGGATTTACGCCGCGGAATTGCGTCCCATTGTCGATATCAAGGCGAGGCACTCCATACCGACACACTATGTTTTGCCAAATAAATTTCATCATCATCGCATCCTCATTTATCTTAGCAAGAGGTTCCGCCTCCACCCACTTGCTAAAATAGTCGATTGCCACAATCAAGAATTTCCTCGACTGAAGCCGGAGAAAGGGACCCACGATGTCAATTCCCCATTTTGCAAATGGACATGCCGAGCTCATCGTCATGAGTTCCTCTGCCGGCCGATGTACCAAAGGTGCATGGATCGACATTTTTCGCATGCTCTCACCAACTTTTCTCGCTTCCTCTCTCGGGTAAGGCCAAAAATACCGCCCAAGGACTTTTTTTTTCATCAAAATTCTTGCTCCCATGTGATTCCCACAACAACCTTCATGTATCTCTCTGAGCACATATGTACCCTCCTCTCCACTCAAACACCTCAGCAAAGGCATAGAGAAGCCTCTCTTATATAACTTATCCCCAATAATACAAAAACGCGTCGCTCGAATTTTCAGTCGAGCTGCTTCACGCCTATCTGTTGGTAAGACCCCTTCTTTTAAGTAAGCTATGATAGCCGACCTCCAATCTTCTTTTTCCTCAATCTCTCCGGCCTCCAACCCCGGTGCGTTTCTTTTGCTACGGAAGTGTGATCTGTTTAGCTTGATTCTCCAAGGCCGAACTGGCCAATTTTGCCAGAAAATCCGCTCTACCATTTTCTTCCCTCGGGACTGGCATATCTTGACTTCCTTCACTCTTCCTTCTAAAGCTCGATATGCTTCGACATACCTCTTCATCCTTTCTTCCCTCACCTCGAACTCTCCCATAACTTGTTTATGGGCCGAGAGTCCATGTAAATTACCATCTCAATGACCCCCATCTCAATGGCCATTTGCATTTCTCGATGAATGCTTCATACTCTGCCTCATTATTAGATAACTTGAATTCCAACCTCACAAAGAAAGTCATTTTCGATCCCTTGCGGGTGATCAAAACAATACCAAAGCACCACATCCCGAACTCCTCTTGAACCATCCACATAAATCACCCAAGCTCCTTCATTGCTATCGTCTCTGGTTGATTCTTGAGCGAAATCGCCAAAGCACGAGCTTTGATGGCCGATCTGTTCTCGAATCAATATCATACTCACTCATTTCGATAGCCCACTTCACTAACCTCCCCGCTACCTCGGGTTTACTCATCACATTTCTCAACGGAAGATTAGTTCGAACGATTACCTTATGCGAAAGGAAATACGGCCCGAAGTCTCTCGCATGATCACCACCAAGCCAAACCCGCTTTCTCTATCTCAAAGATATCGCGGCTCGGCGTTCTCAAAACTTTCTTGACATAGTACACCGGCCTCCGAATTGATCTTTCCTCCCGATCAAGACCGTGCTAACCCTTGCTCCCCTACCGAAAGATAGAGGTATAGGGGCTCCCTGTGCAACGGCTTAGTTAGCAATGATAGATCGCCAAGTAATTTTTCAAGTCCTCGAAAGCTTTTGGCACTCTTCATCCCAAACAAACTTTTGGCTTTCCTCAAGACCTTAAAAAAGGGCAAACTTCTCTCGCAAGGCGTGAAATAAAGCGATTCAATCGCTTAGCCGACTGTTAAACATGCACATCTTTGGCATCCCGAGGTGGTGCCATCTCTCTAATAGCCCCGACTTTTTCCGGGTTGGCCTCTATTCCTTTCTCCGTAACCATGTACTTAAACTTTCCCGACCGACCCCAAAGGCACACTTCTTGGGATTGACCATCCTATACTTCCCGGGTGTCAAAGCGTTTCGGCCAGGTCATGCACATGATCTACGACTTTTATACTTTTGACCAACATATCGTCTCACGTACACCTCCATGTTCTGCCGCCGAGCTCTCCCAAACATCTTATCCACCAACCTCACGATATGTGGCTCCGCATTCTTTAATCAAACGGCATTACCACATAGCGAATGTCCCAAAAGAGGTGGTAAAGCATACCCTTTTTGGTCTTCTTACGCTGCTTTGATCCGGTGATATCCCCTGTGATGCATCCATCATGCTAAGCAGTTCACATCCTGACGTCGAATCCACCAGCTGATCAATTCGAGGCAATGGGTAATAATCTTTAGGGCAAGCACGATTCAAATCCCTAAAGTCCACACACATGCGCCAATCGTCCTCCGTTTTCGGAACCAATACTGCATTAGATAGCCATTCTGGGAATTGGATTTCTTTAATGTGCCCTGCTTTCAACAACTTTTGCACCTCCGCCCTAATTATAGCATCCTTCTTAGGACCGAAGTTCCTCTTCTTTTGCTTTACCGGCTTATATGATGGATTAACATTAAGCTTTATGTTCGGCCGATGCTTGGATCTATCCCCACCAGGTCTTCATTTGTCCAAGCAAATACATCCACATTACTCCTTAAAAACTCCACCGACTCATTCTCAATGCGTCGGTCGCAACTCCTTCCCTACCTTAGTGACCTTATCGGGGTCACCTGGTACTAGCTCGACCATCATCATTTCATCATTGGGTGGGCGTGCTCCACCGGTTCGTCTAACCTAATCAACTTGTCTTTGTTTCTATCATCGTCAAAAGCACTCCCTTCTGCTCGCCACGAATACTTTCTACGTACAATCTTCTAGCCATATCGATCACCATCGACTTCCCTACTTTCTCTCCTACGGAAATTTCATTTTTAGATGGTATACCGACACCATTTTGCTTGGAAGGCATTTAGTCGGTCTACCCAACATGACATTATAAGAGGGCGGTGCCTCGACTATCAAAAATCGAATCATTCTAGTTTACGATTAGGCTCTTACCCAAAGAGACAGGCAAAGTAATCATACCTATTGGTTGGATCATTCCCCAAAAATCCGACCAACGCCAGTGTCCATTTGTCTCCAAGCCAACTTGGAGGTCCATTTTCTTATAACAATCATAGAATAGAATATATTGAGCTCGATGTCGACAAATACCCCGCATTGCACATCATAATTAGAGATCGTCATTTGTGATCACAAGGGCATCGTTTGTGAGGTGTCACAATACCCCGCAATCCTCGGTCCAGGTGGATATTCGGCCCTTGACCCACTGTTCTACCTTCAATCGCTCTTGCACCGATCCGTGTCGCCGCTCTCACATAATTTTTCCGAGCTCGCCTCGAATCTCCTTCCCCGCCCTCCAACAATCATCCGAATGACCTCACGCCGAGGTGGGGGTGGAGGTGGAGGTAGTTCCTCCCTCTCCCCCCTACGCTCCGGCTCCCGCCGAGGTTGATGATATCCTAGGTTATCCCTCTTATACTCCCCTTTTTTCTCCTTTTTGTCAATGTACACAAATTCCCTGAGGTGACCTGCTTGAATGAGCCGTTCGATCTCATCCCTCAGGTGTGTGCACCGATCTGTTGTGTGCCCATACTCATTGTGAAATCTACAAAATTCTTACATTTTCGCTTTTTGGTGCCTCTGCGTGCGCTTTGGCCATCTCGGTCGGGATGCCTCTCAATAGCTACCAAAGACACTTCGCCGAGGAATGGACGAAAGGCGTATACTTCTCAAACCTCGCCTTCCCCATTGCCTCGGACCTCGGCAAGCCTTCTCGAGGTACTTTGTCTTCCGATCTTCCTCCTGTCTCTTCTCTTCTCTCCTTCCTCTCTTTTCATTTTCTCGCCTCTTCCAAGTTTATATATTTTTCCGCCCGAGCTAATGACTCGTCGAATGTCTTAGCTTGAGGCTCTATCACTAATGATTCAAAGAACTCCCCATCCTCGGGCCCCGAGCTAGGGCATTAGCTTGAATTTCGGACTAGCTGACGGCACCTCCAACTTTTTGCATTTTGTAAACCTCTCGGATATAGCTCAAGTCCTTCCCCTTCTCTCTCGCTTGATACTAAACAGGTCGGGCGCTTTTGGTACTTACGGCAACTTGTAAAGCGATTAAGGAAAGCCGAGTCAAGTCATCAAAATTCGAATGGGCAGGAGCCCGGTGGCTAAACCATTTCTTGAGCCGATTTCGTCAAGGTGGTAGGAAAAACTCTACACATCACACCGTCCCCGTGAATGCGTGCAAGAGAGAGCCGCGTTCAAAGCGGCAAAGATGATCCCACGGATCTGTGGTACCATCATATTCGAAGCTCGAGCTCGGTATGAGGCGGAAGCTCGTCTGCCATCACCTCTTCCGAGAAGGGTGTCCCCGCCTCACCCGAATCGCCGCCGCTCCCGGTACTCAGCCACCCCCTCCGAGCGAATATCTCGCACCTCACGGTGAAGGTCATCCATCCGTTCGACCAATCTTGGTCGTCGGTGACACATGCTCCGCCCTTGATGAATGTCTTCCTCCGCCATAGTCGCCGCCGACCTCTTTCTCTCCTCCCGGGGGACCACGGGGAGGGGACCACCGGAGGAGGAGGACCACCGGGGGGGACCACGGTGGAGCTAGTGGCGGAAGCATCTCCTCAGCGTCTCTCCACCGTCGCTCCCACGACTCTACAGTGATGAAGCCACCCTGATTGTTCAAAGAACATTGGACTCAAATCTATACTCCCAGGACATAGGCGTATGTCCATCCGCTCCGTCCTCTCGCACCATTGCGCCTCCGCCATTCAGGGGTGGTGGTGGGCGGAGGTGGAACATCCTCTGCGTGACTACGCTGAGGAGTATCTCCCTCGGCGGCGTCACGGTTCAAATCATCTTCCAAACTCCTCCTAACCTCCTCCATAGCCAAAACTCGAATCTCACGTCTCGCTCAATGTTTCCCCATGACGGCGCCACTTGATAACACCCAAAAATTACCTCTTCCCGCCCGATCACCTTCCTAGACGAAAATACCACGAGACGCACAAAGGGGGGAGGGGAGCTCGGCATCTACTCTCCGATGCTTAAGTCGGTCTTTGAGAAGGAAAATAAGTTAGAGAGAGAAAAAGCAATGTAATAAAAAATGGAATTAGGTTAGAATAAACCTGGGCTTGGGCCTTTTATACCTTAGCTCGGATTAGGGTTTTCCGTAAAATCCGGGGGATTAAGATTTACGATTTGGTGTCGAGTCATCATTAGATTAGGATCGGATCTCATTAAAACCCTAATTTCACGCTGTAATACCGGACCTCCGATCTCTCGTAATGTGCAATTCGGCTCTTTGTGTTGATACAAAATCTTTTAAATCTTAACAAGGCATCTCCAGCCTTACACATCTCATACGCCGACCCAACCTATTCTTCTAAGGTCATGCTCAACTGTAACCCGTCCACAACAGGTCGGCTCAACACTGCTAACTCTATACAGGTCGGCTCATCACAACTTGAACTTGGGCCTCGACAGCCGACCCAGTAGATAGGCCCTATACCAATCTCTGCTATAAGCCTCCACGGATCGGCCCATTATTTAACACAACAAATCATCCCAGGTATGGGCCTCATCACTTCGACCCCAATGCGGTATCGTCGGTCGGTCGATGTCCCGGCCTATCGTCGCCTGCATAATCATTTGCCCTTATCGGTCTGAAAACGATGATTGGAGGATAAGACAAACTACGTGTACAATTATGCCATCATAATATACAAGTGACATTCAATACGGTGGAATCGGAAGTGGAACATAATTGTGGAATAGGAACTTTCAATCCAATGTTTGATAGTTTAAAATCCAGCTTTTCTTTTTCTTTTTTCCTTTTACTATAGTCTATAACCAATTAAACAATAATAGGAAATGTAAATAATAATATTAATTTTCTTGGTAAAAATACTTATTTTAATAACAAATATATATTTCCCTAATAATCATATAACATAACAAACACGTTAATAATTTAAATTATATACTCTGATTAAAGATACTATAACAACATTCCAAAAAAGAAAAAGATGCTGTAACAAGCATGATTATGATTCTATATTATATGATACTATTACCACCCCCCCCCCAAAAAAAAAAAATCACCAATAATTCAGTACTCATATTTTTGCATAAATCGAAAGGACAAAAGCCCAAAACATACTCGAGCATAATTAACACATTAACTAGAAATTTGAATCCTATATCTCATATCTCCAATTTCATTTTACCAGCAAGCACACACCATGCAAGTACTTTTTTTTTATAACTCAGCTTTCAGGCTTATGCTTGAGGACAACAGCTCCAGTTCTTTATCGTTGCCACCAAGGTAAACCGCGGGATGTTCAAACCACAAGGACTTTATTAAAGACAGTACATTGATGTTATAGCATATTACAATACGTGCTACACAATAAAAGATGTCAAAACCCTAAATAAAACTTGTGATCCCATACCAACTTTACACACGACCTATGTATATATAGACATTGTGGAATGGAGTATCTCATGTCTGCTGCTGCTGGTTAAGATTCGCCGCTGCAACCATTGACGCCGCCACCCCACCCGGGTACGTTGTCATTTCCATTTTGTTCCTCAGCTCCGCTCCCACAGCTGCGTCCGCGTCTTCCTTGTCACCGCCCTATCGTCTGGAAGTCTCGAAGTTGCATTCTGCACATATATACACAACCATGTAAATGTCAGAAAAATCAAACAATATATGTCGAATTAAATGTGCATAGTTGTCTAAGCTAATTCAATCAAAGTGATTACAATGTATCAAATTGTCATTGAATTGAATGTGCATATATACATTAATCAATTTGTTGGGAAACTTATGGTCCCAAACTGATGGTTCAAATTGAAGGCTATATTCTGAAACTTTTATTAAACTTAATTGCCTTCCAAAATGCACAATCATAGGCGTCTGTTTATTTATACATGTCAAATGAACATTAAATATTAAATTGACACCACTTGAACATCTGAATCAAATTAGACTATTCAAACTACTTATTCAAACTTGGGAAAACTAAATCAAACTTAGAGACACTTAAAGACTCTAAAAACACAAACAGACTGTTGACCTAAATAAATATATGGGATAATTATAAAAACACCCCTGAGGTTTGGGTTAATTACAAAAAAACCCAGACATGTTTCAAAATTACAAAAAAAACCTTCAAGTTTCGTTTTATCTTAAATTTAAGGGGGTAATAGTAATATTTTTGCAAATGTCAAGGGTTTTTTTTAAATGTTTTCGAAAATCACCGGAAAAAATGTCAGATAAAATCTAAACCTCAAGGGATTTTTGTAATTTTCAAAGAACTCCGAGTTTTTTTGTAATTAGCCCAAACCTTAGGGTGATTTTGTAATTTTCCCTAAATATATTCGAAATTCAATTTATATTTCCCACACATAACCATAATGCAAAAACTGATACAAAAAACTCATTAGGCAGAACCGATCGTTTGGAAAATTCATACCATATAAGGTTATTCAGAAAACCATGGATTCAAGTACATTTCCGTATTTGGGACTGTTTCTTCCTGATAATCTCAATTTATTTTGGTAGAGATTCTTATGGAACAATATGGAGCTTGCTTGCTTGGTAATTTTTTAAAGTAAAACATGTTGTTTCATGTTTTTGGTTTTCTACAATAAAAACATCCACTTAAATACATTTTTCTTTAATTGTCCAACTTTAGCACGAAATCTTGGTTACATTCACTGTTCTAAAAGACCCCGCCTAGCTCCGATTAGTCCCTGCTTAGGTGCTAGGCCTCCCTTGTCCGCCTACGTTATTTTTCCAATTAGATCCCGCCCGCCGCTCAGGTCCCGTCTAATCCCGCCCAGGCTTCGCCTAGGCGCTAAGCCCCAATCTACTGCCCAGCTAGCGCCTAGCGATTTTTACAACACTGGTTACATTCTCAATATCACATTAAACACAGATTCCCACTATCAGAAATAGGGATAATTACAAAAATCTCCCTGATATTTGGGCTAATTACAAAAATACCCAGAGATTTTTGAAAATTACTAAATCACCCTTAAGATTTGATTTCATCTTATATTTCCCCCCCTGAAATTTATAGAATATTACAGTTACCCCTTTAGTTTAAGGCATAACCAAACCTGATGGGGTTTTTTGTAATTTCAAAACATCTCTGGATTTTTTTGTAATTAGTCCAAACCTCAGGGTCTTTTTTGTAATTATCCCTCAGAAATATATAGAAACAGGTTCAGGGTGTAAGATTTACGTACAACCAAAACATCGCGAAGCTTTATTTTTTTCTCTTCGGCCATGGTACGAGCATTATGTTTGGCTGCAGACTGAGCTTCTGATGCAACCCCGCCCGGAATTACTTTGTTAAGGCCAGTTGCTCGGCTCTCCACCGCCTGTATCGCCGCCGCATCGCTTTCGTCCACCGGTTTGTCGCCGACAGAAAGAGCCACCGACTCCAGAGCTTGTCCGATTGTTACTACGATCGGATTAAGTGCTGACAGTGGTGGATCTATTGTTTCCTCTTTTTGTTCTGCCACAACATATCTTCCCACAACCTGAATATATTAGAAAATAAATCATAAATTAAAAAATTCTAGGGTAAGCGCTTTCTGGCATTTTAGACTTATAAATGCAAATTTGGTCCATTAACTACAGGAGGCTAGTTAGCAATTTTGATCATGTAAATATGTTAGGTATTAATTTTGGGTTTTAATTGCAAAATTGGTCCATAACTATACGGGACTGGTAATATTCGTCTTGTAGTGTCCGATGTAGCAAGTTTGGTTTCGTAAGTTTTGAATTTTTTTGTAATTCTAGCCTTGTAAATTTTGATTTTGTGCATTTTTGGTCATCCTAGGTTCCTAGGAATTTATACAGTTTTGGTCCCGAATAAGTATTTTCATATTTTATTTATTCCCAAAATACCCTTAAATGTCGAAATAACCTAATATGCAAATGACCAACCAGAAAATGGATGTTGGATCTTTGCAGAATATGCTATGTCTAAGTTTGACTTAACTTGAAAATCTTTGAATAGAGACTAAGTCTAAATTTGTGTAATTAGAAGCTGGCAAAATTAGTCTGTCCTAATGGGCTAGCCCAACCTGCCCGATAATTTGGTCTGGTCGGTTGGGCTTGGATCTGGCTGGCCCGGCCCATTGTCAGCTCTAGGTGTAATAATGTTACCATCAAAGACATATGATTGAAAATGCTATGTTGGCTAAAAGACAAAATATCAAGGACCGAAATTGCCACATATGAGACTAAATTTGCTGGCCCTTAAGAGTTACTTGACTGAAATTGCAAATAAGCCTTAATTTTGATCCCGTAAAATTTACTTTTAATTTTGCATAACTTTAATATCCTAAGTTCTAATTTGTGAAATTTTAGTAATACAAGTTCTGATTTTATGAGATTTTGGTCCCGAAGTGTTTCAGACCTTGTTTGTTTATGTTTTCAAGCCACCATTTCCAATTTTCAATTATTCATAAAAATAGAATCATGTTTGTTCATAAATTTTCCAATAGAAATCATCATTTTCAATTTTCATTTTTCACATAAAACAACATCTCAAACCTATAATTTTAATTCTCAATCCTATACACTACCCTACATCACTCATCGATCACTATTCTCATTTTTTATCCAAATATATATGTGGAACTTCCATTATCAATTTTATCTACTTAAAATATTAACATATATATCTAATTTATTCATTAGCCTCTACAATCTTACACATATAATACTATATATTCAATTAAAATATTCAATCACTATAACTTTTCAAAATATTATATACATAAAATATTACTTCAAAACTACTCAACCAAACATAATCTCATTTTCAAACCAACTTAAAATCCATTTTCATTCACTCATCCAAACATAATTCCAGTTTTCACACGAAAACCAATAAATTCTCAAAATTTATTTTCCAACATTAGAAACTAGAAATTGCCTATGGAAACATAACCATACAAGGCCTCAACCTTTCGCTTTTTTTCTACAATATTCTTGTTTTTTATCCAAAATACCCCAAATAATTATAACCCGTTAAAAGTTATCGGACTAGAACTGCTATACTTACTAAAAAGATAAAATCGTCAAGAATCGAAACTGGCACAAAAATAGTCTAAGGGAACTAAAATTCCAATTAACCCTCAATTTTATTACTAAAAGATGAGGAATTAAAAAATAATTATTATTTGTATAGACATAACCTCTCCACCAACAGCTTCAGTGAAAACGCGTTGGCCGCCAACATCCTCTTCCAAAATCGAAACGCCGTGCTCCCTGGTGGTCTCCGTGACGTCATCGCGGCGGAGCACACCGCGTCGGACATTTACATCCGCCGCCGATTGCATGACGGCGGCGGGTCCGCCTTTCTGAACCTGGCCGAGTACAATACTCTCAGCCGCCTGCGCCGTGGCGGCGTCTTTCGGCGCCACGGGTTTGGAAGCTAATTCGCCGGAGACCTGAAATATATCCCCGTACTTGACGGGATCTTGCTGGGCCGGCGGCCTTTTGGGCTGTTCTTGGCTCATTTAATTTCTTGGTGAACTGAATTGAAATTTGAGGCAATATTAGGGTGAAGCTGTGGTAGATCGTGATAACTGCGGGGTCAATTTGAGAATAAGGGGTAAATGCGCAGATAAGTGTAGTGGAGGACGGTGGAAGAGGTGGTGAGGTGGCGGCGGGGTAGGGTTTTACGTTACACGTGTTGACAAGATGAAGAAAACAGATGAAATGCTGATGTGTAAAAGGTTTATTGGATACTGGTGATGATCGGAATGAGATCTTCTACTTCACTTTCTCTTTTCGATGATTTGAGAAATCTATATGGACAGGTATGAATATTAGCTATTGTTTTAAAAATACCCATCGAGCTCCGATTAGTCCTCGACTTGGCGCTAGACTCCCTTTGTCCACCTACAGTTATTTTTTGATCAGGCCCCGCCTAACACCGCCTAAATCCTGCTTAACCCCACCCAAGTTTCGCCTAGGCACGAGGCCCAACTTACCGCTCGACTAGCGCCTAACACTTTTTTAGAACACTGATATTATCTAATATTTCAAAAAAAAAAGAAATATTTATATTTACTAGATAATATCAAATCTATTACGTATTAACAATATATAGTAATGTAATACTCATTTGAAAATTCTTTGTCCACATTACATATCTATATTGTTAAAAAAATCAGAATCATCTATATTGTTAAAATTAAATTTCACTATTTATATATTTATAATTAATTATAGATTTATGTAATAACATAAGCGTTAAGAAAAAATTACGATCAAACAAATTGACATTCTATCGTAGAGGACCAGATTATCATATTTTACTATTTTATCTATTTCAAGTGTATTTTTGTTGATCGATATACTTTTTATTGATTTAAGAAAATCAAGAAGTGAGTGATTTGTAAAACATTCTCATTAGGTTAGATCCAGAAATAGCGTATTTGAAAGGCTTAATATATGGGGAAAAGGTTAAGAATAGCCTCTTTGAAAGGCTCATGTACAAAATTGGCCTAACTTATTCAAAAGTTTCAAAAATAGCCTTCTTATTTGATAAAACCCCAAAATACCCCTTATACAAGGTTGAAGAAGTACAATTGGCCATGACCTTCACCGAAGATCAGATTACTACAAGAAAGGCATGGGGATTGTGGGTCTGTCTCACTAAGATGGACAAAGTCAAGTTTCCGTTCAAGTTCTATCAAAATTCAGTGAACGGATCATTCCTGTTGAATACTATGACGGGAAAAACTACAAGATTCATGAGAAGACCTATTCGAAAAGAAAAGAAATCTACGTGGGAAAACAAGCTCTAGGGAGTAAAGAAACTCATAGGAAATATTGCAATATGGCTCACATAGGCCATTGGGAACTTGGTCGATCTGAATGTCAAAACCGAAGGAAGGCGGAATTTGGCAAAGGATTTCGGCCAAAAGTCGATCGGAAGACCTGACGACGGAGAAGAAAAGTCACGAAGTATCAAAGTTTGGGGACCACCAAAAAAGTAGATTCCCCAACAAAGTCGGTGGAGACATGTGACTTCAGACAGTAACAACCCGCTCGGCAAAAAGGCGAAAAGTGGGTCCATGAAAGATGTCGTTCAAGTTACTAAAAGACGAAGGACGAGTCAGCATGATTGGGAAGTTTTCATAAAAAACTTCGGATACCAGACAAGAGGAGGCCCAACCCATGTGAAGATGAGTTGGATGCCAACTAATTCTTTGCAAGTGGAGCAATAATTCAAGGATGAAATAGACCTCCACTTAAGGCAATAATACGAACATAGAGGTCTCCTACCTCTATAAATGTCAAGATCTGCAGAAGGCTAAAGGCATCGAACATTTCCCTTAGTCTTCTTACAATAAACTTTCTTTGTAAAATTCCTTCTGTTGTGAGTTTAGAATTATGAGAGTGTTTTCAATTTTCAGTTTTAGTTTTTTAATTTTATGTACAAGAGTGTGATAGCCTTTATGAGAGGCTATTGGGTTTCTTCTCCCAAAGGAGATTCTTGATGTAATAATTTTTCTTTAAGTTCTTAATAAAATAAAGGTTGTTTGTTCAACATGTGTTCATAATGAACTATTGATTCATCCCTTTGAAGAATTACTTTTACGCGCTTGGAGTAGGAAGCGAACTAAAAATTTATCTTGAACGGTTTACGAAGGAGTCGGATAACTTGAGATCATCTTCCCTGAAGTGAGGTTGAGCAGTGAGAGATGTTTGTCAAACGATCTGGGGCGATAATTTTCCATTGGTGGCATTGCGAACCACTTAACGGTGATGTTTTGGTCAAAAGAGGTATGAATTTTAAGGAATTTATTAATTTTTACGGAAGCATGTTGGGCTGATATGGTCGTAATGGACTATTTCCATTTTCACTGTAAACCTTAGTTTGGGCGATAATGAGAATCGAACATCTTTTGATTCTATGACTGTTAAGTTTATCATTGAAAACCCGACATGATCTTTTTAAAACCTCAGAATGGAGCCCCGGATCTAAGTAGGTGTAATAATGCCACGAATGAAACAGGTGAGAAGCGCAAGTGTTCACATTCTGTGATATTTGGAGCAATTTAATCAAAGTTACCTTATTTGTTATAAAGGGTATAATGGAAACTTTAGTATATATTTGAACTCTTTTAATAATGAAGGCCATTCTTGGAACTGAAACTTGGAAAATGGTCATTCTTGAACTTAACCCTAATATATAGGAAGTGTTTGTGAACACCAAGTAAAAGCAATTCTCACCTTTTAGAGAATCATTTTTTTATATATCCGGGGGAATCGACCTGTTGGCCTAATTGGTCGGGCCTCCCGATCAACCCAATCGGTAGAAGCCGATTCAACTATATTCTAAAGTATGGGTTGCACAGGTCCCAAAATTGGAGACCTGGGGGATTTCAAAGACAACCCAACCCAATATTTGCTCTTTGGCCCGATCAAAAGTACCAACAAGAGTGCAGGCTATTGTAACCTCTCTCGTGTTAAATTCGAGTAGACTAGGTACGGCCCACACATAAAGCATACATTATATAGGAGAGAGCTTAAACCTACCAAGTGGGGTTCCATCATAAAATCAATTATTGATAGGAGAAATAGCTCACCTAGCTTATAAAATAGGCCTTCTTTCCCTAATTAATCAATGTGGAATAACTAACAATTGACATATTTCAATATAACGAGAGAGAACTTGGACGGGGAGAAATAATAAGAAAAGAAGAGAAAATGCAAGAAAAAGCTAATATTAGAGCAAAACAATGATGGGTTGAAATAGGCCGACCAAATGGGCAGAATCTAGGAAGAGGAATCGGGCAGGGCGTGGTCACGGTTCTTGGAAGTTGGCTGAGTTCGATTCGGAGCGAAGTGAAGAAGCAGGTCTTTATCGGTTCGGTTAGGTTCCTCCTTTGGAAGAACAGTGGGAACCGCCTGCCCAGGTTCCCGGTTCATGTTCTCGAGTTCCAGTTCCACGGTTCCAAACTTAGGTTCCACGATTAGGTTCCACGGTTCCAACAAATATAATAAACTTTATAATGAATATAGTTTAAATTTTAAGGGTGAAACGAGTCAACAAGAAATACAACTTACATCTACTACAAGAAATAATAGTAAAAAATGTAAGCAAACTATGTGGGCTTTGATTCCACTATATACTAAGAGGATACATAGACAACTTAATAATAATTATTCATATTAATTATTAATATTAAGTTTAATCCCATTTCATTCCTTTTTTTTTTTTCGTATAATTTAAAGTCTTCAAATAATCTAAGATAATATTCTAATTTTGGTATTGAATTTTAATGTGTTATATTTATACAAAAAAATATTAATTTTATTTTTGAAAAAAAAATAAAAACAAAAAAGAAGACGATTCCACGGTTCCCGAAGCAGAAATGGAAGCCATTTGGTTCCAGTTCGGTTCTGGAACCATGTAAACAGTGATCCGAACCAAAGTGACAAAACAGTAAAGATATAAGTCCCAATGTAGAATTTAAACAAACCTCATCTAACCATTATAGTAATAGATTACCATGTGTTCGAGCAATTGTTGGGCCCATAACGCACAGGTTCCTTAGCTCCGCTAAGATTGCACGATTAGATAGGGATAAACATTGATTATGAGGCTAACTGTTACAAGGGTAAAGATCAAGTCAATAGTTTAGGATCGGTTCGAGGCGAGCAAGAGATGAGTAGTAATCTGGGTTAAAAGTAATGTCAAGGTTGAGACGGAAATAATAGATGTTGAAGCACTTGTCATTTATCAGCTATGAATTCAAGCAACATTTCAGAGCTAAGATGAGTACTAAAATGAAAGACCAGGAAGAAAAGAGGACCATTGTACAAGGACAATGAACAATAAGGACTAATATGATAATATTTATATCCTTCTATCAGGGCTAGCATCTTTCTATCTTGGTAAGAAACATCAACAACATTTTCTGCTACACCAAATTCTCTACATGCGAAAAACTCAAGGACGATACATTAAAGACGAAAATGCACCTCTAATTCACCACGAGTTTGTAGATCAAGTGGTATCGCTCACTCTTTCTAAGGTTGTTGACCTGTGTTCGAACCCGGTATCTTTCAGTTTCTTTGAAATTTATCTCATCCTCTCCAACTAGTACCCCCAACCACTATTCCAAAAATCCCACCTAACCCCGATTAGTCCCCACCTAGGCGCTAGGCCTCCCTTGTCCACCTATGTTATTCTACCAATTAGGCCCCGACTAACCCCGCCCAAGTCCCGCCTAACCCTGATTAGTCATGTTTAGTCGCTAGACCCCAATTTGCCACCCGACTAGCGTCTAGCGCTTTTTAGAACATTGCTCCCAACTTATTAAAAAAATGCAGCTCTAATTCTATTCAGAAAACAATCCTAGACAAAAGCAAAATTCAATTGAAATTGAGTGGAAATTATTTTCTCAACCAATCTAATTATAATAATATTTAATCCCATTAAATTGATTTGAATTGGAGAATAATAATTATGCACAATCAAAAAAAATATTTATTCCTTTTTATTTCCCTAATTAATATTAACCACCATAACAGCATAAAAATTGCGTTCTCAAGCATAAACAGAGTAACCTCTAAAAGTGAAAGTGAAAGTGAAAACAAAGACAGGGAGAAAAAGGTAATTTCCATTTACTGTACAAGAACAAGCCTAGTCCCACCTCCGATATCCCCGCCGCCATCCTCGTCAGCGCCGCCGTCCTCCTCATCATCATCATCCGCCGCCCCTTTCGGAACCGTCACCACCAGCTCTCCGTCGTCGTAAGCGGCGGAGGCGAACTCCGGTCGTGTAGAAGCCGGTAGACGAAACCGCCACAGATCGAGCTCCATCTCGGTCCCCGACAAGTCAACGACGCCGTTTCCCTTTATAACAATCTTAGTAACCCCAGGGTAGATCTCGACTGCATCGGCCCTGACTTCGCCGCTGATGTCATCGGTGGCGGCGGTGAATCTGAGGGAGTGAGGGGTTTCGTCGATCGAAACGTCGGCGTCCCAGTGAAAGGGGAGCTCTAGAACCTTCGCGAAGATGTGCGGCAGCCGCCTCAGCTTCTTTTGCCGGCAGCTGTTCGCCTGTGCAAGCACCGATGCGACGTCGTATCGCAGCGTGTTGTTGCGTTTCCTCGGCACCGGGTGAACCTTCATTATTATATAATTTCTCAACAGAAAAAAGAATCAATAAACTAAGAAAAGGGAACAACCCAGATAAAATTTGAAGTGTAGATTAGATTTTCAGGAAAAGGAACCGAGAAAAGTCTGAATTAAGAAAATGTTGAAGAAGGGGGACCGGATAACAATTAGAGGTAAAAATTGGATTTGTGAGAGAAGAGCAATAAATGGGGCGGTACAAGATTCAAGAAATGGAAATGTTGAGAAGATAAAAAAAGGAGAGTACCGATAGATTTTGGATTTGATGTACGTATATAGTTAGAATAGAATTCGTGTGCAACAGTGCAAGAGGAAAGACGAATAGTGAACAGTGTAGTTCACAAGTTCTGTATTTTGGTTCGTGTGGGGTTTATAGCATTTTTGGCTTATTTGCTTGTGATTTTTCTTTTCCCAAATTTTTAGTTTTGAGTGAAAATTTTGTAAAATGTGCAATTGTTTGTCGAAAAATAAAAAAAAAAATTATTTCTCTCCATATTTAATGCATTTTTCTCTTTGTCTTCCACATTTCTCAAATTCCAACCATACTATTTATTTTATGTGATTATTGTTGAGATATGTTATTTGTGAGTTGTCCCACATGGATTGATTAAATGAAGAGAGTCTAATTTATAAGCCAAGTGAGTTACTCCTCCTATTACCAATTGGTTTTAGGATGGAACCTCACTTGGTGGGCTTGGGCTCTCTCCCATATTGGGTACGCTTCATGTGTCGGACTGTACCAAGTCCCCCCAAATTTAACATCTCTCCGCTTGCTATTTGTACAAAGAATTTGGGTAATTTTTTTAACTTTTCATTATTTTATTATCTTTTTCTTAATTTTAATAATAAAAATATATAAATAAGATCCACATTGTCAATTTTTTGTTTAGTTTTTTGTTTTTTAATTCAATTTTCTTGAATTATACTTGAAAAGGCCTCTGATGGCGAGATCTTCTCAAGAATCCAACCCGATCCTCAGCTAGCCTACAAAAGACTAACCGGAGAGAACTCCGGCGTGAGCACTCCGACGATCAAGTTAGTGAAAGGAAGAAGAATAAAGACACAAGTGTATAAAATATAAAAGTTGAATAATAAAATGTCAAGTTGCCTTCATTTCTCACATTCTTCACATTCTTTTTTATACCAAGCCCTTTGGTCCTTTGAGGTCCACGTGTCTAATCGGGATTGAGAGATAGATTAAGGCGGGAAATCGTCAGGTTGACAAAAAGAACTAGTCACATCGGTCGGTCGTCCGGGGGGGATAGTTCTTGCTGTCAAACCGCTTTTTAGGATATTAATTACTTGTCGGTATTTCTCTTGGAGCGATTATTGCGCGCGGTATGACGACATTTAATAACTTCATGGTCGCCCACCTTTTTAGTAACCGCGCCAGGTGGACCAAGGCTTTAGCCTTTTGTAGTCAAGTCAATCGTATCTACTAGTAACTATTAATCGGTCGTCGTCTTTTAGTTACTCTCTTCTGTCGGTTCGGTCGTACCTTACAGTTCTTTCTCTGTCAATTCGGTCGTGCGGCCTTCAGTTACTCTTTGTCGGCTCATCCAAAGCTCTTACAACTCTATCAGGTCGTCCAAAGCTCTTAATAGTCTTATCGAAGTCGGGAGCTCTTAATACTACCAGGTCGGCCAAAGCTCTTAAGATTCTATCAATTCGGCCAAAGCTCTTAGTCTTTCTGTCGGCTCGTCAAAGCTCTTATGATCTTATCGGTCAGACTCTTAATACTACCAGTCGGCCAAAGCTCTTAATAGTCTTATCAGCTCGGCCGAAGCTCTTAATACCCAATCAGGTCGGCCAAGCTCTTATAATTCTATCAGATCGGCCGTACCATTTAATTACTGCTCAGCTCTGTCATATACTCTTTGTTTAGGATCGATCCTTTTATATGTACTTAGATACACCGAATCAACTAGTCCCCCTTCTCCTAGTTTGAGCGTAGGTCTAAACTTGGAGAGTAAGAAATTCTAGGTCTCCCTAAATGTACCAAATCAACTAGTCCCCCAACTCTCCTAGTTTGAGCGTAGGTCTAAACTTGGAGAGTAAGAAATTCCAGGTCTCCCTAAATGTACCGAATCAACTAGTCCCCCTACTCTCCTAGTTTGAGCGTAGATCTAAACTAGGTGAGTATAAAGTACCAGGTCTCCCATGAGCATGCCGCATCAACTAGTCCCCCTACTCTTCTAGTTCAGTCGTAGATCCGAGCTAGTGTTTAATAAATGGTTTTATCATGATTTTGATGATTTTGATTTTACACCAAAACAATGTTTTTAAAGGTTGTCCAAATACTCCTAAATGATTTAAAATGGTTTTAATATTTTTCGGAGTATTTCCTCAAGTTTATTTTCGATATAAAATTGGACAACACATTTAATGTTTTTAAGTCAATGGGTTTTTACATTGAAACTATGTTGTCCTAATACTCCCAATTGATCTAAAATGTTTCTACTATTTTTCGGAGTATTTATTGGAATTTATATCGGACAACACTTTTTGTGTAAATGTTTTATTTCTTCAAAACTATATTTCTAATGTTGTCCTAAATACTCCCGATCGGTTTAAAATGTTTTTTACGAATTTTTTGGAGTATTTCTTGAGGTTTATTTTCGTCAAAAATTGGACAACATTGCATTTAAGCGATCGCCGGTCGACAAAAGAGAAAGCGGCAAGTGCACAGGGAACAAAACATCGAAAGCGAAACTTTGTTCTTTCAGTTTTTGGTCGGTCTGGAACGGTCGCCCTAGCCTTCGACCGGTCGAGGTGCACGCCGACCGTCGCCTGTGTTAATTTTGTCTGCGACATGTTTCAAACTTCTATTTACGTGATGCGGCCGCATCTATGCTTTGACAAACAAAATTCTAACCGTTGTGCAGTGAGACAACTTTTCCCTAAATTGTGGGATTGATTTCTAACAGGTATAATCTTGATTTTAATTGCAATTTTTTTGTAGAAATCGATTCAAGAGGAGCCTATCAAGTATCAATCATCTCCTATAAATAGAGGAAGAATTGAAGAAAACACTGATAAGAGAGAAAACTACAACACAACAAGATACACTAAAGAATACACTTGTTCTTACATTGTCTTATTTCTTGTTGTAATTTGCCTAGCTATTCACTTTCACATTCTTGAGGTCTAGGCTTTTCTTGATTACACTTGCACTCTATTGTATTATCAATTATCGAGTTGTAATCTTGAATTTGGGTAATCATTCAACACAAGATATCCTTGTGAGTGTTCTTGTGGTAAGAGCACACTTGGATGATCTAGGTGATAGGTGCAAGAAGATTGTGGTGATCTTCTTATTGAGGTGTTGAATAATTTGGTATTCTTCAAGGTTGAAGATTGTGGTAATCTTCACAAGGTGCCGTTGGAGATTGTGGTAATCTTCAAGAAGAGATTGTGGTAATCTCAAAGGTGGTGTTGAAGAAGAGTGTGGTGCTCTTCAATGTGTTGTAAGTTGAATTTGTATTAATTTTGGTAATTAATAAAATTCTTTTTATTTTTGAAATCCATCCCGGATATCTTTGGGGTGGTAGAGGATTAGGCCCTAGGTGGGTTGAACCTATTTAAATTGACATGTGTTGTTTACATTCCGCACCTTTATTATTGTGTTTGAGCATTCGGTTATAAAATGAGGGCAAAATCGAAAAGATGGACATAATCTATTCACCCCCTCAGATTATCGTAGCCGCTTGGACTTACAAGTGGTATCGAGAGCCAAACTCTTTGGCAAGCTCGTTTCACATCGCGAGTGAAGAGAAACGATCGTCGGCTACAAATGAAGCTCATCTTTCCGGCACCTCCACCACCAAGCCACCTCGGTTTGATTCCAAAAATTTTATATTTTGGAAAGAAAGAATGGAATGCTACTTACAAGGTTGCAGGTTCGACATTTGGAACACCGTCATTAATGGAGAATCCATTCCGATGAAAGATACACCACACACCTCAAAAGGCTTCAAAAAGCTCAATGATGAAGAGAATAAAATCATCTGCTTAAATGGTAAAGCTCTTAATATTTTAATTTGTTCACTTACCACTTTGGAATTTGATCATGTTGTAGGTATTCAATCGGCACATGAAGTATGGCAAAAATTAGAAGCCATCTATGAAGTATATGCAAATGAAAGGAGCAACTCAAAAGCATCTACTTCACAAATGGATACAACATCAAATCCAACAACATGGGATAAGCCTTCTACAACCTCCCATGATGAACAAGTTGAACAATGCTTCATGGGCATCGAAGAAGAAAACGAGGTAGGTTCTAAACCCTCTACTTCTTATGACCATGAATTGCAAAATGAATATAGTAATTTGCAAAATGATTATGATGAGCTACAAGATGAATTCCAAAACTTACTTGTTAAATACAAAAATTTGAAAAAGGAATTCATTGTTTTGAAAAATGATAAGGATAGTTTATTTACTTCCTATGAATCACTATCATGTGCTCACATCACCACTCTTGACAAGGTTAGAAACCTTGAGAAAGAAAATAGTACTCTTGTTAAGGATATAAATTGCTTGAAAAATGATTTATCTAAATCCAACTTGAGTACCGATAGAATGACCAATATTGTTGATTGGTGTGATAATTCGAAATTAGAACTTGATCATAAGCCTAAGGGTGTCAATCACATGAAAAAGAATCAAGTCTCTAAGCACGTTGGTCATTATGCTCCTAGAATTATTACATGCTTTTACTGCGGTAAAAAGGTTCATACGGTAAATACTTGTCGGGTTAGAAATAGCTCTAATTATTGTTGGAGACCTAAAAAGTCTCAAGACTAATCCCAAAGGACCCAAACACATGAGGGTACCACAAAACAATGTCATATTAGGTACGTGAAATAATGATCGAAGAAAATTTATACCGCCAAGAAGACATCAAATGACCGTTTCATTTGATCAAAAAAGGAGAAACTATTTTTTAAACAAAGCCAATCTCAAGAAGAGGATATAATCAAAAATGGGAAGAACACAATCATTGGAAATGGCAAAGACATCATCAACAAGATGATTTTCAAAGAAGAAGAGATTTTCAACAATGGGAAAGCAACAAACCTTGGAAATGGAGCAATCAAAAAGTCATCATCAACAACGTAACTTCGAGGGAAGATATCATCAACAATGGGAACGACACAACCCATGGAAATGGCGTAATTGGTAACCCGTATCTCCCTATTTAAATATGCATTTTATTCTGTTATTTTGCATGCTTTTATTTGTGTCTTAATTGCAAAATGAGTTTTCAAATATTTATTTTTAATTAAGGTCTTCAATATATACTTGTGCTTTTAAAATATTTTTGAAAAAGAAGACCTTATATGATGTTTTAAAACTCTTGAGCATTTTTGTAGACTAAAGTGTGTTATCATCTTTTATGGATTTTTATGGCATGAGCTTACTTGTGATATCTCTTGCTTTACACTTTTATCATAATGATTTGTCTTTAGATATGTTTTAAGAATTATGTAGGATTTACATATTTTCACAAATGGCCATTTACGTCATTATTTGTCAAGAAAGGCATAAATTATCGAGGTACGTTTACTTGTGCTTACTCTTATAAGACTCGATATATGTATTGCCATGTGCCTATGTGCTTGTTTTTCATAGTATTTCATACAAGTGCCATTAAGAGGATTTTTAGATTTTTTTGAAAGGCACTATTCGATATTTGATTGCACATATTTGCCGTGTCAACTCTTGTTCAAATACTTCTTTTAAATAAGGTCTCAACTATATGATTTCGGATTTTCAAATTTCAAAAGAGACCTTTTGTAGCTTTCTTAAGCTTATTTGAACTTGCATGATTTATTAGACTCTTGATGATCTTCTAAATGCATAGTATGTGTTTCTTGCTTCATGGTCTATATATATAGTGTCTATTTCTACTATGCTCTTATGCAAGATATTTTTGTGATTGATGATAGAGGCATGTTTTTACACTTGGACTATTTTTTCTTGCTTATATAAGCGATGCCGGTAATGAGTTTGTTAAGTTGTGTAGATGAGAAATGAAGTACTCTAAATATTAGTTACCTCAAAATATTTGGATGTATATGTTCTTTTGTGAACACCTTAGACAAATTGGATGCCCTATGATGATAGTAATGAAGTAGACAAAAAGGGTATTCCGGAACAAACTCGATGACCAAGGCAACATTGGTCGAACTAAGACGAGATATTTTTCCAAGTTGATGCAAGATGTACTTGAAATGAGCATGATGGGGGAGCTCAATTTATTGCTTGGACTTCAAATTATTCAATGCCAAGAAGATGATTATATTGAACTCTTGAAGGAGTTAGGCATTGAAGAAAGAAGAAATATCTCAACCTCTATGACTATAGATTGACAAAGGTTGAGAAAGGCATGTCGGTCGACAAACAAATTCGAGGTATGTTTTCTTGTATTATTCCTATAGACTCGACATTCCATATGCCTTATGTCTATATGCTCGACTTCAAAAACTATCCCAACGAATCTCATTAAAAGTGCCATTAAAAGAAATTTTCAAATATTTGAAAGGCACTTCTTCGTATGACTTGTTATATCCAAAGCTTTAAAATGTTCTTATTTTTTCAGGATAACAAGTTCGGTATCTATTATACGGTTATTCATATTCAAAATTTGGTTCGTCATAGTCGAACTAAACATATTGAGATTCGATATATTTTTTAAGGGATTGTGATTTTTTAACAAAAACTTGAGATGTGTTTAATTAGTCTCAAGGATAACTCGCGGACTTTTTGATCGTTAATCACGAGTATTTTACCTCATTTTGAGCTTGATTATGACATAATGTATATTGAATGAGGTCTACGTCTGCATTTTGCACGTTTTTAAAACTTAGGGGCGAAAAATCGGATTTTTGGTTGAAAATTCGGATTTTGAAAAAAAACTGACAGAAAGTGGGCTGAAAGGGTTGAGGGGTCGCCCTCAACGTCGACCCGTCGCCCTAGGCTATAATTTGGATTAAAATAGTTAAATGTCTTGATTCGTTCGTCACTTTGACACATTTTGGCCATTTTTCGTCCCCTTTGCAAATTTCACACACAATTCACTTCAAATGAGTTTTGATGCATGAATTATATATTTTGGGGATTATCTAGCTCGATTATCATCATCATTGCTCATCTTTACCGATTGAATGGTAAGAATTTCACTATCTTTAGCTCAATTGGGTTGAACCCTTGAGTTTGTGGCTTATATGTATTTTTCTTGATATAATTCATATATGTTTGTGATGAGCTTATTGATTGTTGATGAATGATATTTGTTAAATTGTATTTGATGATGAAAAACTTGGCTCGATTTCATTTACAAGGGCTATATATAACTTTTTCTATTTTTGACGCCCGCCAAGTGTTCGATAAAACGTTTCAATGAAAAATTCATCACCTACATGACTCTCTCGATTTCAAAAGTCTCAAATATTTATAGAGATCATGTTTTTGCAAATCAAATGATTTTTCATAAGCTTCTACAAGTCGTATGATTCGACTCTTCTATTTGGTTTAAAAGCTTCAATGTTCAAATGGCTCGATACATCGGTTTACTTGCACACTTTGATAAGAATATATGATGTATTTATCGTGCTAACATTCTTTTGATGATTCCAAAGGGGAGAAACAGGTTATAAGCTCATTAGCTCATAAAAGCTAAGATAAGCTTAACGAAAAGAAGCTATAAGCTATGGCTTCATAAAGCCATAAGTTGTGGATCATATTTAGTCCACTTGGTGCATTATGGTTATGTATGAATCATGGTCCATTGGTTGTAGTATGGACTTATATACGGTTCTAATGATGTATCTTTGTGGGGAGCTTTTAAGTTATTGATACTTAAGCTCAATATCGAAAAGCTAATATTTTAGCTTATGTTTAAGTTGATCAATGTATTGAGAAAGTTGCTCAATATTGAGAAAGTTGCTTCTAAAACTCGCTAGGCGGGCGCCAGGCGCCAGACAAGAACTGGGCCTAGGCGCTGGCGGGGCCTAGAATTAAGGCATAATTACCTATTTTTATTTTTTTAAAAAAATAAAACCTAATTACTAATATTAAAACCATTAGAAAATATGACCAAATAAACTCAAAAGTAAAAATAGTGATAACTTTACAAGATTAAAACCAACAATTCAAATGCATTCTAAAGTTCCAAACAACACGGAAATAGTCATTAGTTAACAATTACTAAGAAGTAAGAAGTAAGAAACAAGAACAACATTCAAAATCCAAGATTTGATTCTTTTGAACATGAACTCACAAATAACAAAACAAGAATTGTATTCTCCAACCGACATAAGAAACAAAACAAGCACCACTAGCTTAACTAGAACGTAAGCGATACCGAATGGATCTTCTTCTTCTTCTCCATAATTTTCTAATACACGCTCTTCATCCGACTCAAATTCAAAGTCGTTCTCATTCACTTCCTCCTCATCTTCGGATTCAAAATCATCCTCCTCAAGCTCTCTCACTCTAGAAGTATCACCATCAATTCCATCACCCAACTCATCTTCATCATCATACAATCCAGAATAATCCAATCTTTTGCTTTACTTGCATCACTAGCAAGTAGCACGTCAACATCCTTCTCTTTTCCCCTTTTACGTTTATTCAATAAACGTGAATTGAATTGGACGTAGACTAGATTGTTTAATCGTGAAACATCTAATCTATTCCTCTTCTTAGTATGTATCTGTAAATGAAAAAAAGAGAAAAAAACAGATAAAGTAGAAGTATTTCAAAAGAATGAAAGCAGTTAATAAAGTAAACTCTAATAGTAAAATTTCTAAGTTTCTAACCCTTCGAATGCACTCCGGTTTCTTTCACATCCGGACGAGCTAGTGGTTAGTGACAAGATCCTTATAGCAATTCTTTGCAAGTTAGGTGTCCCATGACCATAATTTAACCACCAATTTCTTTGCATGAAGTTAGAACATTATAAAATAAATAATAACTTGATAATTTTAAAAGAAGAATTATGAGTTATGTAGATGTTTCTTTTACGGATCAAACTTGTCATCATTTACTTCACACTTTTTCTTTGCAATGGGCTTCGCAAAAACTCCTCCTTTGGTTTTGTAAATGGGCAACTCAACATTCATAACTTTATTCATCAAATCAAAGTTGCCATGACAAATAATATCAAGGCAATCAAGAACTCCATCTGAGATAACTTGATCCAATATAATATTGGGATCCTTATAATGATAGTAAGGATTCAATAGATAAGCCATCAAGTGCAATGGAGTGTCAACTCTTCCTTTGATCTTTGCATCCATTATGTCCAAGATAGGATCATAGTTCTTGGAATAATTATTCAATGCATTTTTATATCTTCCTTTGCTGTTGAAGCTCCCCATATAAAAAGCCCATTGATGGTTTTCTATTTGCATCAGCAATACGAAGCACCTTCACCAAAGGTGCAAATACCGTCAAGCAAGATGTCACACCATTCCAGAAACCAATAGCCATCAAAGATTATAACTTGCTTGCCCTTTGTGATCTTAGACCATTTGCATTCATCCCATTCAGAGCTACTAAACATTGTTTTCAATTGAGCCTTTTTCTCCACCAAACTCTGCAAACTAAGGAATGAAGAAGCAAATCTAGTGACTCTTGGTTTCACTATATCTCTTCTTTTAGTATAAGACCTCATCATGGCTAAGGTCTTATGATGTGCATAGATGAATATGGTCAAAGCTTTGGCTTGATCAATGATTTTCTTAAACCGAGGTAGTTTTGCAATGCCCTAGAACAAGATTAATGGTGTGCGTGGCACATGATGTCCAGAAGATAGTTGGCCTTTTCACACGCAACAACGTTGCCGCTCCCATATTGTTTGAGGCATTATCTGTCACTACTTGAATGACATTATTTGGTCCAACTTTCTCAATACATTGATCAACATACTCAAAAATCATTTCACACTTGTGCGCTTACGTCTCGAAGATTCCTTAGAAGAAAGAAAAATTGTCCCAATCTTAGAATTGACACACAAGTTCATTATGCTTCTTCTCTTTCGATCACTCCAAGCATCAGTCATAAGTGAGCAACCATTTTTTCCCCATTCATCTTCATGTGGCTTTACTTTGACTTTGGTTCTCTCAATTGCTTTTTTCAATAAAGGCTCTCTCAATTCATATTGACTAGGAGGTTTCCACCTTGGTCCAAATTGACCAAGTGCCTTCAGAAAGAGCCTGAAGCTTTCAGTCAAAGGCATTGAAAGATATGCCGCTTCATAAATCCAATCAGCTACATAATTCTTCACAAAGATTAGATCTCTCTTTCCAAAGGGCATCATGTATGTTTTGTTCCGTGTTGTCTTTGCCACATTCAAAGAAGCTTGGGGATTGATGCATGTAGCAAATTTGTCCATTGCGCCAAGAGAACGCGGTGGCTTCATGCTCCCTATTGACTCTCTCAGTTCATCCTCTTCAATACAATATTCCTCCAACCCATTAATATTGACACTAGCAATCAAGTCTTCCTCTTGTTTTTTCAACTTTTTCTTCTTGTCTTTTACTTCATTAATAGCATTTCTACATTTAGCTTGATCATCTGTGAAGCTTTGGTACAAGAAACAACATTCCTTGGATGTGTCTATGTGCTCTTTCATTCGATTTAACACCCCGGACATAACCTTTCCACACAACTTGCATTTTACCCCTGTCCAAGTTAGATGGATCGGCTAGGATGCCATATTCCCAACCAACATCATTTGACTTAGTTTAAGTGGTGTCTCAATCTCGAGATGGTGTATTACTAGTGGCGAAGCGAGTTGAAGACATCATTGTGCTAATTCTTCATTTGGTACTTTCATCAAACACCTTGTAGTCATACACATATGCCATTTTCTTTCATGAGTTCACTTCTCAACTTTATCAAACACAATGGACATTCAACTTCATGCTAAGAGAGTTAACACTAAAATCTTGAATTTGCAGAGAATCAATTAACTTAACACAACAATCATCAAACAATACCCCTCCATAATCTTACTGCCTCAAAAATCACAATAGATAATTTTTCCATTAAATAAAAGGAGAATACATATATCTTACTCCATTACTCGTCGTCGGCGGCGAGAGGAAGAAGCGGGGTTGCAATTCCGACGGGAGTTTGGGGATACGGGAGCTTGTGGTGGGGGTTTTTTTCACTTTTTGTTTTGTTATTTGTTTGAGACGGGAGTTTGGGGCGGGGTTTTGGTTTTGTAATTAGGCTTTCGAACTTTTAGTTTTAGGCTTATTAAATTAGAATTTGATTTTTTTAAGAGACCAAAACGACGTCGTTTTGGTAGAGAGGATTTTTAAAAAAATAAGAGCTCATTTGGCGCCGACTTGCCCGATTGGCGCCGCCTAGAACGCCTAGGTGCCGAGTTGACCGCCCGGACGATTTTGTGGCCGATTTGTAGTTTTTCTCCTCGGGTGGGTGGGCGCTAGCGCCTAGGGCGCGCCTGGCGCCCGCCTAGCCCGAGTTTTAGAACTTGGCATTTAGGCGGTCGGCCATCGGTCGATCAAAAAGCGGCGTGCACTGGGAACAAAACATCGAAACGAAACTTTGTTCTTTCGGTTTTGGTCGGTCTGCAACCGGTTGCCCTAGCCTTCGGCCGGTCGAGGTGCACTTCGACGGCCGTCGCCTGTGTTAATTTCTTTGCGACATGTTTCAAACTTCTATTTCGTATGCGGCCACGGTCGCCCTATGCTTTGACAAAGACAAAATTCTAACGTTGTTGCAGAATGACTTTTCCCTAAATTGTGGGATTGATTTCTAACAGCTATAATCTTGATTTTAATTGCAATTTTTTTTTGTAGAAATCAGATTCCAAGAGAAGCCTATCAAGTATCAATCATCTCCTATAAATAGAGGAAGAATTGAAGCAACACAATAAGAGAGAAAACTACAACACAACAAGATACACTAAAGAATACACATGTTCTTACATTGTCTTATTTCTTGTTGTAATTTGCCTAGCTATTCACTTTCACATTCTTGAGGTCTAGGCTTTTCTTGATTACACTTGCACTCTATTGTATTATCAATTATCGAGTTGTAATCTTGAATTTGGGTAATCATTCAACACAAGATATCATTGTGAGTGTTCTTGTGGTAAGAACACACTTGGGTGATCTAGGTGTTAGGTGTGAGAAGATTGTGGTAATCTTCTTGTTGAGGTGTTGAAGAATTTGGTATTCTTCAAGGTTGAAGATTGTGGTAATCTTCACAAGGTGCCGTAGGAGATTGTGGTAATCTTCAAGTGAGATTGTGGTAATCTCAAATGTGTTGTTGAAGAAGAGTGTGGTGCTCTTCAAGGTGTTGTAAGTTGGATTTGTATTAATTTTGGTAATTAATAAAATTCTTTTTCTTTTTGAAATCCATCCCGGATATACTGGGGTGGTAGAGGATTAGGCCCTAGGTGGGTTGAACCTTTTTAAATCGACATGTGTTGTTTACATTCCGCACCTTTATTATTGTCCTTGAGCATTCGGTTCGAAAAAGAGGGCAAAATCGAAAAGATGGAGATAATCTATTCACCCCCCTCTAGATTATCGTAGCCGCTTGGACTTACTGACTCAGGTGAGTAAAATATATTAGTTTTTCGATTCGCTTGATGAATCGGGACGACCCATTTCGGATTTGTGAAAGTGTACCCACCTCTGCGGCCAGGTTGTCGGGTAATGATTTTGAATTTCAAAAGTCTTCGATTCTGCGTCGACACGCATTTAATTATGTCACTTCAAACGCCCCTTCCTCTCTCTTCACCCCTAGTTGATCTACATATCATCCAGCGGTTCCTATCCATCCTCCCTTCATCTTCCTTGATACTCCTCCTCTATAAATACCCCTATTCCCCTTTCTCACTCCATTTTCACCATTTTCACTCCTCAAGTTCCCTGCAACTTTGGTTCTTTTCCCCCAAAAAAAAAATCGAGAAAAATTCGTCTCACCCTTTCATCGTCCTTGAAGTTCCTATGGCCAGCAGATCAAGTAAGTTTTAATTCTTACTTCATCTATTCTTCTTCTTTTCTCTTCCTCTCTCCCCTTATATATATATATATATATATATATAAAAGTTTGCTTTGCTTGTGTATATATATATATATATATACACGTATACGCCTAAATCCATTTGCATGCTTCCCTCTTCCCTCCCGTGCACTTTCCGCCCTTCTTGTTCGGATCGTGATCTTTTAATCGAGTTTTCTACCCATTTCCCTTCTTCTATAAAAATGGCTTCTTCAAGTAACAATCCAGCTCGACCAAACATTTATAGTACCTTATCGCAAGAGTCGCTAAATAATCTCTACATCAATGCGGGCATACCTGATTCTTATGAGCTACGCCT
The DNA here is from genome assembly GCA_016081115.2 of Rehmannia glutinosa. Classification (NCBI taxonomy): domain Eukaryota; kingdom Viridiplantae; phylum Streptophyta; class Magnoliopsida; order Lamiales; family Orobanchaceae; genus Rehmannia; species Rehmannia glutinosa. The sequence goes on along the minus strand of CM071924.1, from coordinate 96,143,218 downwards.
TCCTGGGCCCACCGATGTACCATACAGTCCTCCCTCGGGGTTTGCTTGTTTTTTGTGGAGCAACTCGAGGCAGGGCTCCGATTTTCTGTTCCTGACCTGATCTGTCGAATCTCTCGAAGCTTTGGTATCCCCCTAACCCAATTGGTCCCCAACTCCATTAGGTTATTAGTTAGCTTCTCCATGATACTTCAACACTCACAAGAAGTGCCCACACCCTAACTCTGGTGCACTTTCTACCAGGCTAAAACTTCCAGCACTCCAGGCTTTTTTAACTTTACTAGCAGGGGTTTAGCCAAGTTCATTGATGGCACTCCCTCTTCTAACAAGTATTGGAAGAAGAGGTTCTTTTACATTTCTTCTCCTGAGCCGTGGCCCTTTGCCACTCGCTGGATCGATGACCTTCATCATCAAGACAGGGGTGTTAAACCTACTCCGGCCACCTTGGATCTAGTCCGGCATTTAAACAATGACCATTATCATGCCCAGCTCTTGGTTGAGTCCTGGCCTTTACTGTATTATTTCCGTTTGAGTCCCAAAGCGGTAGATCTACCTGGGGACCTAGGTATACTTTGAGCAATTTGTTCCTTCTTCTTTTTTTTTTAACATATTCTAATACCTCATCTTTGCTTTTACAGAACAATCGATGCAAGAGAGGCTAGCTCGGGCGGCCGATGCGAGGAAATCTTGAGCCGCCCATACACCCTGAAGGGGAAGGGCACATCCCTTTGACGAGCACTCCCCGGGAGCAGGTCCCTCCTGCTCCCCATACTCTAGCTGCCTCGACTCAGAGTCCCCGGAGGCAAGCCTCTCACAGCCATTCTCCTCCTCCTGCTGACCTGGTCCGTCAGAGAAAAAGGTCCCATGCTGCATCTAGCTCGGGGGCATTTCACCCCTTAAGGCCCCGACTCAATTTGGCCGATCTCCCAACTGGAGAGGGGGATTCCCCCCTCAATATTATGGTTCCAGAGCTCAATTCTACCTGGGTGGAAAACCTGGTCACTCCGGTCCATCGGCGAGGTTTAGGGAATGCGGACATCCAAGTCCGTATTCGAGACATGGTCCATCACGCATCTCGGGTAATAATTTACAAAGTCTTAAGTTTTATTCTTATTCGCTTCAGCTTGCTTACTCATTTAGCATTTTCCGGATGATTCTTACTATGGGATCAATAGTTTGGGATGCCCGTGTAGGTCGGCGATGCTACCGAGCCGAGGCAGCCAACGAGATCTGCAAAGATCGATTCGACCGGTGCAATCCGGATCTACTACCCCTGGATACGAGTGCGAGAAGGCCTCTTGGAAATTCAAAGCACTAAAGGCCCACTCACTAACTCGGAGGACAAGGTTAAGGCCTTAGAAATGGAGTTGACAACGGCTCGAGGGTATGTTATCCAGGAGCTAGGGAAGAAGGGAGATCCATTTGGGTATGGGTGGCCGAAGAGTGGCGGCAGGAGGAGAAGGAGAAATACCTAGCTTTTCCGGCGAATACTGGACCGGTGGTCGACGCCGCTCTTCGCTACCTTGAGCGAGGCATGATCATCATGGCCAAAAGGGCTCAAGCGAGGACTCACACTCGAGGTCCCACGACCTCGAGGAAGCGATCAAGGAGTTGCCGTGCCTCTAACGAACAACGGCTAATCGCCAGGGGGTGCTCGAGTCGGCTCGGCTTGACTCTTGCTCAACCTTCAACCATTACGTAAGTTGCCCTTAACTACTCATCTCTCTCGAAACACTAAGTAGCGATAGTGAGGGGACTCCGATCCTAGTCATGATGTGCAGGCAATGTGGCGCCCTAAATGTTTCAGGGCCTTTGTAATTATGTTTTGTTAATGAACCTATGTACTTAGTCTTTGTTAACTATTTTTCTTTGTAATATTTGATGCATATTTTCTCCGTTCGATTCGACTGCCGCTTTTTGTTTATATTTCAGTAGTTGGCCTACCCTTTTTGAGATGACTCGAGCCAAGCTCGACCTCAGGGATTTGAGAGGCCCCGTGCGGTTAGAATTTCCCCAATGGACTGAGATGGTACGAGTGAGCTCGGCCACTCGGGGGTTTGAACTTGCTTAACCCGGAGATGGAATTTTCAAGAGGACTGAGATGGCACAGTGAGCTCGGCCACTCGGGGGTTTGAACTTGCTTAACCCTCGGAGATGGAATTTCCCAAGGGACTGAGATGGTGCAGTGAGCTCGAGCCGCCACTCGGGGTTTGAACTGCTTAACCCCGGAGATGGAATTTCGCCTGAGGACTGAGATGGTGCAGTGAGCTCGGCCACTCAAGGGTTTGAACTTGCTTAACCCTCGGAGATGGAATTTCCCCAAGGGACTGAGATGGGCAGCGAGGCTCGGCCACTCAGGGGTTTGAACTTGCTTAATCCGAGACTTGCTTAACCCTCGGAGATGGAATTTCCTCAAGGGACTTGAGATGGTACGAGCTGAGCTCGGCCACCCAGGGGTTTAAGCTTGTTTAACCCTCGGAGACAATTTCCCCAAGGGACCTGAGATAGTACGAGTTGAGGTCGGCCACCCAGGGGTTTGAGCTTGTTTAACCCTCGGAGATAGAATTTCCCCAAGGGACCTGAGATGGTACGAGCTGAGCTCGGCCACCCAGGGGTTTGAGCTTGTTTAACCCTCGGAGATAGAATTTCCCCAAGGGACCTGAGATGGTACGAGCTGAGCTCGGCCACCCAGGGGTTTGAGCGTGTTTAACCCTCGGAGATAGAATTTCCCCAAGGGACCTGAGATGGTACGAGCTGAGCTCGGCCACTCAGGGGTTTGAGCGTGTTTGACCCTCGGAGATAGAATTTCCCCAAGGGACCTGAGATGGTACGAGCTGAGCTCGGCCACTCAGGGGTTTGAGCGAGACCTGGAAAATACTTTGTATAGCTGCCAAAATATTGATTTCATTCAGACTGGTAAATCACACATAAAATTTTCTTAGATGACATACATTCCATAGCCTAGGAATTTTAGTACCTTTCATATCTTCCAATTCATAAGCTCCTTTAGCAATTACCTTAGTGACCTTGTAAGGCCCTTCCCAGTTTGCCTCTAGCTTTCCCACCAGCCAGAGCGTCGCTTGTCTTAAAACCAGGTCTCCTACTTTGAAACTCCTCTTTCTTACTTTCCGTAAATCGTCGTGGCTTTTAACAAACTTTTGCTAGCTTCCATCTTCAAATAAGCTTGCTCTCTCCTATCTTCCACTTGGTCTAATGCCTCCATTAATAGCTCTCGTATTGAGTTCTTCCTCAAAGTTACGGACGCAGCGGTGGCTTTCCATACCGATCTCTACCCGGTATGACAACTTGATCCCATATACGGACTAAATGGGGTTTCTCCCGTTGCCTCCTTGGGAGTAGTGCGATGAGACCATAACACCGAGTGCGGCTCGTCCACCCATCCTCCTCCCTGCTCGTTCGGCCTTGCCTTGATTCCTTTGACGATAGATCGGTTCGTGACCTCTACTTGCCCATTTGCTTGGGGTGGGCTACGGAGGTGAAGTGATGTCGACTTTCATCTCTGCTAACCATTTCGATCTTCCGCCCTGGCGGAGTTCCGTTGTCCGATATCGATCTCTCGGCCACCCATACCGCTAACCAAATTTTTCCAAATGAAACTTTTAATTTGCGACTCGGATAATTCCGCCACGGGTTCTGCTTCCACCCATTTGCTAAAGTAATCCACCGCTACTATTAAGAATTTTTCTCTCCTGTTGCCCTAGGGAAAGGTCCCACGATGTCTATTCCCCACTTTGCGAAAGGACATGGTGAGCTCATAACCCCTAATAGTTCTGTTGGCTGATGTATCAGTGAGCTGTGTCTCTGGCAACTATCACACCTCCTTACCATTTCTCGGCGGCCTTCTTCCATTTGGGCCAAAAATACCCGGCTCGGACCACTTTTTGGCTAAAGCTCTTTCCCCGATGTGAGCTCCACATGCACCCTCATGTATCTCCTCAACACATAATTACCTTCCTCTTCAGATAAGCATATCAGATAGGGTAGAGAGAAAGCCTTTTTATACAATGACCCTCCGATTAGCCGAAATCGCATGACTCTTGCTTTTAACCAACTCGCCTTCCTCTTATCCTCGGGTAGGTCGTTCGTGTTAAGTACTTATGGAGATCGCTCTCCAATCATCCCCTCTCCTATTTCGTGATCTCGCTCCGATCTTTGGCGGTGCTATCTGTCGAACCGTTATGTTTCGTGATTCACTTTCCGAGCCGAGCTAGCCACTTTCGAAAGATGATCCGCTTGGTGTTCTCTCCTCTTGGTACTTGCAAGTAATTCAAATTTGTCGAACTTTTTTACCAACTCTTCCACCACTCCTACATACCTCCTCATTCTATTTTCTTTGATATCGAAGTTTTCCCGACACGATTAGTTACCAACATCGAATCGGAGTATGCTATTCTGACCACGACGCCCGAGATCTAATGCCATTTTGAGTCCTCTTACCAAAGCTTCATATTCGGCCTCGTTATTCGACGCTTTGAATCAACTTAATCGCGAACTCCGGATCTTCCCGGATGGATTGGTCGGGACAATCCCCCGCATCGCTTCCCCGATTGAAGCGAGAACGGCCCACGTGCATTAACCATACTTGTACTGAGGAGCTAGGTTCCGAGGCCATTTCTTGCAAAAAAATCCGCCAGAGCTTGTGCTTTGATGGCCACTCTAGGCCTATATTCCAAGTCGAATTCCCCCACTACTACGGCCCACTTTATCATCCGACCTGACACTTCTGGTTTCCCCATGATGTGCCCTAAAGGCATATTAGTAAGCACCACCACTTTGTGAGACAAGAAATATGGCCTTAATTTTCGAGTAGTCGTCACCAAGGCCAACCCTCTTTTTTCTATTTCTGAATATCTTGTTTCCGCCCCTTGCAAGACCTTACTAACATAATAAATCGGCATTTGCTTATTTCCCTCTGACCTTAATAAAACAGAGCTGACCGCCCCCATTCCTATGGAAAGATATAGATACAATTCCTCACCTCTGCTCGGTTTGGTAAGCAGCGGAAGTGCCACTAAACAAGCTTTCAATTCCCTAAAAGCTTGCTCGCACTCCGGTGTCCATTCGAAGTTTTTAGCCTTTCTTAACACCTTGAAGAAAGGGAGACTCCGCTCCGCCGACCTAGAGATGAAACGACTCAGTGTTGTTATACGCCCCGTGAGCTGTTGTACCTTGCCGACGTTCGTGGGTAATTCCATTTCTACTACAGCCATTACTTTCTCAGGATTTACTTCGATGCCCTTCTCCGTAACCATGAAACCAAGGAACTTTCCAGACCTAACACCAAACGAGCACTTAACTGGGTTTAATTTCATTCCAAACCTCCTTAATACTATGAACGTTTCTCCCAGATCTGCTATATGGTCCTTCTTCTTCCTACTTTTTACCAACATATCGTCAACGTAGACCTCCATGTGACGGCCCAACTGGCTTTTGAATACTCTATCCATTAACCTCTGATAAGTAGCCCCGACATTCTTTAGCCCGAATGGCATAACTACGTAACAATAAGTCCCCGAGGAAGTGACGAAGCTCACCCTTTTCTGGTCTTCCTCCGCCAACCTGATCTGATGATAGCCTTGGTATGCATCCATCATACTCAACAGTTTATACCCTGTCGTTGAATCCACCAATTGATCAATCCGAGGTAACGGGTAATGATCTTTGGGACAAGCCTTATTGAGGTCTCTGAAGTCGATACACATCCTAAACTTTTCACCTTTTGGAACCAGCACCGCGTTAGAGACCCATTCCGGGAATTGGATCTCCCTTATATGTCCAGCTTGTAACAATTTCTCCACTTCTTCTTGAATGATCCGATCCTTCTCATACCAAAACAACCTCTTCTTCTGTTCGACAGGTCTCACTAAAGAGTCCACGTTTAAATGGTGCTCCACCAGGCTAGGGTCGACCCCTTGTAAGTCTCTTGACGACCAGGCGAAGACATCTCTGTTCTCTCTCAGGAAGTCCACGATTCCTTCAGTTAGCTCGGATCCTAGTTTAGTTCCTATCTTGACCACTTTTGACGGATCTCCAGGGGTTAGCTCTACCATCATCAACTCTTCTTCGGGCCTGACACTGAGCAGGTCTGGATCTTTTTTCCTTTCTTTTTTTCCTATTTTAATGGGCTTAGTTTCCTTGTTCATTTCTACCACCTTTCTTTTGGATTTCCTCTGCTCTCCCTTCCTTACTGCCTCAACGTAACACTTTCTTGCCACCTGTGCATTTCCCCATACTTCACCTATCCCATCTCCTACCACGAACTTAAGTTTCATGTGGAATGTAGATACAATAGCTTGAAAAGAATTAAGGGCATGTCTACCAATTATAACATTGTAAGTGGAGTAAGAGTCCACAACAAGAAAAGTTACCATCCGTGTTTTTTGCATGGGGAGATCTCCTAGAGACATAGGCAAGGTAACTTTGTCCGAGCGGCTCCACCATTCCTCCTTCAAAACCGAGGGGACGGTCTCTACGGCTTGATCTCCATTTCCAACTCCATCCTTAGGTAGGCTTCATGAAATAATACATTGATCGAGCTTCCCGGTATCACCATAGCCCTGGCTACCTTCATAATTTGCTATGGTTGTTGTAATTACCATACTTCGTTATCGCGATGGACACTGTTCATCTTTTGCCCGAAGGATATCTCAGGGCCTTCCTCTTTCCCCAATATCGAGCACCTCTCCCGAACCTGGCGTACGCTTCCGCGCTTTTTGATTTGAATCTCCATCGGTCGGTCCTCCTACGATCATATGAATAGTTCCTCCGGATGGAGCGGCTTGGCGGAGGAGTGGCCATGTTTACCCCGGTGAGGCTTTGTCTCTTCTATCGGGACTTGTTTGTCCTGGTTGTAGCTCGTGCTCTGTTTAACCCTTGATTCCGCAACCATCCTTTTCTCACCATGCACTCGATCTCATTCCTTAAGTGCATTCTGCGATTCCTCGATGGTGTGTCCATACTCATTATGAAAGTCACAAAAGAAATTGGACCGAGGTCTAACGGGAACAGTAGAGTAGTTCCCGGCCATTTCAACTCTCTATGCCCCTCTTGTTGCCATTAACACTGTGTGCACGGGGCGATCAAGGCGTGTACTTTGTTAGGTCGGGCGCCCGAGGTTTGATCCGGGTTTTCCTTCCAGAGCTCACAAAACCGCTTATGCCCTACCGATGGCACCTCTACCCTGTCCTTCCTCTTTTCCCTACTTTCGTCCTTCTTTCCTTTCTGTGCTTCCTCCAAGTTCACGTATTTTTCAGCCTTGGCCAATAGATCGTCGAAATTTTTAGCGGGTCGCTTAGCTATTGACTTGAAGAAATCACTTTCCTGCAATCCTTGAGATAAGGCACTGGATAGCACCTCTTGCGTAGTTGAGGGTACATCCAGTGCTGCCGAATTGAATCTCTTCACATACCCCCTAGGGGGTTCATGCTCTCCATGTTTTATACCGAAGAGGGTCAGAGCGGTCTTTTGATGTTCCGCGAGCTTGCGAATTGGTGCAAAAAGGCTGAGCTGAACTCATCAAAAGAACCAATGGTATCGTTTGGGAGTTGACTAAACCATTGTTGACCTGATTTAGCCAGGGTGGTCAGAAAAACTCGACATTTCACTCCATCCATGTATCGGTGCAGCAAAGCTGAATTCTCAAACCGACACAAATGCTCCCATAGATCCATGGTCCCGTCGTAGTCATAACTCGATTACTGAAATTAACGGGGAGATCGTCCGTCATGACCACTTCCTTGAACGGATTCTCTCTTTACCACATCTTGCCCCGACATTCGCCGCCTTCTCTCATCTCCTCACCTCTGCTCGAAACTTCTCCTCGGCTCCGACAATGGTTCCTCCCGGTGGTGCTACCCTATCCTCCGCTCGACCCGCTTCCATCACAGCATCAGCCTCTTTTCTGGCCCATAAGGTATTGACCGCGCTTTGAACTATGGATGACAACGGGTCCCGCGAATAGGGCCTCAAGTTTGCCACCGGCATTCTCTCATCGTGAAGTGGAGAGTGGAAGGCACCCCGATATGGTAACTCCATCTCCACCGCGCCGGGGTCGCTCTACCCGGTATAGTGACTCCATCTCCGCCGGGGTTACCACCACCCCATCGGAAGATCCTCCCGCACCAACCACCTCTCGCCTTTCGAACCTAAACCCGACATTCTCACGTCTTATACTCAATTTCCCACAGACGGCGCCACTTGAAAAGGCCTGCGATGGCGAGATCTTCTCAAGAATCCAACCCGATCCTCGCCTTTTTCGCAAAAAGACTAACAGAGAGAACTCCGGTGTGAGCACTCGACGATCAAGTTAGTGAAAGGAAAGAAGAATAAAGACAAGTGTATAAAATATAAAAATTTGAATAATAAAATGCGTTCTGCATTCATTTCTCACCTTATTCCTTCTTTTATACCCAATCCCTTTGGTCCATTGAGGTCCACGTGTCTAATCGAATTAAGGCGGAAATCGTCAGGTTGACAAAAAGAACTAGTCACATTAGTCGAGGTCGTCCCCCGGGGGATAGTTCTTGCTGTCAAATCCGCTTTTTAGGATATTAATTACTTGTCAGTCTTTCTCTTGGAGCGATTATTTGCGCGCAGTATGACGACATTTAATAACTTCATGTCGTCGCCCACCTTTTTAGTAACTTCTGCCCGGTCGACCAAGGCTTTAGCCTTTTGTAGTCAAGTCAATCGTATCTACTAAGAACTATTAATCGGTCGGTCGTCTTTACAATTCTTTCTAGTTACTCTCTGGGTTCGGTCGTGCGCCTTCTAGTTACTCTGTCGGTTCGGTCGTCTGGCCCAGTTCTTCTTTGTCGGCTCGTCCAAAGCTCTTACAACTCTATCAGTCGTCCAAAGCTCTTAATAGTCTTATCGTCGGTCGTAGGAGCTCTTAATACTACCAGTCGGCCAAAGCTCTTAAGATTCTATCGGGTCGGCCAAAGCTCTTAGTGCTTTCTGTCGGCTCGTCAAAGCTCTTATGATCTTATCAGTCAGGAGACTCTTAATACTACCAGGTCGGACCCAAAGCTCTTAATAGTCTTATCGGCTCGGGAAGCTCTTAATACCCAATCGGTCGTGCCAAGCTCTTTATAATTTATCGGATCGGCCGTACCATTTAATTCTTGCTCTTTCTCGTCATATACTTTCTTTGTTTAGGATCGCTCCTTTTATATGTACTTAGATACACCGAATCAATACTTTACAATAATATTTCCACAAAGAATTCGACAAACAATCAACATCTTTAAAAGATTATTCGTCACATTTCACATACACAAATCATTACTTTTTTCTTTGCTGTGTGCAAATGTGTGTAGTGTGTGCAGTGTGTAAATGTGTAGTGTGTATAAATGTGTAGTGTGTGCAATGTGTGTAAATATGTCCAGTGTGTGTAAATGTGTGCAATGTGTGTAAGTGTGTGTGAATATGCAAGTGAGCATAAATGAGAAAGAAGAATGGATTTCAAATGACTAGGTTTTGGAAGGGATTAGAAATCCTTTGAAAATGAACTAAAACTTAAAAAAGGATTTCAAATCCACTGATTTGGATTTATATGACAAACAAGGTGTGAATTAGCTAAGGATTTCAAATTCATCCTCCCAAATCCCTTCATCCAAATCTCCTCAGCCAGGTGCACTCTTAGTTTATATTATTAAATATATGTGATAGATTATTGATGGGGAGGGATACACTACACCCTACATCCAAGGAGCATGATGGCGGATTGTGTATTATAAGCGATGGCCAAGTCCCTCTTCCCTAAGAATGTCTTTTTAAAGACAAACTAGTAAAGCTTAGGTCAAAGCGAATAATACTTTGAGCAAGTCTCTTGTGAGACGGTCTCACGGATCTAAATCCGTGAGACGGACCTTCTAAGGGCTCCGTCTTGAGAACATGCACCATGAAAATAAATTTAAAAATAATAATGAACTTTGAAGAAACAAAAATAAACCCTAAAAACATGAACCATGAAGAATAAACTCGAAAAACAAAAATAAACCCAAAAAATAAAAAATAAACCCTACAAAAACCTAAAAATCCTAAAAATCCAATTCACTTAAAAATAAACCCAAGAAACAAAATAAACCCTAAAAACACAAATATAAACCCTAAGAAAAATAAAATCGAAAAAAAAAAAACCTTTAAAACTTTCACAGAAAGAACAAAGTCTCACGGATCTAAATCAGTGAGGACCGTCTCCCCACGTATGATTTTCTAATACTTTTGGGACGGACATGCCTTTTTAAGGACAAACCCCTTAGGCTTGGGTCAAAGCGGACCACACTTGGACAGACTGCACGAACTACCCATGCCACATCAATTATCAATAAAGAAAAAATTGAAGCAATAGAATTCATAATGTACTAAGATAATACAAGTAAATCTTTATGATTTAATTTTTTTACTATTCAAGTGATATAATTCAGCTAATTTAATATTTTCACATCCAATTCATAGTATTATGGATGGTCCCATGGTCTTTGTGGATGAGACCAAAATTGTGGACAACTTTACGACCTCATATTCGGCTTCAGTTTAAAGAGTTTGGAGTTATTATGTAACATTTTTCTGACTCTAATTTTTGTCATTAAATTCTGCTTGCAAAGAGTTTTGAGAAGGGGATGCTTTTTATAAACACTTTATAATGGAAGATTGAAACATTTTTTTTAATCTCCTCATAAGGTAATGTACACTGTATTTATAGTTTGCACACATAAATCAGGGTTTAGTGAAGTGATAATTGTCATGAGACGTGAATTAAGAGGCAATATTTTTTTTTCTGATTGCATCTTTTTTGGTGTTTGTAGTGGATTGGGTTTTTTTTTTTTGGCAAAGTATTTTCTTAAGTGAAACAGTGAAATACATCATTACGACTAAGTATGAAATTAATCAATAATTTATCTTAATTAAATATTAATAAAAAATTACTATATATAAGAGTAGGAAGAAAAAAACCACACTTTTGAAGAAATTGAACATCAAAATTTTCTCAATTTTATCACTAAACCAGAATTTTATGAGTTGTTCATCAGGTTTTTCCTTCACTCAAGATCATATTAATTACACATACAAAATAAGAAGAAAAAAAGAAAATGGGTCAGGTATATGCTACACCTAAAACTCTTAAGCACCTATATTTAGTGTAGCATCTATCATTCATGTATCTTATTTTTTACAAAATGGAACCAATTTTTTTTTCTCCACACACTTATTAATGTATATACATATGGTGTCTCATGGAAATTAAAAAATATATATATTGTTATGCGAGAAACCTTGGCATGCATCGGTCTTAAATGTTACTTAATTGATAATTACATGTTTGACGTAACTTAATTTAGTAATTTCATTTTTAATAGTGCTTTAAGCGTCAACAAAGTCATTTTTCAATAATGGATAAAAAAAAAAAAGTTTCTAACCTGTAAGTGTCAACAAATTCATTGTTCTATAATCCAAACGTGGCATAATCTACAACATATTGATACTTGACAAAAAAAAATTGATACTTAAAAAGTATTACCTATTTGAAATTGTTACATATTGATCAAGTGCTGCAAAAGTGTTATATAAATATAATAATATGAAATGTGTGTGTTACAAACACGTGTCGTAATGAATCTTATATAAAAAAATGATATACTTTTATTACATAATGTCACTTATATTGTAATGGACGATCCAAAAGAAAAATGATTGGGCCAAGTATTGCAACTTGAAAGCAATAAGCAATGATTATTAATTAGACGAGCAAAATTGCTGATTAATTATCCCAAAGAACACGTATCTAAATCTTGTCCTTTTGAATTATGTTTACTACTTTTGTTATCAATCATACGTGTACGTGTTATCTTAAAGAATCTCTAGCTAAATCATGACCATCAACCTGAATTTTTTTTTTGTACCCACCTATAGTTTTGGTTGAATGTCATTATCAATTTTATACAATTTGAATTTTATACTCTCCTAATTTTGTATGTATTTTAATAATCCAAAATTTTGAATTAGAAGTCTTTTCACTTTGAAAGACTTTATACTATCGCATGTCACATCCACATTCCACACTCTTAAATATCTATGGACTAAATCAATTTGATTTAAAGAAATTTATTTGAAGCGAACCTACTCAAAACTTTGACATACATAATTTTTCCACTTCTAATATATATCAAGAAAGCCTGTTATTATATCCTTATTTAAAAATATATATAATTTAATAATTATAAGTAAATTTGTGCAAAATGTGCCTCAACTCGTGGTGACCCAATCGGTATGATGGTTGGGCTGAAGTGGGTCATGATTTTCTAGGCCCAAGAAGGTGAGTTTATCTTGCCCGACCCGATAGCCGGGGATTGGTCCGGCCCAATAGCTCGGGCCAACATTTTTTGTGTACAAATGTACATATAAGACAGGTTGAGCCAAGTATTTCCATGGCCCGAGCAAAATTGAGTCGGCTATCAGGCCCTTTCTAATTGCCATCACTGAAAAGCAGGCTAGCATAGCATGGCGAAAAGATGCTCGACATTATTAAAACCTATATTATTATACAAGATCGCTAGCTCTACATGGGATAGACTTCATAAAGAGTACGTCGGTAAAAAAAAACATGCTTTTGGGCTCAACCTAGTCCGAATTTTTTCAAAAGTCTGGTGGGCTCGAGCTGGGTCAGCCCGTCCCAACAAATTTCAGAGCTCTAGCTCAAGACAATACTGTGAAAGGCTTTCCAATGGTGAAATTCTACAAGTTTGAAGTTTTGAACTACAACACCCCCACTGAAATGGGCCTAGAGGCAAATGGACTATATTGGTTTATTGGGTTGCTAATGACCTGGGCCATTTATGGCCCATAAGAAGCCACTCTCCTTACAAATAAAGTTTTAAAGCACGAGAAAACAAGAAAATTTCCTTAAGAACAATCACTATTTGGCTAAACATGGAAAAAAAAAGGTACATAATTCAATATCAGTATTCTTATACTAATTATTTGTTTATTCCCAATGCTGTAATGATTGAAGCAACCCCAATCATGTTTTTGTCTCTTAAGAAAAGTAAAAGCATCAATACCTTTATTTAAAGTTGGAAGTATTTTAGCCATTTTGACCTTTTTCTTCAATTTGAAAAAAGGAATAAGTGCTTAGTGTATGTTATAAGGACAACATGTGTACCATTTTAGGCAACTATGGTCATGTATGGTTGTGTTTCCAACCCCTTTTTTCCACTTTCCAATTATTTCGAAAAATGAGTTTATGTTTGTTTCAAAAGTTTTTCAGTAGAAATGAAGTTATTTTCAGTTTTCACTTTTTATGGAAAATATTCTTTTGAAAACACAACCAAACAATTTTTCATTCCAATTACGCAAACCTAGGTAAAAATACACTATAATCACGCATGAGACCTATGTCAAAAATAAATTTGAAAACTATAACCAAACATCTTCTCATTTTCAAACAAATTGAGGCAATGACCAAACATATTCTCAATTCTCACACGAAAACCAATAAAGTTTGAAAATTCATTTTCCAACACTAGAAACTGGAAATTGGACTTAGAAACACATCCATACATCCCTTATGATTCCAGGACCATAATGTACATTAAAGCGTTACAACAGTTGTCCTCTTTTTAAACGCTACACAAAAATTGTTAAAACCTTTTGAAAAAGGATGGAAAATACATGTTGAGAATTTTTTTTTTTTTTTTTGTTTTTTTTGGAAAGAACATGTTGAGATTTTTTTTCTTTCTTTCTTTTGTTTTTCCAAAATAATGTACTTTGAAAGAATATAATGAATATGAAGAAAATATGTTAAAAACTTAAAACTATCATTTTTCTTCCAAGAAAATATAAAATATGAATGAAAAAAATGTGGAGAGAAATACAAATATTCTTTAGAAATGTTGGGCCTTAAATATGAACTAATTTGAAATCACTGGGGGCCCAGTGGCCGCGGATATTACTGGACAGTTCTCATATCCCCGTTTTTTTTAAATGCATTGCGTGAAAAATCACTTTTTATTCACATTTATTTTATTTTTATGATGTATATAAATAATATGAATCTTATATTCAGTACATTGCAATTTGCATCGCATAAAATATTGAAGAGATCAAATATTAATATGGTATCACTAATTGAGTGTACATTTCATTGGCATTGGATAATTTTTAAAATATTTGATAAACTTAATTTATTTTCAGAAAAATAATATATACAGTTTATATTTAATATTAATCAACAACGAATTCATAATTTATTTTGTTTGTATTGAATAGAATAGAATAGAATAGAATAGTCCTCTGAATTCAAGGGGAAAACTTGAGGCCCACCGTTGGACACAACTTTCCAGGACATGATTTTTTATCATCAATAATTGCCCATTAATTTTGTTGGGACTCTTTCAATGGACCATAATGTCTGTTTACAATAAGTTTTACTTGGTATACATTGAAATACTCGTTTCTTGCCGTGATCTTTCAGTCATAATATACTTCAATTTGACCTAAAATTCAATAGTATTTGAATTACATAAATTATTTTGTGGAAGTCTATATATCTTTCTGAAAAAAAAATCAACCCCCGTTGGTAGAGCTGGCAAAAAAAACCCAGCCCGAGTTTGGGGCGGGTTGGGCTACGATTTTCCAGGTCAGAAAAAGTTCGGGCCGATTGGCCCGTGGCTCGGGTTTGGCTCGACTTTTAGCCCGACCCGACAATATTCATGTACAAAAGATATTTTCGGACTAGGTTGGGCCATTCATTTTCCGTGGCCCGACCAAAACTAGGCCGATCGATCTAGCCTAAAAAATTTCAAAAACCCGATGGACTTGGATCTGACCAGTCCGGTCCATTGCCAACTCTACCGTGGGAAATGGGGGGTGTTTGATGCTACCCAAGTGAGTTGTGTCCAACCCCTCTGTGATTTTACCAAGTGTCCCACTGTGACATATGCATGTATTTTTTTCAAAAAGGAAATTAAAATGGGGACACATGTCGCGTCACAAAGTTGGCGGCAAGACTACCCACAGGAAGATCTACTTAGGAAATGGAACATAAGACCTAATAATTAAGGGTCTCTACCATTCCACTAGGGCAAAACCATGAACCCTGATATTGACCTATGTTGTCTGGGTCTCAATAGTATTATTTGTACTATTTTAAGTTATACTGATACACATATTAACTAGACCAAATTTTCATAACAATGATTGGAATTTGGAAAGAGACTTAAAGTTATGCTTGATTTTATTTTCTGAACAAACTCTAATAAAATAGTATCCACAAGTCAATAATACTTTGAAATATAACATTGCAAGAAAACAAAAAAAAAAATATTTTCATCTCAACTGAAAAATACACCATTTCAAAATAAATCCTCAAAACAACTAATTATGATCCAAAACATTGCCTACACTTGCATGAATTCCTGTTGAACTGCGAAATTAACAATTGAAATGAAAAAGATAAAGAATAAAAGTGTGATAGAATGGCTTACTATATTATCCAAGATAATAAGGTAACTTATGCGCATAATTACAAAAAATGAAAAAATGTGCATCAAATGTTATTAGAATAGCATGTTTATTATATTTGTATTTGTAAGGGTATAATAGTATTTCTATTTATTGTCTTGTATCCCCAGACAAGAATGTCAATTTTGACCCGACCCGCGGGGCACCCGCTTATTTGGGTCGTCCTATCCCGTAACCCCCAAGCGGCGTGCAGGTATCACTCGTAAGGGCACCCATACCCGCCCCGCCCCGTCTATATTTTAATATATTTAATATATTTTTTGCATATATAATATATATTATAATATAATTTTTATCTTTTAATATTATATCTAACATTTATAAATTGAAAAAATTATTTTTTGTAAAGAATATTTTATAAATATATTAAAAATAAATATTTTATTCTTTTTTTTTCATTTTTCTATTTAAACTTATTTAATATTGGGCAGGACAAGCCGATTGCACCACCGTGTACACCGCGTGCAGTGACGGATCAGAAATTTTTTTACTATGTGGGCACAAAATAAATACAATTATAAATTATGTAAAAAGTAAATTATGTGATACACTTCATCTTTTTTTTTTTTTAAATTAATATATAGGTGTTAAAAAACTATACAACACTAATAATGTTATATATAATACTATTAACACTTTTTAGGTAATGTTATATAATTATTAATTATTTTAATTTACAATATTATTATTGTTATAATTTTGGGTACCCTATTAATCTAATGTTATATAATTTATAAATGCTATAATTATATAACAATTTTTAAAAAAGAAAGCTAACAATGTTATATAACACTCATATTAATAGTATTATATTTTTTTTATTATGTAACACAAATAATACATATTTATATAAATAAAAAACACTATGGGGGACCAAGGAATGTAGATCCGTCATTGGCCCCTCCGAGGGTCTAGGTACTAAGTATCCAATCCGACCCGTACATTGCCATCCCTAGCCCTAGGGGATTTATTATCCTTTTCACTTTTGTCATTTGTAAAACTTGAATATTGTTGGTGGCTTTGCTTCTATCAAAAACCCTAGCAATTGTTTTTCATCTTCATTTCTTGGTCTCATTTTAAATACAGTTAACCTAATAAATGTATGGCTATTTCTCCTTTAATTAATTATGTTAAATCTTTTTTTTAAGGATTTTTAAATTACTTTTTTTCCCAAAGTTCCTTGGAGGGCAAAACTGTCATGTCGTCTTCATTTGTAGTTGAACGTCGGTTTCAAAACGTGAGGGGCGTTAAAAGTAATTACCACTCAATCGCAGGGCCCATTTGGTAAATTCGTCACTCCCACTATCGCTAGGTGCACGCCGTTCCTATACATGAGATTTAAATACAACTCTGAGCCCTCACAAAAAAAATTACAAAAGAAAGGTTTCTCTCATACTGCAGTGGTGAACTTCCATGGCTTTCTCATTTTTCTTCTCATTTTAGAAAAAAATATATCAGTCTCACTTATAAGTACAGTCTGTATAGAGAGAGTGGGGGAAATTCGAGTATAAGATCTGTACTATTTGCCTCTGTTATCACTCGAAAAATCAGGTTAGTTTTCTAGATTGAATCGTTTTTTAGCTGATTTATGATGTTTTCATTTTGTGTTTATGTGTTTTTGTTTGTTTATGTGATTTTGATTTCGTTTTGATAGTTATTTCGTTTTCATTTCTGTGTGATGTGTGTAGATCTGAAGAAACTGAAGAGTGACGGTGCGGTTATTGTGCATACACACATATATAAATATATGTTCGATGTATCGGTCGGGTTTACTGAAGTAGTTGTCGATTTGCTCAGATTTTGGTGGTTATGGAGGAGATCTAAAATTTCTGATAGTTTAAGATTCATAGAGTTTTGAAAGCTGTTAAGTTGTTAGATCTTTTTTTGGAGTTGTTTTAGTTGTAATTAAGATTAGTGAATAGGATAGGAGTACCAAACGGACTGAGTTGAGTTTATCCTGTAAATTGCTTGGGATGGAGACTCTTGTTGCGCATCATAGGAATCACCATTATAGTAGAAACCGTGGCTACAGTTCGACAAAATTTGGGTCGTTTGGCTCACCTCCTTCGGGCAATTTTCAGGGTATTAATTGCAGAGCATTTCAATCTGGAGAAGGGTTGCTTCCAACCCCATCCAAAGATAGCTCCACTACAACACCTGTTTCTGAAAAGACCTTTTCCGCCTCATTTTCGCCCAGAACCCCATCTCCATCTCTTAATGAAAGCCAAAATATCTCAAAAAGAATTGCTAAAAGTAGTACAATTTCGATACCAGTTAAGTTCATGTTCGAGAACAATGAAAGAGAGCTCCATTTCTCTGAGCGTTGGGCTGGACCTGCTTATTCAAATTCACCTCCCCCGAGTTCTTTGCCCATTCCTAAGTTTCAACTGAGGCCTAAAAGAACTGTTTCCCTTGACCTGCCTACTGTGACCTCAGAAATTAATTTGCCCCGCATGGCTAAATCTGCACCTGCTTCCCCAACGAGGGAGCGAAGTCCTTCTCCCTGTCATTCCTTTGACATTTCTGATTCTTGTACTGAGACAAATATTTTCCCCTGTGATACCGTTGACATTTCTGATTCTGCTACCAAGACCCTTCGCCGCATTCTTAATCTTGATAATACTGATGAATGAAGGGGTATGGTGGTGATTAGGTGGCCAGTAAATAGGGAAGTTGTGATTAGTTGTAGACTGTATATATAATAAAGAGGATCGGTCAATGGGATAACTTGTTACTAAGAGTTGATTAGCGTTCTGAAGTAGTGTGGCGTGGTGGTGCAAGAGCTGTGGTGCCTGGTTGTTCGACTATCTCCAAAGCCTCTGGAAATTGAGGAAATATGAAATGTGTTTGGTTGCTCAGAAATGGATTTTTTCTAGGGAAATGTTGTGAATTGAAGGCATGGATTGATCGGCGGGATGATGTAGTTGAATGGTGATGGTAGAGTTGACATGATTGTTGAATTGACTGCGGCTAATTCAGGTTGGGGAAAAGTATCTGCTATTGAAAGTAGCAATCAAGTACTTCAAGTTTATTTTCGTCACAGGGTTAATTTTTCCTTACCATTTCCCCCTTTTAAGCAGTTTTTCTTATACTTGTATATACTGTAGAAAACCTAACTTCGTTAGTTTTAGTAGGGTTTTCTTTATTCTCCTTCCAGTCTAGTATCTCACTCTGATGTTCGGGTTATCCTCAGTTAACCTTCTGTTTCCTTTGTCAAATACCTTCTGTAGTCAGGTATCAACTATATTGTCTCTCTGTCCATGGTTCCTGAATAGGTTCATCAGCTTTCCTCGTATATTCTTATTCTTGCTATTAGTTTTATTTTGAATTAGTTACTTGCTTCTGTATCTTTAGTTTTCCCTTCGCCAAATTTTCTGGTTTTTGATATAGAAAATTGGGAAGGGAAATAGAGATAGATGATTTTTCCTTTTTTCCTAGTTTTTGGTTCCATTCCTGTTGGTTTTCTCTTGCAAGCTTTCCTAATTCTCTTTGTTGGACGTGGGTTAGATGATCTTTCTGCTTGTAGTCCTTAGGCTTGATCCATTCTGAGCTGTGTCTTGTGACCTTGCCCGCTTCTCTTTTTCGGAAGTGGGTTATACCCCTTTGTTCCCCTTGTTCTAGAGTTCCAATGGAGATTGTTGATCATACCAAGCTGTTCACAGGTAATCTTACTTAGATTATGCTTTACAGTCACCTTTTTTTTTTTTTTTTTGTGTATTACTGCATACATGCAGGTCCTAATATATACGTTTCATGTTTTTACAGTGCTTGTACCCTACTTGTTGTTGATGGAAGAATGAGTCTACAAGAAGGCTTTATCAGTACCTTGTTGTTACCCTGATCTTTGTAGTGTTTGGTTCTTAATTTCTGCTGTGTTAGTCTGTTTTGAACCTTTGTGCATTTCGTTTGACTCTTTGTGTTTCTCAAAGTAGGAAACTCTATTTCAGGTTGTATCGTTCTAATGTCTCGTTTGAAGTTTGAACTTTTGTGTAATTTCGAACCCTCGTTAGGGAAGTCCCTTATTATTTTTTGTCTGCTTTCTAATATTTTGACTCTGTTTTTTCTTTTTCATTTATAATTTGATTTTGCAATTGAGTATATTGAGGATGTGAATTTCGCTAGGTGCACTAAGGTTCGATGTATGAATGTTCATGCATGTGCATGTGAAAAGTAAATGTATGGGATTGAATATTAGGGGTGACAATGGGTTGGATTTGGGCCTTAACATATAAGGTTTTCAAGGACCTGGCCAATTTGTAGACCCGTTAAAGCACTTGATTCGTTTTATAACTTGAGAAATATGGGGAAATTTATTTTTATAATAGAAATAATATTATTAATAATGTGTTTTAGGTGAAAATTTACAAATCTTATAGTTACGGCAACAGGTTATATAATTCTTTTGTTCAAAGTATTTTAATTTCAATTCTTTTATAAAATTGATGAGGTGGTGATGTGAACATCAAGTATAGATAACCATAGATGACTTTTAACTTGAATTTTCTAAAGTATTTAACTTTACGTTACCTGACTCAATCATGGTACCCACCCCTTTAAATTTACTTGTAAAATTACTCCGTGCTTGTCTTTTGGATTAAATTAGGGTGACAAATCGTGTGATCATGTCGTGTTTTAGTGTTATCTATTTCATTTGTTTTTAAATTTGACAATAATTATAATTTTAACTTAATTTTTAATTTCGTGTTCGTGTCTTGTACCGTATCATTTTGTGTCATATTTTATCGTGTTTTATCGTGTTTTCTATTTCTGTAATCGTGTCAGCTCATTGACAGTCCTAGCTTGAAAAAGTCTTTTGAAACTTTCATGAAGATAATAGAATACCCCATTTTAATATATATTTGTGATGCTACTCGAGCAGATAAGAACTACTTTTCAAAAGCAACACAATTTGCAGTTCTTATACAGTATGTTGTTACCAAAAATGATCAATAAACATGAGCTATTATTCTGTCACACACTATTAACAGTTGAAATGTCAAAAACCATGGGCCATGAGATAGTAACTCAAACAAAACTCCAATGGGGTTCATTTTATAATACTCCCATTATCTGTATATGCAAGGGAGAGGGATTCAACAGAACCAGCACAAGATTTCAAGAAACCAAAAAATAGAAGAAAAATATTTCACATCGATGTAAAAAATTTATTCCCTATCAGGGCAGGGAAATTTGATATCTTTAGGCAAAATCCTTTTGTGAAGATGCTAAATTCCTCTGATGCAAGAAAGTGAAGCACCAAGAATGAGAATAATATAAATAGTTCTAAAAAGCATCATCCATCTCTGGGTCCTTCATTCCATCAAAAAACATTTCTTGGCAACGGCATTCATGGCTGCAAAAGGCTTTCTCACCTCTGAAAACAAAAAAAAAAACTTAAATTAGAGGAATAATATTTTTATCAGTTTTGAAGTAAACCAGAATATGTGAAGGAAATTGAATTATTCCAAATAATAATGGAATTGGATTAATATCATTAAAACCACTAGGTTGGACCAGTCTGATGTACTTCAATTATTGCAGTTCAACAAACAAAGTAAAACAATGATGTGAGATATAACCACTACAATACAAAATTATGTGAGACCAATCATTCATCTCAAGTGATTCCATGAAACCATAAAATAAATTTCCAATAAAATTTTTCACTCTGTCCAAAACATGCTGAAAAAACCCCACTTTAAAGATCTAATTATTTCTGGGCTCAAAAACCATGATCCATCCACACCCCTCAATATTAAATCCCAACAAGAACTACATAAGATAAGCATTAAAACATGAAAAAAAAAATGGTATCGCTGACACTTCGAACCCATTATCTTTCAGTTTATTTGAAATTTATCCCCTCCCCTCCATCCACTACTCCCAACTTATTAAAAAAAACATGAAAAAAAAAATAATTGGACTAACCTGTAAATGTAAATATCTTTGCCTTGTCCAAGAATATCCTTGCAAGTGTGACAAAAACTCAAGAAATTATCTGATGGAGAATTTAAATCATTATTCTCAAAACCCTTGTGTTCATAATTTTTTGCATCATCCCCACAACAGCTCTCCACAATACAATCATCAAATATATGAGTGGTTTTAGGGTTAGGCCCATGAGTGATCACACAAGTATAATCCTCAGAAAGCTCCATTTCCTTCAAAGACAATTGCCTAGTAAAATCTTTAACAGGGGTGCTAGAAAAAGGGCTCAAGAACTGAGAATTCTTGGTCTTGATCCCAAAATCGGCCGGCGATTTAGGCGATTCGACCGGAGAATAAATCGAAGATGTTGGATTTATGACTGGGATTTGAACCTTAAGCTTTGATCCATGTAAAGCCATTCTGTTGATTGGCTTGGGAAAATTTTCAAGATCATTTTTTTCTTCAATAATTGAGTCAATTAGGGCTAGCCCAATGGCTTTAGTGTCCTGTTTGGTGTTTGGGTTTGGGAATTTGGACAGATTTTTGTCATACCCAAATGGGTTCACAAAACTGGAATTTTTTTGGGTGTCAAGAATTGAGGTTGGGCTCATGACATTATTATGAGTCTCTGTGTCTGAAAAAAGATTCTTGTTCAAAAACCCATTGAAAAACCTTGGAGAATTCAAGAAAGATGAAATTGGTGAGGTGGGATCAGCCATTAGGGCTTGTTTGGTTGTCACTGCCCTAGATCTATTTCTCAGCATCAGTACTAATTTTTTTCAAGCTGCAAATAAAACAAGAATGAAATTATAAACCCTAAAATTAAAAATTATCACAAGAAAAAGGGTAAAAAACAAAAGGGGGTTTTGCAAGAAAGAGCTAACCTGGAACTAGTGGTGTTATGTTAACCCCTGCAAAAAAGACTTCTACTTTACTGAGCCTCAAAAGAATCTAGAGCCCAAAAATTAATCATAAACCATAAAGAAATAAAAAAAAGTAGTAAAAAAGTTGAAAAACCCTGCTAGATTTCATTAGCCTCCATTTATTTTAAAGAAAAATGACATGTAAACAGAAAAAAGCTCCAATCTTTTTTCTTCTTTTTTTCAAGAAAAGCTACATCAAATGCAAATAATCAACATCAAATTTATACATTGATGATCAAACAAGAAAATATTAAACAAGATTTTGCAGAGAAAGAGAAAGGGAGGAAATATAGCTTGTTTTTGGTGCTTTTTAAAGAAGAGGAAAGCATTACTTGATTGTTTTTGAGAAAAGGATAGGAAGAAAATAAAAAGGAAAAAAGCCAGCAAGATAAGGGCCCCACATGATTTCTCCACTTTGATAATTATTTTCTCATTCATTTTGGACTTTAGCATTCATTTTTTCTTTACAATAATGATGATTATGAATAAAAATATT
The DNA here is from genome assembly GCA_016081115.2 of Rehmannia glutinosa. Lineage (NCBI taxonomy): Eukaryota > Viridiplantae > Streptophyta > Magnoliopsida > Lamiales > Orobanchaceae > Rehmannia > Rehmannia glutinosa. Next base: position 96,120,331 of record CM071924.1, on the reverse strand, counting down.
TGGAAGTCGTATTCGAAATTGCAGGCAATCCCAACGTATATAACTAAGAACTGTGTTTATAATTTTGCAAGTGACTTTGTATATGATGTTAGGCAGAGATGAATATCCCTTCTTCATTTATACTGCTGATAATCTAGTTGGCTTAGCGACCTCGAGGTTGTAATTGCATCTCAAGGTGTTGGGTTTAAACATGGAGTGATTAGTTGAAGTTTGTTCCCAGATATTAAGACCATCCCAGTAAAGTCGAATGTCCCATAGTCCGAAGAAAGTATGGGTCTGAAAAAAATTATACTATTGATGACATATGCATGTCACTCCAAGTTAAAATTAATGATAAAAAAGTCAAAAATTTTCCTAGAGTGATAATTCTTGAGATGATTTAACTCGACAATTCAACAAATGTTAGACGACCCGAGGAGAGACCTTCTTTCTCAAGTCGTATGCAATTGGAGAATATCCAGAGCAAATGAAACAAAATTTGAGACCAATGAATTGAGAATACTTACAAATAATGGGGAGAGAATTTTTTTATACCTGAGTTAATAGGTCGTATAAATCTTGTAGGATAAAGTGGGTGTGTGACAAGTATACCGAATAATTATATAATCCAGTAATAATTAATAATACTGGATAATTAATTAAGTAATATCAAAGTTAAACAATGTGTGAAATAATTAAAATAAAAGGAAAAAACAATTTTGTTTGATCACCTCTATAAAATAATATTTCTCACCATATCAATCTGCAATAAAAAAACTAATAATTTTTTTACTTGTTTTATACTATTTATTCAGTCCATCTATTGAATATTTCTTTGTATGTGAGCTCTTTTGTCGTTATTCAATCAGTGGCCCTCTATCTTACATAATGATGTAATCTTTTTTTCTCTCTCACACACACAGACACGTACAAGAAAGAAAGAAAGCAAACCAGGTGGGCTAAGCCACCTAGCCACTACATGCAATCATGGGATGGAGGTCAGGGGTTCAAATCCCTGTTCCATCAAATTGTTTGTGGGGTGGAGGTCAGGGGTTCATATCACTTCTCCATCAAATTGCTCCCGGGGCATATGCGGTAGTGAAGATTTGGTGGGAACTCATCAATAAAGATCCGTCAGTGTGGGTTCGATTTGGGAGAGAGATCGTTATTAGTAGATTGGGGGGTCGAACATAATTGTTCTTTTCCAGGAGGATCTCGTTTAGACGTCGGGGTCGAACATAATTGTTCTCTTTACCGCAGGAGGATCGGTTGTCGTCGCCAGAGACTCGAACACTCTGGCCAGTCGACATCCCGGTTTCGCGGCGGCAAATGAGGAGGAGTTGTTGTCCCAGGCATAGTGAGGCGTGCGCGGTTCGAGTTATCAAAAAAAAAAAAAAAAAACCAAAGGGGGTGATGTGATGGGGCGGTTAAATGCACGCACTCTGAGGTTAAAATATTGGTCTGACTCTGACACCAGTAATTATTGATTTTGTTTGTTTTTACTTTTTTACAAATTTACGTGGTCTCGTCGTACGCAGGTTGCGTGTCTCAATTTTACTGCTCGTACAAAAAACTACTGCTGCTTCCCACGCGTACCCCCATATACGGTATACGGATGCTTTTTAGTTTTTACCTTCTTCTTGGCCTTTTCCTTTTTTTTTTTTTTACTTTTTCCTTATTCTCTTTGGTTAATGCTTATACTTGGCATTTATTTTAGGGTTAATTACAAAGCTATCTCGAGATTTGAGGTAATTAGAGTATTAAAAAAATATTGATGTTTTCAAGGTTAGGGTAAAATTAATGGAATTTGTAAAGTCGATAATGCTTCTAAATTCTTACGACTATAGACAAATTTACCTATAGACAAATTTGTAAAGTCGATAATGATTTTTTTTTCTTGACAGCATTATAGAGAGAGTATAGAGAGAGTTTTTTTTTTCGACTCTAAGTATAGATACCTAAGTCCAAAAAGAGACAGACTCCCACACTTCCTTTGACTATGGGACATCCGTCCTTCCCATGGATGGTCATAATCTATGGGGAGGAGAAAACCCAACCCCAAACTGGCACCGCGTTAGTCGGGAGTTGAGCACTGTGGCCTCGGGGTTGCGAATTCTGTAATTGCAACCCCTCAACCAACAGGCCAACCCTTGGGGTTATAGAGAGAGTTTTTTTTTTTTTTTTAGGGATTATAGAGAGAGTTTTTGATGTTGTGTAATTTGTGGAAATTTTGTGAATAGTACTACAAAGGTATTTTCGAATTTTCAATTTTTTTTAATGAAATCAGCAAGTTTTGTTATGTAGGTGACGATTAGGATAAAATGTTAGACTGATTAAATATCACTGAATTTTGCCATAAAAAAAAAATATCACTGAATTTTTCTGTAATTACCAAAACCTTAGGCTACTTTTTGAAATTAAACCATTTAATTTTCTTTGTCTTCATGCTTTTATATTTTTATTTTTTATTTATTGTATTGTTTCACTTAAAAACGTAAGCTCATATATATTTAGCAAAAAAATATAAATCAAGTGTTCGTTCGAAATTCATTTGACCTTAGTTTATTTGACTTATTAAATTAAATGTGAACACATTTTTAGCGAATCCACTTTAGTAACTATCGAACCAAATTCAATAAAAAAAATTTAAAAATAAGGAAAAAACAAAAAATCTCACAAATTTACAGTAATAAATTCATGAATTGATTTATTCATTTGTCTCATCACACACCACGAAAATGTTGATCAAGTCTCGCTCAAATAATATAGATTGCTCGGGATTATATGTAGTAAGTTCAACCTTGTTCGAGTAAGAGGAAAATAAACCTAATGTGAATGAAAAAATAAAAAGAAAAAGAGGAGAGAATAAAAAAAGATCATAATCAAGTTAATGGGGGATATATAGAACACCATGATAAAAGTTAAACAATCATGAAAGAAGATAGGCCAAGCACATAATGAAAAGTATAAAGTTTGATAAGTAATAAAGTCAAGTTTAACATTCAATAATTACAAAAATATCATAAAATATAAGTTCAAAGTACTACTTTGCCTGTCTCAACTCTCAAGTATCCAATTTCAGAAATTTAAAAAATAAAAGTTGTGAATATATTTAAAAAATTATTATCGAAAGAAATAATTAAAAGTTAGTAGTATTGGACTCATATATTAATGAGAGTAATTATACAATAAAATTTTGGCCTATCGATTTTTTTTATTAATAAAAGAAAATAAATTGCGGTTTTGAATAACAAAAAGTGATTATACTTTATGTTCCTCGATGGCAAACCCCGAGAAATTCTTTCCTTTACTCATTTTGCATTTTCCTTGTAATGAGACCATGGAAATTGACATTTGTATGTTTCCTCAAAAATTATGGTACACAATTTAATATAAAAAACTTCAGACAAACTCGTGCTATTCTTCAGTCTGTGTGGGTTCGAATTTCGGCTAAAGTAGTCCCGCCACGCTTTAGTCCAGAGTCAATCTCGCAGGGGGCAGTTGGGTCTTGGTTCCATACTGACCACTGAGGTGAAGATTTTGTGAATTACAACATGAAGTGCAGAGAGAGCAACTATAAAAAATATTTGGAGAAATTTTATTCAGTGAAAAACTAACTGAAAGTACATGCTTTGCTTGCTATTTATGCAGCTGGTATCTAACAAAAATGGACAACTGGCAAACTAACTAAAACGTAAGGAATAAAGAAAACGTAATCACAAGTAGCAACTTCAGTAATATCAACATCCCCCCCTCAAGTTGGGCATAGATGCACATCCTTCATGCCCAACTTAACAACCAAAGATCCAAATTGCAGTTTCCCCAACGATTTAGTAAATGAATCAGCAACCTGCATCTGGGATGAAATCTTCAAAGGAGCAACAAAACCAGCCTTAAACTAATTGCGTACAATGTGGCAATCAATATCAAGATGCTTAGTCCGCTCGTGAAACACCGGATTTGCCACTATGTGTAAAACAGCCTGATTGTCACACCACAATGGAACAAGAGTAGAAATTGACAACTTGAGATCAGAAGCAAGATAGGAAATCCACAACAACTCACACACAACAGTACTTAGTGCCCTATACACAACTTCGGCTGAGGATTTGGAAACCATGGATTGTTTCTTAGATTTCCAAGAAATCAAAGAATCCCCCCTCCCCAAAAATGCAATAACCAGAAATAGATCTCCGAGTATCAACACAAGAAGCCCAATCCGCGTCGCAATAGGCAGTGAGTTTAGTAGAAGCTGAAGTAGGGAAGAAAAGACCTTTTGAAGGGCATCCCTTCAAATAACGAAGAAGGTGAACAACATCCCAATGTGAAGTATAAGGGTCATTCATGAATTGACTCAACTGTTGAACGCAGTAAGTTATGTAAGCTCTAGTCAAGTTGAGGATAACAACCTACCAACCAATCTCCTATACAAGTCAGGCTGTGGCAGTGGGCTGCCAGCTTTACTCTCCAACTTCAGACCCTATGAGAAGGGCAGGGATGCAGGTTTGCACAACAACAAACATGTGTCCTTAAGAATGTCCAATATATACTTTCTCTGATTGAGATGTGTGCCCTCCAAACCCCTAGCAATCTCAAGCCCCAACCCCAGGAAGTACTTGGCTTGACCAAGATCTTTAATGGTAAAAAGTTCATGCAGATAAGACTTCAGATCAGAAATATCAGAAGAGTGAGAACCAGTGACCAATACATCATCCACATAAATGAGCAAGCCTAGAAAAGAATCAGTTGTATGCCTGTAGAATAGACAATGATCATGAGGAGATTGTGTAAGTCCAAAGGTAAGGAGTTTAGAACATAGTTCAGTGTTCCATTGCCTAGAGGCCTGTTTCAGACCATATAAACTTCTTTTAAGATGGCACACTTGACCAAGAGCAGCCTTAGCATAACCAACAAGTGGCTCCATGTAAATATCTTCATCTAAGAAACCATGCAAAAAAAAACATTGTTAATGTCCAACTGTTGTAAATCCCATCTTTTCATCATAGCCATGACTATAAAAACTCTCACAGTGACCAGCCTACCACTGGGGAAAAACTGTCCATGTAATCCAAACCATGAAACTGATGATAACCCTTCGCCACCAAATGAGCCTTATATCTCTCAACAGTTCCATCAGGATGCATTTTAATCTTATAAACCCACTTATTACCAATGGCCCGTTTCCCAGGTGGTAAATAAGTAAGCACCCAAGTCTGATTTTTCTCCAAAGCGTCTAGTTCTTGATTCATAGCCTCAACCCAAAGAGGATCATTTTGTGTTTGTTGGTAAGTGTGAGGCTCCTGCAGCGTGTTAACATTTTCGGGGAAAGAAAGGTATGTGCTGGATAGATGGGAGGGAGTAAGAAATGGAAATATAGAGACAGGATATGAAGTACCTGATACATAAATGCCCTGAGGAGAGGAATCAACAACAAACATGGATTTGTAAGCGGGCATTAGTAACATAATCTTTGCAAATGTGAAGAACATGAATGGTTCTAGTACTACTTCTGAGGACAGGAACAGAGGAAGGATCAAAAGTAGGACTAAACTCTTCAGAATTGGGTGAAACTAGGGAACCTGAATCATGATCAGTATCACTCAGATCCAAATGAGAGACCATAGGTAAAGGTGTGGAATAATAGGAACACTAAGTGGAAAAAAGAAACTGGCTCTCAATGAAATAAACATCCCTGGACACAAAGAATTTCCGAGAATCAAGATTATACAATTTGTATCCCTTACAATCCATCTCATAACCAACAAATACACACTTATGAGCTCTAGTATCAAGCTTCCTTTTATGAGGAGAAACATTAGTGGCATAATCCAAGTAACCAAAGGGCTTCAGAGAAGCATAGTCAGGTTTGTGCCCATAAAGAACCTCATAAGGTGTCTTCCAATGCAGAGTGACAATAGGTAACCTATTCACAATGTAAGTAGTTGTCAATAAAGCATGCACCCAAAAATGTGCAGGGGCCTTAGATTGAAACATCAAGGCTCTCCCCAAGTTAAGCAAAGTCCTATGTTTCCTCTCCACTACCCCATTCTGCTGTGGAGTATAAGCACAACTCCTTTGGTGAATAATCCCAAGTGACTGAAACAAATCAAGACAAGATTTACCAGTAAATTCTGTTAGATAAATGTTTTTATCATGATTTTGATGATTATGTTCGATTTTGTTCAAATATGTTTTTAAACCAAAACTATGTCCCTAAATGTTGTCTAAATACTTCCGATTAACTTAAAATGTTTTTACTATTTTTGGAGTATTTTTGAAGTTTATTTTCAATAAAATATTGGACAACACATTTGTTTCAGTTTCGACGGGTCGCCCTATAGGGCAACCCGCACTGAGTTGAGTGAGAAACAGAAAATGGGGCGTAAGAAAAAATAGACGAGCGGCCGAGTCGACCAGGTGGGTGACCGGTGCGGTCGAGTCGGCCGATCGGCCGGCGGCGACTGTGCACGGGAGTTGAATTTTTGTTCCGACTCTCTGTTTCAGTAAATTCTTCAAGCAACGGACCCGGTCACAACTAAGCGGCGACCTGCCGCACCCCCTTCGATCGGTCCCCCTGTGTAAAAATTCGCGAGAATTCAATTTCAATCTTATCTCTGTGACCGGGTCGAACCCCATGTTTATCAAAGAAACTATCCGCTTGCGTTTTGCATGACTTTTCCCTATTTTGTGGGATTGAGTTCTAACAAACTATATTGATCATTTTAAATGGTTTCTTTTGCAGCAAATCACTCCCCACGGAGGAGCCAATGTCTGGAAATGAAAGCCAAGTCCTCTCCTATAAATAGAGGCTCCATTCAAGCAACAAGATACAACACAACACAATATACAAGCAAAGAGCAATTGAGCAAACACTTTCATATATCTTGTTGTATTAGCTTTAAGCACTTTCACTTGCACTTATTTGAGGTCTAGGCTTTCAATTCTTGATTACACTTGTACTCATATTGTATCAATCATTATTGAGTTGTAATCTTGATTTTGGTCATCATTCAACACAAGACATCCTTGTGAGTATTCTTGTGGTAAAAATACACTTGGGTGATCTAGGTGATAGGTGTTTGAAGGTTGTGGTAATCTTCAAAGGTGTGAAGAGAGTTGTGGTAATCCTCAAGGTGTTGTAAAGAGGATTGTGGTAATCCTCAAGGTGGTGAAAGAGGGTTGTGGTAATCCTCAAGGTGTTGTATTAATCTTTGGTAAATTAATAAAATCTTTTTTCTTTTTGAAATCCATCCCGGATATACTGGGGTGGTAGTAGATTAGGCCATAGGTGGGTTGAACTACTATAAATCAACGTGTGCTATTTACTTTCCGCATTTAGCATTTCATTTTTGCTTGAGTCTTTTGAAAAATAGCGCAAAATCTGAAAAACTGGGATAATCTATTCACCCCCCTCTAGATTATTGTAGCCACTTGGACTTACAAATTCTCCCCCATTATCACCCCTCACCACTTTAATCTTTTTCTGAAACTGTGTGTGTATCATTTGGAAAAAATGATTGAGGACTGTAGGCACCTGACTTTTATGAGACAAAAAATATGTCCAAGTGGCCTTGCTACAATCATCCACAACAGTTAACATATAGGGCGCATGCAGATATGAATGTAAAATATAAGGTCCCCAAACATCTGTATGAATAAGAGCAAATAGTTCTATGGATTCAGTATTACTCAAAGGAAAAGGAAATCTGTGTTGTTTAGATTTATGACATACTTCACAATCATCAAACATATGTCGTTCAATGCCTTGACACAAGGACTTTAAACCATCAATGTGTTACAAAACAGAAACAAACATGTCCTAGCTTCTTGTGCCAATCCACTAAAACATTGTTATATATGGAAGAAAAAACAGGGAGTTTATTGGGAAACAATGAATTGAAAGAGTGAGGGGATTGCAAGATGTAGAACCTGCCATGGATCCTGCACAGTGCCATTGTCCTCTCAGTCCTCAGGTCCTGTATTAAGCAATAAAAAGGAATGAATGTACACTTTAGTTTAGATGACTGAGTTACTGTGAAATAGACAAGAGATTGTAGTTAAAAGATGGCACCAAAAGAACACCAGCGAGCAACAAATGATCATTAATTTTGGAAGATCCTGAGTGTGTAACAATCTTAGTAGATCCATCAGGCAAGTATATGGTGGTAGGAGAAGAAAGGGAAATGATATTGGTTAAAAGAGATTTATCAGAACACATATGACGGCTAGCACCTGTGTCAATGATCCAATTACCCATGCATTGTTCATCATAAGTACTGAATGCACATTGAGAATCAGAATATGTACCCTTACCAGCAAAATTAACAAAGTGAGCGTAGTTCAAACTGGATTCAGCAGTACCACCACTGCCTGAAGGTGGTGTATGAGTGAGAAACTTAGCCACATCTTGTTGAATAATAGCAGAAATTTCTCCAATTCCCATAATGCTCTGAACATTGTCTGCAACTGGTTTATTGTTTTCAGTAGAAGATTCAACAAGGTTTGCCATTCCTCGGCTTCTCTGATCCTTCAATTGTTTATACCAGTCTGGCACTCCATGCAATCTAATACATTCAGACATCTCATGCCATTTCCCTTGACAGTGCTCACATGTGAGCTTAGCCTTCTCCTCCTTTGTTCTCCTGAAACCTCTTCCTCTCCCTTATGTCCATCATGGGGACACTCATTGTCCTCTTCCTGCTTGTCCTCTATTCATGCCTGTAGAACTAGTCATCAATGATGCTCCTTCAATAGGATTAGGATAGGCAAGCTGGACATTCTTCTGTTTTTCAACACACAATACCATGTAGTAGGCATTGTTCACAGTAGGTAAAGGATCGAGTATTAAGATCCGATTCCTCACATGATCATATGAGTCATTAAGTCCCATCAAAAACTGCATCAACTTATTACTCAAATCACATTGAGCCATTAGTTTTCCCGCTCCACATTCACACACAGGAAATGGTGCTAAACTACCACATTTATCCCATAGCTTCTTAAGTTTAGTGTAATAAACTGCCACAGATGTATTACCTTGACTCAAGTTAGCAATATCCTTCTGCAATTTGTACAACAACGGTCCATTACATTCCCCAAATCTTTGTGCGATATCATCCCAAAGTTCCCGCACAGAATTAGCATACAAAAAAGCATCAACAATATCCTTCGATAATGCATTCAAAATCCAACTAGTCACCATACAGTCCACACGCTTCCATTGATCAAACAGAGGTGTATCAACCTCTGGTATAGGTATCTTTCCATTGATAAATCCAATTTTAGTTTTAGCACCTAAGGCCAACATCATCGATCTACTCCATGATAGGTAATTGTCGCCAGTTAAAGGACTCGAAACCAAAAGCATACCAGGATGATCCGATCCGTGTAATTGTAATGGATCTTCCTCCTTAACCTCCTTAGCTGCGATTTGATTGTTAAAATCTCGATTAACAAGTAGATTATCTTCATTCGGTTTGTTGACTCCACCAGCAACAATATTCGACCACGGTAATCGTTGTGACGAGCTCATCTTCAGCTCAGATCAACCTTGCTCTGATACCATGAAGATTTTGTGAATTACAACATGAAGTGCAAAGAGAGCAGCCATAGAAAATATCTGGAGAAATTTTATTCAGTGAAAAACTAACTAAAAGTACATGCTTTGCTTGCTATTTATGCAGTTGGTATCTAACAGAAATGGACAGCTGACAAACTAACTAAAACGTAAGGAATAAAGAGAACATAATCACAAGTAGCAACTTCAGTAATATCAACATGAAGCACATCTCGCGATTCACCTCCTACTGGATCAAGGGGCCTCTGGTGCTAGTAGATATCCATGATTAGTCGGGTGTTGGGCACACTCGAATATCTGGATTGTAAAAAAAGAAAATTCTCCATTATTCATATACTAATATATGTCTCCTCAGTGTAGCATCCCAAGAATCAAGCATGCACTGAAATTGATTTGATATTTTTTTTAAAAAGAAAATATCTTCTACTTTTTTTTTCTCTCTTTTCATTTTGTCATTGAACTCTCTCATTAGGATTCTCTACCACAAGTCAGAAAGAGTGCAGATTGATGGGCCACTTCAATTTTGGGCCCATTTTCCTTTTGGGCCCCGAGATAAGTAAGAAAATCAACTTTGTCCCATGCTTTTCATCGGTTTTATGGTGGTGGGTTTTTGCATTAACCCTTTAGGTATTGTAAAGGACCTTTTTTATTTCTATTTTCATCATTGAATGATTGAATTAGGGTAACAAAAAAGAAAAGAAAAAAAAAGTAAAAAATAAAAAAATTATCCTCTTGAGTTATCGTACAAATATCACGATATATGATAAGAGCGTTGAATGTACAAAAAATAAGCAAAGATAAAAAGAAGTCAAATGTATAATGTGTTTGAAGTATACTACAATTTCAAAATGCATTCGAGTGAGAAGCTAATATATGTACACTTTAATCAATCCACATACACCATTTATGTCGGTATTGAGAAAATTCGTAAGAAATTCTTTTTTTTTTTTGGTATTCTGACCTTAAAAAACTAGCATTAAATAAAATTTGAATATACGTACAAATCACATGTCACGTATACAAGCAATACGTCACTACAAGAAAAATTCAGTTTACCTAGAAAAAAAATTGTAGGCTTTTATATAGGTAAGTATTAAAATAATTGTAAAGTGTAAGTACAATCGTTGTAGATAAAATCAATGTAGGTAAATATTTATCTTTAAAAATATTTGTAAATACCTCCAATATTTTTGTCAGTAAATTTGAAACTCTTGGTGACCTGTTGGTATAATTTGAGGAAAAATAATATTTTTGTAGTTTGTAGGTATTTTGTAGGTAACTGTAAAATTTAGTGATAAAATGTTTATGTCGGTAACTTCTATCGGTAATTTGAAATTTTCTTATAGTGCGTGTGTAGAAAATAAATTAGTGAATAGGGAATTAAACTTTCAATGTTCTCATGAAGATTGTGTGATTATCTCTATAACATCATTTGTGTAGTAATATTTACATGTCGGATAAATTGTGTATAATGCGTGCACGTCTCAATTAAGTAATTGACGATGCAATGAAATTGTTAGGGATCAAAAGTAAATATAATAAATTAGGCTTAACCCTATTACTATTTTGGCCTGCATTTTTGTCCTATTATTTGACTAATTCAAATATTTATATAAATTTCAGAGGAAATTATATAAGAGATGATGATCAATTATTTTTGTAGATAAACGTTCATGTATGATCAATAAATTCTTGTGATGGAACACTTGATTGTGATGCATGCCTACTTCCCCACATGTCCATCAATTTGATTGCAAAAAAATGATAATGATTTAGAAATTGGGCCCTTTTATTGTTGTTTGGATCCTGTATTATGTTTTAGGGTTAATAATAAAAACTATCCCGAGGTTTATCCTAATTATACAAAATCCAATTATTTTTCGAAGTCGTTGCCAATACTTGTTTGACATATGTTGCTCTTTTACCAATTGCAGCCTTAGGAGTGGGGTATTTATTAGTTAAATATAAATCTTTAGAGGGTGTTTGTAATTTTGAAATATAATTTGAGTTTATCGTAATCCGACTAAACCTCGAGATAGTTTTTGTACTTATCAATATGTTTAATTTCGTCGTTCATATTATAATTCATGTATATAAAGGCATATACACTTTGCTTATAATTGTTACAAGATAAAATATTTTTTTGTATAGTTAAAGTAATATGGGTACCTTCTAACACTCAATTAAAATATAATATGAGGTAGAGAATTTGAATTTCGTACAATGACTTCATAATTTGTCAAGGTAAAAGCTCTTTTTAAATGCCTTTAATATTTGAAATATTTAAAAAAAATGTCAGTACTCAAAAACGGGCCAAGTCAAAGAGAGAATTTTATTTTTCAAATTTATATTACCAAAATATTGTAATTATTGAAAGATAAGATCACAAAGCATTAGAAAATTACGTATCTAAGTTGGAGTTCTATTATAATTGTATTATATATATAGCTATCCAGCCGTCCCCTTGATGATATATCAAAGAATTTCATTACAACCTCGTTAAATCTTGACACTTGTTAAGAAGGCTCAAGGACTTTTTTTTTGTCAATCCCAAAGAGCTATTTTTATAATGCCCATAATGTTCGTACTTCTAGAATTATACGATCTCTTAAAACCTACAACTTGTGTTCATTATCTTATAGATGTACGAATTCAGAATAATAATACCATACTAGCAATGGCGGACGATTCGGGACCTGGAGGAGCGAAACATATTTTGAAGACGTATATAATAAATTTTTCCTTAAGGGGCAAATGTAATTTTTCATTAGTATTAATATAATTTTAAAATAAATAGCCTCCACTTGCCCCCCTTAGTTCCGTCACTGCATACTAGTAACCGTGTTATAAAAAGTACTAAGCACTAGAAAGACGACAGAATGAGGCCTAGCTAGGGTTATAATTGAATTGAGTCAAGTTGAATATAATAATAATGTTCAAGCATGTTTGAATAAAATCGAGCTTCAAATGTATTTGAGCTTGTTGATTATTAATCAATCGAGCTCAAACGAGCTTTAATCGAATCAAACAAGAATCGCATCAGGAGTAATTGATAGTTTTACAAATATTTTTTTATTAATCAAGCCGAGCTCGAGCCGGACATTATATTTTATCAAACGAAAGAACATTTCAAGCTTACTTCGTTAAGTTCACGAACCGAGCTCAAATGAGCTTTTAACAATAAATTTTGAGTCGAGTGTCAAGTAGCTTGGTTCGTTTTCCAGCTTTAGACTTAGAATTAACTGAGCCTAAGCAGAAAATAAACATAGGCGACTAAGGGAGGCTTAGTGGTTAGCGCCTAAGCGAAGCTTGCAGAGATTTTTAGAACAGTGTCGCAATAACTCACCATCAATATACGTAAAAAAAAATATAAACAGATAAGACTATGATTGGATATGGAAGAAATTTCATTTTCGTTTCGCTGGAGATTTTTTTTTTTTTACCAAACATGCGATTGTTTATAGATTTTTTTTTCCAGAAAATATACTATTCTCTTACTTTCATTTTTTCTAGTTTTTTCTTTTACCAATCATATCTACACATTTTTCCAAAAAAGAAAAACTAATTATTATTACATATTCTCTCACAAATTTCACTATTCACTTACTCACACATTTCTAACCATCACTCATATCCCATCATTAATTTTACTATTTTTAAATCAAATCAACTTTCATCATTAGTTTTTTTTCATCTCACATCCAATCACTCTCAAAATTCATATATTTAATTTGTTCTTCCAAAAATTGTTTTACCACTATTTTCTAGCAAAATGAGAATTTTTAAAATAAAAACATATGCAATCGCGCCCTAAGTATTTTAGTTTTCTAATTCCATGTAAATGTCTCGTATCAACTGAATATAAAATCATGGAAATAAAATTTCATGAATTAGAACAGAAACAAAATCCCAATAAATATGTAAAAAATTAAAGGGAAGGGGGCAGATGATTGAAATATAGGCACCCATATGTCCTTGAATTGAATTCAATGTCTATCTATTGGGCGTGGCTTATCTGATACAAAAGCAGAAAATGTCCCTTTCTACTAAATAAATAATCATCAATTTCTTAAACAAAAGTTGGTGCCACAGTTACGCTTTTGTTTCTTTTTTTTTTTTAATTTCTCATCAATCACACGTGGCGTGATATTATTCGCCATCAGTTGTTTGGTGGGCACCAATAGGAGATATATATTTTTTGCATATTTTTCGTGTTGAATGGGCCCACAACCTTTCTTCTTCAATCAGTCACCATCTCTAATTGTTTCTTGTCTTCTCCTTTTGTTCAGCTTTTGCATTATTGGTTATTCATCTGTGCTCATTCTTTTATGGGTTAATTACAAAAACCTCCCTGAGGTTTGGACTAATTACAAAAAAAAACTACAAATATTTCAAAATTACAAAAAAAAACCTCAAATTTGTTTCTGTTTTAAATGTAAGGGGGTAATTGTAATATTTGTATAAGTATCAAGGGGTTTTGAAATATTTTTTTGTTTATGAAGGGAGAAATGTAAAACAAAGTTAACCTCAAGGTTTTTTTTTGCAATTTTCAAAAATCTATGATTTTTTTTTGTAATTAGCCTGAACCTTGGGGAGTTTTTTGTAATTATCCCTTCTTTTATTTATAACCTAATAAAACCCTGGGCTTCCAAACAACTAATCCTGGACGTGAGGCCCCTTGGCTCAACATGGGTTAATTGCAAGATGTGCCGAGTAATCAAGGATTGAACTAGATTTCAATTGAACATTCAACTAGTTTTCGGCGAGGGTGCTACTTCAATCGAGAATCGACCACGCGCAGAGAGTCAACGAGGATTACCAGGCCCTCATTACCATTGGGCTTTGTCGGGGGCATCCGCGCTCATTCTCTTCTAAGGGGCTCTCTTTTCTTGGGATTTTGTCATTTACTTTTGATTGCAATTGAAATAAGTTGGACTTGGACACAAACATGCATATATCAAGATTGTGAAAATTTTGAGTTCAATTGTTTATCAAACTAGTAATTGTATATGAATACAAGAACCCAAGTCAAATTTTTATAATAAAACACCCTTCGTACACCAAGGAAACGATTGATATGCATGGATGAAATTAGATAAGAATGAAAAACAAAAAATCAACAAAAGAGTCTTAGACCAAGTTTCTGACTATAACTTTTGAAATATTTTTTTTTCTTACTAAGAAAGAAAAAATGTAAGAGATAATCAAACATCAAAGAATTTTTTTGTAATTTTTAAAACATCCTAGAGTTTTTGTATTAGCCCGAACCTCAGGGTTCTTTTTTTTTCGTTGAAATTATCCTTATTTTTTAAAAGAATAATTACATCAAAAACATAAGTAAAGTCATTCTCATTGATCAGGAATAGCTAAATTCATAGTTGAGGAAAAGAACGACGGGCTATTTCTTACTTTTGGTAATATATGAATTTCTATGGAGGGCATATTCTCATTATTAAGCTATACCAATTATATGAATGAGAATGAACGTCAGAATGTGCATTTCATTTCATTCCCACCTAATTCATGCCACAAGAGCATACAATTTGGTTACCATAAATTTGAGAATCCATTAAATCAAAAGCAAATAGGGGAATGAAAATAAAATTACAATCTCCCTAATGTCGAAGAATCAACTATAAATCTACCTAGGCCACAATTTGGAGCAGCTAAAGACTCAATAAATGAAAACTATGATTCTACAGCACTTTTTTTTTTAATTTTTATTTTTGTTGGCAATATATTCATGTAATACAAAAATATTACCAGAATTCCAGCGCCACCTTTCGGGTCGAGCAGTCTTCACAAATATCGACCCGAGTTATGAACTAAGCGGGCGATTGATTCTTCTTATCATTTCATCCTTTCTTTCGTACCTCCCGTCTCTCTGCTGAGTAATTCTTCTTGATTAACAAATTGCGCATAGCCGTTTTCACAGCTTCAGCGGCTGTTGAAAATGCTTCTTCTCCTATCGACAATTTTCCTTGCAATTCTTGAAGCAAAGGCTCTCCTCCGGGTATTTCTGTATCTTCTAACACCGATGTCTCATGAGAAACAGATTCTGATTGGTTAGATCCGAAGCCAGAAATAACCCTCACACGAGCCAAAAGTGTCGAATCGGTGTTGTGTAAGCTGGACGCGCCCATTACCATCCATAACAACGGGATGGAAAATGAAGCTCCGATGCTCGTTGGAATGAATGTCTCCTTTAACAGCAACCACCTAAAAGTAGACATAGGAAAGTGTTAAAAGTTATTACATAATTTTTGGCTATGTCATTTTGAATCAAAAATTACTTTTTAATAAGTGATAAATCCCAGAATAGCCATTAGGCTAGCAAAAGTTCTGAGAAACAGACAACCATCTATACATTAATGTTAGAGATAATCACAACCCGTTTGGCCAAATTACAGAAAACAAAAAATCAAATTATATTTGAAAAGGGTATAATTACAAAAGACCCCCCCCTGAGGTTTGAGCTAATTACAAAAAAAAACCTCAAGTTTGATTATGTCTTACATTTAATAGGGTAACATTAATATTTACAGAAATATCAGGGGTGGGGGGGTTTGAAAGTTTATTTGCTTATGAAGGGAGAAAATGTAATACGGAATCAAACCTAGGGTTTTTTGCAATTTTCAAAAAACCTATAGTTTTTTTTTGTAATTAGCCCGAACCTCGGGGGGTTTTGTAATTATCCCTTTTAAAAATTACAAATACCCATTGAGGGTGGAATTTGTAAAATAGAAACAAATAACACGGGGCTATTTGTAACTTTGAAAATATAATATTTTTGTAATTCGACAAAACTTCAAGGGTATTTCTGGCAATTAACCCTCAATGTTATTAATGATCAATTCAATTGCTGTCTTTGCCACTCTCATATAACATTCAAAATTGTTTTGATAGTGTACTCACTTTAGCTATGGAAAGAGTCCTGGCAGAAAGGTTGCAGCTTAATAGCATTATCCCTGGCAAGCTTAAGCAAAATAAGATGGATCAATAATGGCTATTTACTAAAAGGGATTAGTAGAAACCAGTAGACATGGAAGAAATACTGTGAGTGATGATATACCTCTGAATAGCCACAGCAACTAGTGAACCATCGGAGGCTGCACAAAGATCGGTTACAGCAGGGACCATCTCCTCTTGTCCTTGATTAGAATTTAAAAGTCCTGCCTTCAGGAATATAGAGAATTAAAACCAAAGCCAAGGATTAAAGTTTATTAGTACAACAACCAAAAGTAATTAAACCAAAAGTAAACAACAAATCACTGGTTCAAAGCAATTCATCCGAGAAAATTGAAATTAAAATTGCATAATAAAGAAAAATGAAGGCAAATGAACTTTGGCCTAAATAATCAAATGTACTACAAAGTTCAAGTTCATTGAAAAGTGATGTGTCCCGTGTTGGAATTAGAACAGGATTATGGCAATCAAAGCATTCATCGAAACATCTACAGAAACTTGAAATTTTTTAAGTCACAAATTATGGGATTAATAGTTCCCAAAGAATAAAATGGTTAACCACCTACCTTAGCTCCAACATCACACGTATCAAGCAGAGTACCAGAGGCATAGTCCCACAACCGAACCTTCAGCCACCGAAATTAGGTTAGCCCAGGACAAAAGAATGATCAGACGTTCTTGTGAATTATAAATACAAAATTTTAACTTCAGAAGTTCTACGACTCACTGTGGAATCACCACTTCCAGAGACTAAAAGTCCTTGTGCACAATCCTGAGAACTGACAAATGCAATGCAGGAGACAAACCTGGTGATGATTACATGAGAGTAAGGTAAATAATCAGAAGCCAATAGCATAATGCTAGCCAATGGAAAAACGAAGACATGGAAGAGTATAAAAGCCAGAGAAAAAAAATCCAGCAAGGATCCTTTATGAGAATATAGTAAGCATATGATGATTATATTCTGACCCAAAAACCTCACTTCACTTTAACAATTTAGAAGGCACAATTCAACCACCACCAAAGTGACAAACTACAATCACGTGTATCTAATGTGAGTTAGTTAAGATCAAAGTAATCAAATTTACATGTGTTGATAAACAAAAAGAAGAAAATTTGACCGGTGTGATCTTTGAATGATCTCCGCCACTGAAAATGAGAATTCAGCAATGAAGTTATAATGATTCTCCCATCCATGCAGTAATCAGTTTACGCAACTACTTTAATCATCAAGTTCTATGATAGGCAATCATATAAGATTATGTCTCATAATGTTGTTCTTTAGCGGAGAACCTTGATTTCCCACAATAATTAACTTAGAAACTCCGTCTCTTTATGTGGATGTCTAAAATAATATTCAGTATTATTTCACATAAACCAAAACCATCTACAATGGACATAATCTTATCCCCCAATCTTTATGGCCAAGTGACAAATGAAAAGCACTTACTCAGTATGACCGAGGCAAAAACTTTGTATCTCATGAGCCCCATTTACGGGCTCTTTCGGAAAGACAGTGACCTGTCATTAGCAAAAATAAGCAAATAATAAATAACCAAAACACACACCACATGTTAATGAGTAGCAAAAGTTTGTTACACGAATTTTGAAGTCTCGATCAGCAGTGACAATGTATTTCCCATCTGGAGAAAACTCCTGCATAATGATTATGGTAAGAGTAAGTACACTACCTCATAAACAGCCCATTTGCAATGATAAAAAGACTCTACGTTGCTAACTGACTCTATGTGGATTCCAAAACAACAAAATTACTTACTCCATGTGAATAAGGACCGAACAACACATGTATGCGGAAAAATCCATTATGCAGGAATACCCCAATTGGATCAAATCAATCAATGCATAACATATATACTTAAAAAGAAGTACACATAACTTATAGAAATGCCATACCAGTCTTGTAATTATGCTACAATAGTGGGAAAGAATTGGAACAGCCTTCTTATTAACCGAGCCCTGATTTTCATAGTTGTAATCTCTTATATCAACAACATAGAGCATTCCAAACTTATCCGCGAAACAAACAAACATCTCATCATTGCTTATTGCAAGAGAAGTCACTCTCTTCTCTGAAACCCTGTTAGCATCACCACCATAAACTTTCAGAAAATACAGCAAAATTATTATTCTGATTTCCTAAAAACAAAAAAATTCAGAATTATGTAGAACTCTGCTTACACAGAACAAAAACAATGCCAAGAATTAGTATCCCAAAATTTCACGAGCTTGTCATCTCCAGCTGATACGAAAAACCGCCCACTTTTACTGTACCGAATTGCGCGAATTGAATCTTTATGCCCTCCATTTTCATCCAGTAATTTAGCTCCAGAACCATCACTACAGAACAATTAATAATTAGCACGTAGCAGATACTCATAGGTCTTAAAAATTCATGCTTTTAACTAATTAAATTTTAAAAAAAAAAGGAAGAAAATTGGTTTCTTTTCTTACTGGAGATTGAAAACCCGGAGATCCGACCCGATGGATACGGTTACGGATAATTGGTTCGGGTGAACAGCAATTAGGGCCGGAGCTACCTCCTTTTCCAGCTTCTGCTCGTTTTCTTCCATGTGATTGTCCTCCATTTTTACAATTTTGGAGTTCTACGGTTTTTTTAGGGTTTAATTCAGTTTGGGGATGACTCAAAAGCCCAGTTCAATACGTTCTTCAGGCCCATGGAGATTTTTGGGTTGTTTTCTATATCAAGATTGAGTTAATTGGGCTGGGAATTCGCTTAGATCTTATCGCTCTTTCACGGCCTTAATCTACTTTAAATAACAATTTGAGCTGTTATTTTCAGCCCGCCCGGTGGGCCGGCCCAACCAGTCACTGGTTTTTCTTCGGACTAGACTCATTTTTCTAGGCTCAAAAATGTCGGATCTATCTGGCCCGAATTTTCTAAACTAGTTCATTTTCATGGATTACAGCCAGACGCCTTCCGAAATTAGCGGGCCGTCGTTTTTGTTGACTCAACCCGGCCCGGTTTTCCTCTTCACTCGATGGCCCGGCCCCGTCCGATTGAGAGCTCTAATATAATAAATATAATGATTTTTTTGAATAATAAATATAATGAATTAAAACTCCCTAAAGATGAAGGATAACAGAATATTTATAGGTGTTCACAAATTAGCATATACTTTTGTATAAAAAAGTGCAAAACTGATTGGGCTCTCCTACTCTTAAAATTATTGAAATGGGCTTTTCAGACCATTATATTCTCCAAATTATATTTCAGTCTGTCTATTATTAATATTACTTTTTAATTTTGCACAAGCACCACATTACTATTATTTAATGCTTTTTTTCAACACATACAACTAATTAAAATGTGTGTATTTTAAAAAAAAAAATAGTGTGCTTTATATAACAAGACATTAAATTAAGTAGTACAAAACTACAAAGTCGTGCTGTATTATAGGTGGAAACAGCTTGCAAAAGTGGCCACCAAAATGGCACAAATAAAACTTAAGGTCTTGTTTGTTTATGTTTCCAATGACCTCTTTCCAGTTTCCAACTATACATAAAAGTGGAATCATGTTTATTTATAAAATTTCCAATGGAAATCATCATTTTCATTTTCTATTTTTTTTACATAAAACAACATCTAAAACCTATAATTTATATTCTCAAACTTATATACTAACCTACATCACTCATCTCTACTTATCAATCACTATTTTCATATTTTAACCCAATTATATATGTAAGACTCACCATTATCAACTTTATCTACTTAAAATATTACTATTTTTAAATTATAACTATATAATGGGACCCACCAACTATAATTTTACAAATATAATATTACATATTCAAATTAAAATATTGAAGTGGACCCCATCAATACCAATTTTTCAATTATTATATACATAAAATAATTTTTCAAAACTACTCAAACCAAACGCAATCTCATTTCCAACCCTACATAAAACACATTTCAATTCATTCATCCAAACACAATCCCAATTTCCACACAAAAACCAATAAATTCTCAAAATTCTATTTCCAACTCCAGAAACTGGAAATGGACCATGGAAACATAAACAAACAGGCCCTTAGAAGTCCCTTCCTCCAATAAAAATTTCCTAATCAAACTATAGAAAACAAAATAAGAAAAGAAAGTGGAATTTCAAATTGACAAGAAAAACGTGCACGACACGTGACCTGTGGTAACCAAAAATAGAGGTGCCATTTTGCCAATTTGTGACACAACAAGATAGCCCGACACAATTTTGCAAGTATATGTACAACTTTTCGCGGGTTAAAATCAAATTTGGGTTGATCACGGTAAACACGAGAATAAATAGTCCAAGACAGGCCTACTCGCGTGTCAAAACGATTAATCTATGTAACATTGTATAATGAACATGTTATTTTCATATGTTTTGTGATGTTTTAATCTGTTATATAATGTTGGACAAATTATTAAATATATTTTCTAGTAATTTAATGTCTTTTATTTGTAATTTTAGTTTTTTTCTTTACTCTTTTTTTTTGAATTTTTCCGTGTCGTGTCGAGATACCTGTGTCATAAATAAGTCGTATTTGTATCATATATCTTGACACGAATAATTAAACATATTATGTTCGGCTAAATTGCAAAATATGCCCTGTAACTATTGTGTGGTGGCAGAATAGGACAGTAACTTATTTAACTTGCAAAATAAGACAATAATATTTAAAAATGACAGATTAAGGACTAAATTGACAGACGATTTCAAAAATTCCACAGAATCGATTCTCAATTTGTGGATTTTATTTTTTTGGTCCTAATTGATAACTGAACATATGACCTAGCAAATTCACGATAAAACAAAGAAGAAGCATAAATAACACTACTCACCCCCTCAATAAAATCGAGCCCCAAACAAGTTGGAGAAAACCCAGAAAATTGAATCTCAACTTCTTTTTTTCATCAAAGCCATCGTGAATTTACTAGGTCATATGTTCAGTTAACAATTAGAATAAAAAAATAAATTCTCAAATTGATAATCGATTTCGGGAGAAATTTGAAATCGACGGCCATTTTAGTCCTCAATCTACAATTTTTTAAAAATTATTCTTCTAAATTGCAAGTTGAAAAAGTTACTGTCCTGTTTTGCCACCACCCAATAGTTACAGGGCATATTTTACAATTTAACCTATTATGTCCAAGTTCGTCTAAAACATGTAATACTTGTGTCATAACACGACCCGCGAACACAAAACACGGCCTAATTGACACCCCTAACCAAAAACATTACACCCTAGAGCAGGAGAGCATGGAATATCCTAATGCCCAATTCTATTCCCAATTTTAAGGGTAAACTCTTTCACCTAATTTTCACACAATTCTGATAGCAGACTTTTCGCACTTAGGTATCTCGTAATTCATCTCTGCAAGAAATGTGTTCTTTCACATTCATATAAACGTTTGGAATTTCCATACACTTCATTTTCTTGTGACAAACTGCAAGAAACTCGAACACAAAAGAGAAACTTTTCTTTTTCCTGTGTTTTGCGGTGTTTTTATTTCCCCTGTGAATTTCGGAAAGTGGAGCTGGAATCTTGTTTTCTTGATCGGATTATTGGTTATTCAGGTATGTTTTGTTTGGCGTGTAATTTTCCTTATTAATTTGGAATGCCGGTTTCCTCTATTTTTATTTTTCCCTCCTGAATTTAGTGAGGTAGAAGTGATTTTTTTCTTTCCTTTCGCTTGATTGGAGATGCCCAATTGAGAAATTTTCGGTAACTTGTGCGCGAATAGGTGCGTGGTTTTGATGACTGTATGTTAGGGTTCTTATGATGATGGATTTTTGGGTTATTTCAATTTTATTGGGTCTCACATTGCACCTTCCTTCGATGTTCGATTGATATATTTGTTTGATTTTAAAATGCACGTGGATTTCACTCGAA
Source organism: Rehmannia glutinosa (assembly GCA_016081115.2). Lineage (NCBI taxonomy): Eukaryota > Viridiplantae > Streptophyta > Magnoliopsida > Lamiales > Orobanchaceae > Rehmannia > Rehmannia glutinosa. The sequence continues at coordinate 96,097,893 of CM071924.1, read as the reverse complement.
GTCTGTTAAGTTGATTTTTAATGGCAAACAATGATATGTGCGTCATTTCTCAGTCTTCTTGAATTGTGTGCTTGAATTGATAGTTGTAATTCAAGTTTTATTTTGTCCCTTTTCTTTCTTGGACCCTTTGACGTATATTATATTTTGATGTAGATGTGATAACATATTGTTGATTACTTTGAAGGGTTGGACCCAGTGAGAATAGAAACTCAAAGTTGTACTTTTGCTTACTGGACGTTTGTGGAACTTTGTTATCTCTGACCACATTTAGAATGTATTCCCATAAACTCAAAGTTCCCCCTTTGTAATTATGATTGCAATGCCTTCTCACAAGGCCTGAGTGGTGGAATTTTTTTTGGCTTTTCACTATCTGTTCTTCTTTCTGTGGTGCTGGCAGCAGGTTGATTCGTTCCTTGTTTTCGAAGCTGCTACGAATATTGTTTACAATGGGATTTCTTTTCTCTTTTTGTTCTTTTGATTTCCCGTAACTATTTCTCTTTTTCTATTTCATAGATGTCTGTTCCATTCACCTGTCTGTTCTGGGCTCAGTTTGAACATTCATGTTTTAGTCGAGGTATGCATAAACAGCAACAACTGCACTTTTCTATGTTGTATTTGCGTCTGTTTTTGCTTTTGCTTTTGAAGTTCAATGATCTATGAAGTCAATTATCCCCTTCTCCAAGAGAGAGAATAGGAGAATTTGTTTAAATGAGTAAGATATAAAGCATGATTATGTAACGAAGGGAGACTGATATATCCATAGGGATAATAACCATATCAAGACATTCTGCTGATATAAATTAGCATCTATGCTTATCAGTGACTGCATAATTGTTGTGGTGTTCACTTATGTGCTGGAAACATTTATTGCCTATGATCATATTGATATACTTCCAGGTGAATGACCACTCATTTCCTATTTCTTATTTCTTATATGTATGTTTTGGGATAATTCAAAGACTGAATTGTCTTTGTTTTCTTGACTGTCTCTCAATCTCGTTTCACTTGGAAGCATATTTTTTCTCCTTGTCAAGATCATATAAGTATACTTAATTTGATTATGGCTTAGTTATTGAAATTGAAGGTAGAGCCAAAAAGTGCAGCTAGGTTACATTTTGTTTAGAGCTTTCCATTGATAAAGCGCTGCTGAACAACAAATTCAGATAGTTGGTAAACTATTTTTTTAATTTTAATCTGCTATTATGTTAGTCTTTCTAAACTTATTGTCTCAAACTGTCGGTAGAATTGCCGATGTTTGTTGAAATTCAGTGATAGTTGATCTACTATGGAGATCTGTCATTATTGTGTATTCAATTTGAGATCAATAGCCTAGAGGCTTTGGGGGCCAATCGTTGCAGAAACGATTTCATTGTTTCTCAATATGCTTTATATTGACGCAAAAAACAGCTATATTTGCTGCTGCTTATGATCTGAGGTGGTTGTGCTTGGGATGTCGTGCATTCTAAGTTCATGGAGAGAGCAGCACTCATTCATAGCATGCTTGGATAGGCTTATCTTGATAGAACCTTTCTTTGTTTGAGAGTTTATGAACATGTTTATATCTCTTAAAGATAAAAGAATAAATTATATTACATTATAAACTAAATGCTTCCGGAAGAATATTAGAGAACTTAAACACATTACTTGTACTAAGCTGCAATCTATGTCAATGTATACAAAATTAAAATTTAAAAAAATATGCTTGGTATATTTACTGCAATTTGCTTCTTTAGAAATCAACATTGCTGCTTTGATCATAGGGAGCTGCCCTAGGTACTTAATTGAATTGGCCTATATTTATCACAAACTGTATTCAAACTACAGCGTACTGACTTTATGGGTAAAACACGAGTTCTCTATTTATTGTTCCATATTTCAAAGCTGAAGTTGGACTGTTGCTGATCATTTAGAAATTGCAATCAACTGGGTTAATGTGAAATTTTAGGGTGAGAAATTGCAAAAAAAAAAAAAAATTATGAATAAAATTCGGTTGTTTGGTGGAGGAGAAAGTTTTTCAATATTTTGGTTCTGTTGTTCACATTGTATGTGATGATTCTCTATTTATATGCTGATCATTAGTTAGTCTATTCCTCTTCCTCCTTTGCTTCTATTATGTCTAGTGACCTTCTGGGATAAGGTCCTTGTAGTTGAGTCATCAGCACTACACTGTTATTGATAGCAAATACATGGAATTATGCTTGTGTTCTTTTCCCACTTTTAGAATAGGTGATGCCGCATAATGGTTGGTCAAAAATGTATCCTCTACTATATGATTTGTGTTAAATATTAACTGTTAATCTTTACTTATAAATAATCCCATAATGTGCCATCAGTCATCTATTAAATATTAAAAGGCCATAACGTTCGCATTTACATCATCAGTGAACTAAGTAAATTTGGCATCTTCTAGAAAGAAGCAGCATTTAGTGGTGTTTCAGGCAACTTTATTTCTAGTCTGGTTTCATTATGAACAATTTAAGTTTATTTTAAGTTTTCTATGGTTCTGAATTTATGTAGAAATAACTTTTGGTGGTCGATCAACACATTTCTGCAGTTATTGTAGCAATTGTTTGTGTCATGCTAGAACCAATCATACTCTGATTTGTTGAGATCCACAAATTTAAGCCTGTTATGATGACTTCTTCAATATGATCATGTTTTTCGAATATCATTAATCGTGTGCCATGCAAATCATCAGGATATGAAAGTGCTTAAAAGGCTGAAAAACTCCTGCTTGAGATAAGTCAGTTATTTTAACTCATTTATTTATTGAATGTTTCAGATGCTCGAAATTGTTCAACAAAGAAATAATTGAGCTCCACGGTAGTGCAAAAGCTTATGTCTGGACTTATTGAAGGTCTTCCAGATGCTGTGGAGGAAGAAAACTCCACAATCCCATTGGAGGAATTTCCATATCCGGCCAATTTCGAATTCCATTTGATTTTTTTGTGTCCAAGAAATATAAAGGGCTTGGGACCAAAGGATTTATCAGATTTACTGATTCTACGAGTAATTTGGTGTACACTGTGCAGAAATTGTCCCACAAATCAGCTGCTGATGATCCCCACTGTATAAAGCTACTCTTGGATTCATCTGGCAATACACTCTTCTCCATCAACCGAGTCAGCAAAGGATCATGGCGGGGCTTTAGGGGAAATGGCGAGGAAAAGGACTTGATTTTCATAGTAGACAAGACCCTAGACGAGTTCAAAAGAACTGAGTTTAAAATATTAGTTGGTGCTGAAAATAATGAAGATTCAAAGACCGAGTTACGGATGAAAGGCTGCCCTTTCAAGAGAGCATGCACCATTTATAAAGGCGATTCCATTGTAGCCGAGACGAGCCTTATGTACAAGCTTGGGATCGGGAAAATCTTCGTTCCTAGGAACCGATTTCGAGTAACCATTTTTCCTGGATTTGCTGATGCCAGTTTAGTTGCGTCCCTCATTGTTATATATTTTGATGGAAGAAAGCTTTGGATATGATGAGTTAACATAGATGTTGTATATCTATACGATGGGTATTCAACCTCTGATTTTACAAAAAAAAATTAGAGGTGTCAAATGGGTCGGGTCAAGCAAAAAATCGGCCCCGGCCCAACAGTAACTGGGTTACTGTTTTTGGAGCCCAGCCCTACGAGAATACAAAGGAAAAGTTGGGTCGACCGGCCAGCCCAATTTTTCAGGCATAATGGATTGGGCCAAAAAACCCGATTCATTTCAGGCCTAAGAAAATGCAGTCCAGTCCAGCCATTTTACAGGCTAGTCGGGCCAGCGCATCGGGCCGGACCAAAATTGTCAGCTTTAATCAATATTGTTAAAAAAATTGAGCTCAATTTGTCTAATCAAACTTGTAATTGTATAAGATTACGAGAACCCAAATAAAAAAGAAAATGATATGATAAAACACCCTTCATATATTGACAGGGTGACTGACATGCATTAATGGAATAATGTAATGAATTCACGAATAGAATAATCAGTAATGACATGAAGTGAATTATATGAGCATATATCACTTAATATGCTTAGTAATTTTTTTTTTTTGAAGGAATATGCTTAGTATTTATAAGGAACGAGATATGAATGAAAAAACCATTTTTTTACGTGATTTCAATTTCATGATTTCTAATTGGAAATTAGTTTTAAAAATTACTTTTAATAGAATTTTTCGAATAAAAGTACATTATATATTATTCACAAATGGATCTTATATTATTTTAAGGTGTTTTCAACTATATATATTTATGATATAAAAAACATATTATACAATATATTTTCTTTTATTGAAAATACAAAAAATCCACAAAAGATTGTTACTTGTTAGATCAAGTTTCTGAATATAACTTTTAAATCTTGACGGAGTCTGAATACGACATATTAAAATATTGAAATATAAATACTTTAATAATTTATATTGAGTTTATAACTAGTTAAATTATAAATAATTTAATATCATATTAATAACATTAATGTACAAATACTCTGATGATATCCAACATTTTTAGTTATTTTAAAAGAATAATTTCATCAAAAAAAAAGTACAATCATTCTCGCATATATATTGTCGTTACTAAACTATACCAATTACATGAATAAAAATGGACATGGTAATATGCACATTTCATTCCCACTTACCAATCATGCCATAAGAGCGTAAAATTCGGTTACCGTAAGCTTGAGAATTCATTAAATCAAAAGCAAATATGAGAATGAAAATAACATTACACTATAGATTAAGCCAATTTTGCTACCATGTGAACACCGAACAATCTCCCTGATGTCTAAGAATCAAGAATAAATCTACCAAGTACCAAGGCCACAATTTGGGGCACGATAAAAACTCAATAAATGATAGGGATAATTACAAAAAAACCCTTGAAATTCGGGCTAATTACAAAAAAACCCAGAGTTTTTGAAAATTACAAAACCTCCCTTTAGATTTGATATGTCCTACATTTTCCCCCAAAAAGCATTTCAAAAGCTCCCCTTACATTTATCAAAATATTATAGTTAGCCCTCTTAAATTTAAGAGACAAACAAACATTAAGGGTTTTTTTGTAACTTTTAGAAACCTCCTGGATTTTTTGTAATTAGCCTGAACCTTAGGGTTTTTTTTGTAATTATCCCTAAATGATACCTATGATTCTACAGCACTCATATTTTTTTTTACTTTTTTTTGTTGGCAATATATTCATGTATTACAAAAATATTACCAGAATCGATCCGAGTTAAGAACTAAGCCGGCGACTGATTCTTCTTATCATTTCTCCCTTTCTTTCATACCTCCCGTCTTTCTGCTGAGTAATTCTTCTTGATTAACAAATTGCGCATAGCCGTTTTCACAGCTTCAGCTGCTGTTGAGACGCCTATCGACAATTTTCCTTGCAATCCTTGAAGCAGAGGCTCTCCTCCGGGTATCTCTGTATCTTCTAACACCGATACCTCATGAGAAACAGATTCTGATTGGTTAGCTCCGAAGCCAGAAACAACCCTCACACGAGCTAAAAGTGTCGAATCGTTGCTATGTAAGCTGGACGCGCCCATTACCATCCATAACAATGGGACGGAAAATGAAGCTCCGATACTCGTCGGAATAAATGTCTCCCCTTTAACAGCAACCACCTAAAGTAGACACAGGAAAGTGTTAAAATGTTGGTAGATAATTATTGGATATCAATTTTGATTTCAAATATAACTTTTTAATAAGTGATAAATCCAAGAATAAATGTCCCTTGAGGTTTGGCCCATTTACAAAAAAAAAAAATAAATCCCTTTTTAAAAAAAAAATTATTACAAATACCACATTTAGGGTGGAATTTGGTAAATAGAAACAAATTTTGAGGGGGTATTTACAATTTTGAAATATAGTTGGGTTTTTCTGTAATTAGACGAAAACTCAAGGGATTCTTTTTTTGTTTTGTAATAACACTCAATGTTGTTAATGATCGATTGAATTTGCTGTGTTTGCGACTCTCGTATAGCATTGAAAATTGTTTTGCTAGTGTACTTACTTTAGCTATGGAAAGAGTCCTGGCAGAAAGGTTGCATTTTAACAGCATTATCCCTGGCAAGCTTAAGCAAAAAAAAGATGGATTAATAATGACTATTAACTAAAAGGGATTAATAGAAACCAGTAGAGATAGAAGAAATGCTGCGAGTGATGATATACCTCTGTATAGCCACAGCAACTAGTGAACCATCGGAGGTTGTACAAAGATCGGTTACAGCAGGGACGATCTCCTCGTCCTTGATTAGAATTTAAAAGTCCTGCCTTCAGGAATACAGAGAATTAAAACCAAAGCAAATGATTAATGTTTATTAGTACAACCAAAAGATAATTAATTACCCCCTTTCCCCATCCCAAAAGCAAATAACAATCACTGGTTCAAAACAATTGGTTCGAGAAAAACTGAAATGAAAATTGCGTAATAAAAAAAGGGATAATTACCAAAAAAACCTGAGGTTCGGGTTAATTACAAAAAAATCCAGAGATTTTCGGAAATTACAAAAAAAAAACCTTTAGGTTTGATCCTTATACGATGGCGCGATATGATCCGTATAGCCGACCCCACGTAGTGGGATTAAGGCTTAGTTTGTTGTTGTTTGTTGTTTTATATGCAAAAAAACATTTCAAAAGCTCCCCTTACGTTTATCAAAATAGTATAGTTACTCCCTTAAATTTAACACACAATCGAACCTCAAGGGTTTTGTTTTCGTAAATTTCAAAAACCGCTTGATATTTTTGTAATTAGCCCAAGCCATAGGGCGCTTTCTGTAATTATCCCTAAAAAAATGAAGGCAAATGAGCTTAGATCCAAATAATCAAATGTTCTATAAAGGCTAAAGCTCAATTTCATAGTCGAAGTATTCATTGAAACCTTAACGGAACTTGCAAATATTTTGAAGTTCCCAAAAGAATGGTAATGGAGTGATATACAGCCTTCAAAAGTCTGAAGTCAAGACAAGACAATTAAAGTTACCCACCTACCTTAGCCCCAACATCACATGTATCAAGCAGAGAACCAGAGGCCTAGTCCCACAATCGCACCTTAAGCCACCGAAATTAGGTTAGCCCGGGACAAAAGAATGCTATCTATTTTGGTAAATTATTGATACAAATTTAACTTCAGAATTTCTATAACTCACGGTTGAATCACCACTTCCAGAGACTAAAAGTCCTTGTGCATAATCCTGAGAACTGTCAAACGCAATGCAGGAGACAAACCTGGTGATAAATGATAATTACATAAGAGTAAGCTAAATAATCAGTTGCCAACATCAGTATATTATTAACACAATTCAATGGAAATTTAAAGACAAAAAAATCTAAAAGTGAGAGAAAAAACTATCCAACAAGTATTCTTTGTGAGAATATAGTAAGCATGTAATGATGATTATACTATGACCCCAAAACCCCACTTCACTTTTACAATTTAGAAGACATAATTCAACAACCACCATTATAATCACATTTATCTAATTTGAGTGAGCTAATACCAAAGTAATAAATTTACATGTGTTGGTATTTGATAAACAAAAGGAAGAAAATCTGATCAATAAGATCTCAGAATGATATCCGCCAGTATTGAAATCAGAATTCAGCAATGAAGTTATAACGATGCTCCAATCCATGCAATAATCAGTTTTCGCAACTACTTTAATCATCAAGTTTTACGATAGGCAATCATTTAAGATTATGTCCTAATACAGTTGTTCTTTAGCGGAGAATCTCGAGTTCCCACAATAATTAACTTAGAAAATCTGTCTCTTTATGTGTGTGTGTGTGTTCGTAATGGTGGATAAAATAAGATTCAGTACTATTTCATGTAAACCAAATCTACAATGGACATGATATTATTCTCCAAATCCTAGTGAACAAGTGACAAATGAAAAGCACTTACTCAGTATGACCAAGGCAAAACTTTGTATCTCATGAGCCCCATTTACGGGCTCTTTCGGAAAGACAGTGACCTGTCATTAGCAAAAGTAAGCAAATAATAAATAATCAAAAAACACACCACATGTTAATGAGCAGCAAAAGTTTGTTACCCGAATTTTGAAGTCTCGATCAGCAGTAACAACGTATTTCCCATCTGGAGAAAATTCCTGCATAATGATTATGGTAAGAGTAAGTACCCTACCTCATAAACAGCACATTTGCAATGATAAAAAGACTCGACGTTGCTAACTGCCTCTAGGTGGATTCCAAAAAAAAAAAAGGCTATATAAGGAGACCAAACAACACATGTATGTCGAAAAATCCATTATCAGATACTGATATGCAGGCCAATTGGCTCAAATCAATAAATACATAACATATATACTCAAGAAAAGTGACAAATAATAAAGGTGTCAATATATAAACTTGAAAACTGAAACCACCAAGTGATAAACGCTTGCATGAAGCAAGAAAATATAAAAAAGGTACACAACTTATAAAAATGCAATACCAGTCTTGTAATTATGCTACAATAGTGTGAAAGAATTGGAACAGCCTTCTTATTAACCGGAGCCGGATTTTCATAGATGTAATCTCGTATATCAACAACATAGACCATTCCAAACTTATCCGCGAAACAAACAAACATCTCATCATTGCTTATTGCAAGAGAAGTCACTCTCTTCTCTGAAACCCTACCAACTTTCAGAAAATGTCGAATAATTTTTTTTTTTAGAATTATGTAAAACTGCTTACACAGAACAAAAACAGCGCCAAGAATTAGTATCCCAAAATTTCACAAGCTTGTCATCTCCAGCTGACACAAAAAGCCGCCCACTTTTACTGTACCGAATTGCGCGAATTGAATCTTTATGCCCTCCATTTTCATCCAGTAATTTAGCTCCAGAACCATCTCTACAGAACAATTAATAATTAGCATGTAGCACATACTTATAGGTCTAAAAAATTCAAGTTTTTAACTAATTAAATTAAAAAAAAAGAAGAAAAATGTTAATTGTTTCTTTTCTTACTGGAGATTGAAAACCCGGAGATCCGACCCGATGGAAACGGTTACGGATAATTGGTTCGGGTGAACATCAATTAGGACTGGAGCTACTTCCATTTCCAGCTTCTGCTCGCTTTCTTCCATGTGATTATCCTCCATTTTTCCAATTTGGTTTGCAGAGTTCTAGGGGTTTTTCAGGGTTTAATTCCGTTGGGGATGACTCAAAAGCCCAGTTCAATACGTTCTTCGGGCCCATGATGAATTTTGGGTTGTTTTCTATATCAAGATTGAGTTATTTGGGCTGGGAATTCGCTTAGATCTTATCACTCTTGAACTGGCTTAAACTATTTTAAATAATAATTAGAGGGGTCAATTTCAGTCCGTCCTGATGGGCCGACCCAACCAGTCCCTGGTTTTTCACCGGAATGGGCTTCATTTCCCAGGCTCGAAAAAGTCGGATCTATCTGGCCCGAATTTTCTGAACTAGTTTATTTTCATGGATTAGGCCAGACTGGATTCTGAAATTAGCGGACCGATCACTATTTACTCGACCCGGTCTGTTTTTTTCTCTTCACTCAACGGCCCGACACCGGCTTGGTCCGATTGACAGCTCTAATAATAATAAATATGATGAATTAAACCTCCCTAAAGACGAAGGATAATAGGATGTTTGTAGGTGTTGACAAATTAGCATATACTTTTGTATAAAAAAGTGCATAAACTGATTGGGCTCTCCTACTCTTAAAATTATTGAAATGGGCTTTTCTGACCATTATATTCTCCAAATTATATTTCAGTCTATCTATTATTATTCTTAACCTTTTAATTTTGCACAAGCACCACATTGCTATTATTAATGCTTTTTTTCAAACATATACATAATTAAAATTAGTGTGTTTTATATTACAAGACATTAAATTAGGTAGTACAAAACTACAAAGTCGTGCTGTATTATAGGTGGAAACAGCTTGCAAAAGTGCCCACCAAAATGAGACACATAAAAGTCCCTTCCTCCAATCAAAAATTTCCTAATCAAACTATAGAGAACAAAATAAGAAAAAAAGTGGAATTTCAAATTGACAAGAAACACATGCACGACACGTGACGTGTGGCAACCAAAAATAGAGGTGCCAATTTGTGACACAATAAGATAACTCGACATAATTTTGCAAGTATATGTACAACCTTTCGCGGGTTCAAATCAAATTTGGGTTGACCACGGTAAATACGAGAATAAATAGTCCAAGACAGGTTGATCCACGTGTCAAAACGATTAATCTATGTAACGTGGTATAATGAACATGTTATTTTTATATATTTTGTGACGTTTTAATCGGTTATATGATATTAGATACATCATTGAATGTATTTTTTAATAATTTAATATATTTTATTTGTAATTTTTTTCTTTTTTTCAATATTTTTTGTGTCGTGTTGAGTTACCCATATCATAAATAGATTGTATTCGTATCGTATATCTTGAACTAATAATTAAACGAGCAAGTCTCTTGTGAGATGGTCTCACGGATCTAAATCCGTGAGACGGACCTCCTAAGGGCTCCGTCTTGAGAACATGAACCATGAAAATAAATTTAAAAATAATAATGAACCATGAAGAAACAAAAATAAACCCTAAAAACATGAACCGGTGGAGAATAAACCCGAAAAATAAAAATAAACCCAAAAATAAAAAATAAACCCTAAAAAAAACTAAAAATCCTAAAAACCCAAATCAATTAAAAATAAACCCAAGAAACAAAATAAACCCTAAAAAACAAATATAAACCCTAAAAAAAATAAAATTTGAAAAAAAAAACCTTTAAAACTTTGTGTAAGGGCTCCGTCTCACAGATCTAAATTTGTGAGACCGTCTCACGCAAGTTTTTGCCTAATTAAACATATTATATTCTGGTTTGTGTAAAACATCTCGTGTAAAACATCATGTAATACCCGTGAACACGCGAACACGAAACACAACCTAATTGACACCATAGCCAAAAACATTACACCCTAGAGGAGGAGAGCATGGAATATCCTAATGCCCAATTCTATTCCCAATTTTAAGGGTAAACTCTTTCACCTAATTTTCACACATTTCTGATAGCAGACTTTTCGCACTTAGGTATCTCGTAATTCATCTCTGCAAGAAATGTGTTCTTTCACATTCCTATAAACGTTTGGAATTTCCATACACTTCATTTTCTTGTGACAAACTGCAAGAAACTCGAACACAAAAGAGAAGCTTTTCTTTTTCCTGTGTTTTGCGGTGTTTTTATTTCCCCTGTGAATTTCGGAAAGTGGAGCTGGAATCTTGTTTTCTTGATCGGATTATTGGTTATTCAGGTATGTTTTGTTTGGCGTGTAATTTTCCTTATTAATTTGGAATGTCGGTTTCCTCTATTTTTATTTTTCCCTCCTGAATTTAGTGAGGTAGAAGTGATTTTTTTCTTTCCTTTCGCTTGATTGGAGATGCCCAATTGAGAAATTTTCGGTAACTTGTGCGCGAATAGGTGCGTGGTTTTGATGACTGTATGTTAGGTTCTTATGATGATGGATTTTTGGGTTATTTCAATTTTATTGGGTCTCACATTGCACCTTCCTTCGATGTTCGATTGATATATTTGTTTGATTTTAAAATGCACGTGGATTTCACTCGAAGTCTGTTAAGTTGATTTTTAATGGCAAACAATGATATGTGCGTCATTTCTCAGTCTTCTTGAATTGTGTGCTTGAATTGATAGTTGTAATTCAAGTTTTATTTTGTCCCTTTTCTTTCTTGGACCCTTTGACGTATATTATATTTTGATGTAGATGTGATAACATATTGTTGATTACTTTGAAGGGTTGGACCCAGTGAGAATAGAAACTCAAAGTTGTACTTTTGCATACGACGTTTTTGGAACTTGGTTATCTCTGACTACATTTAGAATGTATTCCCATAAACTCAAAGTTCCCCCTTATGATTGCAATGCCTTTTCATAGGGCTTGAGTGGTGGAAATGTTTTTGGCTTTTCACTATCTGTTCTTATTTCTGTGGTGCTGGTTCCTTGCTTGTTTTCGAAGCTGCTACGGATATTGTTTACAATGGGATTTCTTTTCTCTTTTTGTTCTTTTGATTTCCCATAATTATTCTCTTTTTCTATTTTATAGATGTCTGTTCCGTTCACCTGTCTAAAACTCAGATGAAAATGACTAATTATGAGGTGGCAAAGTTCGGAGCTCAGTTTGAACATTTATGTTTTAGTTGTAGGTATGCATAAACAGCAACAACTCCAGTTTGCCATGTTGTTTTGCGTTTGTTTTTGCTCTATTGCTTTTGAAGTTCAATGATCTATGAAGTCAATTATCCCCTTCTCCAAGAGAGAGATTAGGAGGATTTGTTTAAATGAATTAGATATAAAGCATGATTAGGTAACGAAGGGAGACTGATATATACATAGGGATAATAACCATATCAAGACATTCTGCTGATATAAATTAGCATCTATGCGTATGAGTGACTACATTATTGTTGTGGTGTTCACTTATGTGCTGGAAACATGTATTGCCTATGATCATATTGATATACTTCCAGGTGAATGACCACTCATTTCCTATTTCTTCTTTCTTATGTGTGTGTGTGTGTATATATATATGTTGTATGAATGTTTTGGGATAATTCAAAGATTGAATTGTCTTTGTCTTCTTGACTGTCTCTCAATCTCGTTTCATTTGGAAGCATATTTGTTTTCCTTGTCAAGATCATATAAGTATGCTTAAGTTGATGATGTCTTAGTTATTGAAATTAAAGGTAGAGCCAAAACGTGCAGCTAGGTTACATTTGTTTAGAGCTTTCCATTGATAAAGCGCTGCTGAACTACAAATTCAGATAGTTGATACACTAGTTTTTTAATTTTAATCTGCTATTATGTTAGTCTTTCTAAACTTATTGTCTCAAACTGTCGGTAGAATTGCTGACGTTCGTTGAAATTCAGTGATAGTTGATCTGCTACAGAGATCTGTCATTAGTGTGTATTCAATTTGAGATCAATAGCCTAGAGGCCTTGGGGGCCAATCATTGGAGAAATGATTTCATTTTTTCTCATTATGCTTTATATTGATGCAAAAAACAGCTATATTTGCTGCTGCTTATTATCTGAGGTGGTTGTGCTTTGGATGTTGTGCATTCTAAGTTCATGGAGAGAGAAGTCTTCATTCAAGCGTGCTTGGATAAGCTTATCTTGACAGAACCTTTCTTTGTTTGAGAGTTTATGAACATGTTTATATCTCTTAAAGATAAAAAGAATTAATTATATTACATTATAAACTAAATGCTTCCGGAAGAATATTAGAGAACTTCAACACATTACTTGTACTAAGCTGCAATTTATGTCAATGTATACAGAATTAAAATTTTAAAAATATGGTTGGTATATTTATTGCAATTTGCTTCTTTTGAAATCGACATTGCTGCTTTGATCATAGGGAGCTGCCCTAGGTACTTCATCGAATTGGCCTATATTTATCATAAACTGTATTCAAACTACAGCGTACGACTGTATGAGTAAAACACGAGTTCTTTATTTATTGTTCCATGTTTCAAAGCTGAAGTTGGACCGTTGCTGGTCATTTAGAAATTGCAATTAACTGGGTTAATGTGAAATTTTAGGGTGAGAAATTGCAAAAGAAAAAAAAAAATCGGTTGTTTGGTGGAGGAGAAAGTATTTTGGTTCTGTTGTTCACATTGTATGTGATGCTTCCTCTCTTGATATGCTGATCATTAGTTAGTCCATTCCTCTTCCTCCTCTGCTTCTATTATGTCTAGTGACCTTCTGCGATAATGTCCTTGTCGTTAGTTGAGTCGTCACCACTACACTGTTATTGATAGCAAATGCATGGAATTATGCTCGTGTTCTTTCCCCACTTTTAGATACAGGTGTTGCCACATAATGATTGGTCGAACATGTTCCTCTACTATATGATTTGTGTTGAATATTAACTGTTAGTCTTTACTTATAAATAATCCAATATGTGCCATCAGTCATCTATTGAATATTAAAGGCCATAATGTTTGCATTTACATCATCATAAGTGAACTGGATAGATTTGGCATCTTCTAGAAAGAAGCAACATTTAGTGGTGTTTTAGGCAACTTTATTTCTAGTCTGGTTTCATTATGAACAATTTAAGTTTATTTTAAGGTTTCTATGAAGTCCACATCTGAATTTAATTAGAAATAACTTTTCTGGTCGATCAACTCATCTGTACCGTTGTTGTAGCAATTGTTTGTGGCATACTAGAACCAATCATACTCTGATTTGTTGAGATCCACAAATTTAAGCCTTTTGATGACTTCTTCAATAGGATCATGTTTTTCGAATTTCATTAATCGTGTGCCATGCAAATCATCAGGCTATGAAAGTGCTTAAAATGCTGAAAAACTCCTGCCTGAGATAAGTCAGTTATTTTAACTCATTTATTTATTTAATGTTTCAGATGCTCGAAATTGTTCAACAAAGAAATAATTGAGCTCCACGGTAGTGCAAAAACTTATGTCTGGACTTATTGAAGGTCTTCCAGACGCTGTGGCCCTAAGATGCCTTGCACGTGTTCCCTTTCATCTCCATCCCCAATTAGAACTCGTTTCCCATTCCTGGCGAGAAGCCATTCGTAGCACCGAACTCTTCAGAGCCCGTCAAGAAGTCAATGCGACCGAGGAATTCATATGCGTGTGTGCGTACGACCCCGACAATCTATGGCAGCTTTACGATCCTCTACACGACCTTTGGATCACTCTTCCTGTTCTCCCATCCAACATTCGACACCTGGCGCATTTTGGTGTTGTCTCAGCTGCAGGAAAGCTCTTTGTTCTCGGCGGTGGTAGTGATGCTGTGGACCCCTTGACCGGCGACCAGGACGGGTGTTTTGCTACAAATGAAGTTTGGTCGTACGATCCCGTAATGAGATGGTGGGCCCACTGTGCACCCATGATCGTCCCTCGCTCCATGTTTGGTTGCTGTGTGTTGGACGGGAAAATAATTGTTGCCGGTGGTTTTACCGACTGCAGGAAATCGATATCTAAAGCTGAAATATACGATCCGGATAAGGATACGTGGCTGCCAATACCCGATCTCCACCAAACGCACAATTCCGCTTGTACGGGGTTGTACTCGAGGGTAAGGTTCATATTCTGCACAAGGGCTGTCGACCGTGCAAGTGTTGGAAAATGTTGACCAGGGTTGGACCGTTCACGACTATAGTTGGCTCCAGGGCCCGATGGCAGTTGTTAGGGGAAGCTGTATATAATGAGCCATGGCCAGATATACAAGCAGGAAAAGGATTCGAATAAGGTGATCGTCTCGGCGTTTGAGTTTCTGAGGAGGATTGGTTTCGCGATGATTGGGTCGGGAGACAATATTTATGTTATCGGAGGGGTTATCGGGCCGGACAGGCTGAACTGGGACATTAAGGCGACGTCGGATGTGGATGTCTTGGCGCTCGGTAATGAGAGGTCGGTTTGGCGCCAGGTCGCGCCTATGACGCGGTGCAGGGGAACCGTTCTTGGATGTACACAGTTGAGAATTTAGGGTGTTGATGTGTGTAATGGAGTTTGTTGTACCAGTCCTGGATGTGCTTGTATTTGCATGTAGACAAAAAGATATAATGCTTCTTAATGTTTTGTGTTTGGACATACTTTTTTTTGGTTGTCCAATACTTGGATAGAGGCGTTGTGTTTCCCTGTTTTTTTTTAGGTTCTAGATACATTGGCTTCAGCTTTGAAAAACGTTTAATGGATATCTTTTATTTGAGTTTCTTTTTTCTGTAATTGCACCTTGTATGATTTTGCTTTTATGGGAGTGTTTGTGATCACTAAAAAAATCATTTCTTAGTTTTTGGCTGAAAAAAATCGTTTTGTAGTGTTTGCAAATGTCTAACTTCTGCTTCTGATTTTACTTCATTTAATTAGAATCTAAAAGTAAGGAGATGAGTGTTTTAGGTTTCTGATTTTGTTTCTGGTTTGACTTTTACAAACAAATTAGCATTTTTCTAACTTTTTCACCAAACACTCAATTTCTGATTCTATTTTCAAAAGCTACTATAACTTCTGATTCTATTTAGAGCAAATAGGACAAACTACCCACTTGGGATAGGTGAGAGAGTTTTTTGACATGTAGGATAAAAAACATAGTTTTCTACCCACTTTTGGTGTTCTTTTACCACAATACCCTTGATGCTTTAAATGCAAACCCAAAAAAGTAGGTATATTTGTATTTCTCTCTCTTGCAACTAAATACTCTCAATACATACGTGAACCCTCCCCTTCTATTTTGCTCTTCATTTTTTTTCTCTCTTCTTCTTCTTCTTCACAAAATATCAAGAAGTTATTTTTGTGGTCTTTAATCACAAAAATCGCACCAAAAAATCGAATAACAAGGTAATGTTCTTCTCCTCCTAATTACTTAACCTTGTTTAAATCGTTCAAGACCAATATATTTGCAAAATATGTGAAGTGTTTTGTGAAAGAAAATTTTTTCTGCATTTATGAAAACACAAGGCACGATATCTCGTGCCTATTTTCTACTCAGGCACGATATATCGTGCCCCATTAGAAATATCGTGCCTAATATATGGCACGATATCGTGCCTGTTTTGTAGATTAGGCACAATATCGTGCCTCAATGAAAAATGGGCACGATATCGTGCCCCAGTACAAAACAGACCCTTTTTTTTATGTATTCTTGCATATTTCAATATTTTTTCTCTGTATGTAGATGAACTCTCGCTATGTTGTTGTTCGATTTGGTGGTCATTGGGAAGGTTTAGAATATAAAAATGGTGAAGAAGAAGTTGTATGTATTAAACCGGACAAAATGAATTATAGTGAAATATTGGAGGAGGTTTATGGTGTTGTTGATGTTGATAGGGGCGTATACGTTTGTGTAATGCATGCACTTGTGGATATTTATGGAAACAAACTTGGGAAGTTAAAGTTGAAAAACGATGATGACATTGAAATTGCGTTTGGGAACACCGAGTTACCAGTTGTTTTTGTAACATTGAAAAGAAAAACAATGGGTGAGACTAGTTCGCATAATGTATTGAGAGGTCAGCCTGGGCATAATCGAGTTCAGAACGTTGAATGTCAACAAGGTGTTGGTGGAAGTTTTATGCAACTAAATGGCTAGTCAGAATGAATTTTCAACAGTCATTGGGCCTAATTACAACTACATGCAACATCTTGGTTTTCAACAATACTGTGTACCGCACATCAATCTATATAGTCATGCAGTAAGGCCTAGTGGAGCACCTTTTATGCATATGAACAATGTTGATGTTCCAATTATTGATCATCCGCGTCTACTATCACCTACAGTATATCGGCCAGGTGGCAGAACAGCATGCAACTGCCGAATATAATGCATCAATATCTGAAAGGAGTATTTCTCCCAAGGGAACGTCTCCCACTGTGCATCGTCCTCGATCAAAAACCACAACCAACGGTCCACTGCGGTCTGTCGGCCATCGAAACACAGTATCATGTAAAAGGCAAATAACACCTTCGCCACCTTCAGGGCATCGTCTGGTAAGTCACGGAAGGTGCCAACATCAAATAAATCATGTAAATGCGCGGTAACCCAGGCCACCCTAGACCAATACTGCCATATATATATCTCTCGGGTACCTCAAAATCACTGTTAGGGTCAAATGTGGACCCTGAAAATCGCAATCCCGATTCCCGATATCATAGCAAAATCACGCCGAGAGAATCTGATAGTCTGCTCTCCGACGTGGAAACAACACTCCGATTCCGGAGCATCCAGCACACGCACCTCCATCGCAACTAATGCATGCAGTGCCGCATTACAACTGGCTCCGTCATACCCAAAATCCATAAAATATCCGAAAGCCGACTGCCTAAACTCGACTATATAAATCACCACTCATCTCCCGCAACTCATCTCTCGATGGTCCGAATAATATTCGATCGAACATATCCCGCAATGTGGGCCCTCTCTCGATGATATGAGGGTCTCAATCACTGTGGACCGACCTACAACAATATTAAAAAATTGCAACTTAGTAAGATGAATTATTGAAATATTGAAGAAATGTAGTGAAAAACTGAAAGAAAACAATAACAATAATTATGGAAAAAACAGCATGTAACACGATATGGATATCTAGGCACGAAATGCAACACAATTTATACAATATCATTCCACACCATATAGCAGCAAAATACATGGCACGATATACGCAATGAAAAATGGAAAAAACAGCATGTAATTGCAACTACGGCACGATATCGTGCCCATTTTGAAACACAACACGATATCATGCCCAAAAAATAAACCCGGCATGATATCGGGTCAACTTTAAACCCCCTGCACGATATCGTGCCAAATTTAAACCCCCGGCACGATATCGGGCCAAAAAATAAACACGGCACGATATAGGGCGCGATATATTTATCATA
Source organism: Rehmannia glutinosa (assembly GCA_016081115.2). Taxonomy (NCBI): domain Eukaryota; kingdom Viridiplantae; phylum Streptophyta; class Magnoliopsida; order Lamiales; family Orobanchaceae; genus Rehmannia; species Rehmannia glutinosa. The sequence continues at coordinate 96,079,489 of CM071924.1, read as the reverse complement.
TCGTGCCGCTTCGTCTTCCTCGTCTTATCGTGCCCTAAATAAACCCGAAATACTCCATTTTCGAACATTCTAAACCAAAACACAATCAAAAACTTCATCTATTTCGAACATTCTAACAAATAAACTCAAATATTTCACATTCTCAAGCATTTTCTACATATATTCGAAAATTATCAACTAAAATTCATATTTCCCAAAACTTCATATTTAATATATATTTCGAAAATGAGAGGCAATATATGAGAAATACTGTTCGGGAGTAGAGGAGGGGAGGAGAGGAGTCGGCGGTAGCGGCGGAGGAGGTGACGGAACGGCGGAGGAGTTGACGGCGGCATGATTTACGCTGAGTTGAGAAGCCATTGATTTCTCCACTTTTTCTTCTTTGCACGATTAGGGGCACGATAGGATTTTTCTCTCTAGTTTTTCCTTGTTTTCTTTACCTTTTGCTTTTTGTTTGTTGTCTTGGAGTGTGTGTGTTGTATACAGTTATTATACGGTCTACGGTTTAATGTGTATAATGATGACTTCAATTTTAAAATTCAAAAACCACCAACTTTAAGGAAGGGTAATTTGGCCAATTTGGGTAGAAAATAATTTTATTATTTAGGTGGGTATAAAAGAGTACCTACTATTTATATTGGGTACTAAAAAAATTTCCCCTTCTATTTATGTAATTATCCCTTGTTTATTTGTTATTTAGTTCACTTTCACCTACTTTTGGTCTAAGTTGTACCCGAGTAAACGTGAGTACAGAAGAAACTGACAAAATAAGAGAAAATATGGGAAATTATGTGATATCCTTAAACAATATGGTACACAAGAGGCTATCCTGAGGCCCTTCTCTTATCTAATAAGAGAGAACCTAAAAAGTAAATAGTACAAATTAATTAGAAATAGAGTAACAAATAATTCAATCGAAGGTACATGAAAAATGGCTCTCCATCAAGTTGAAATGAACAAAAATCTGAGAGTAGCATGGTTTTTTTGAGGCGGTTGAATGTTAAAATCCAGCAACAAACAGAGCATATGATGCAACGAAGAGGACGAGAATTACGACATTGCTTGGCGCTTGGATGTTGCTTCCACCAACTACGGTTTTCGACCCTGCATTTAGACGAGCATCAACATAAAAACGCTAATAAAACAAGTGGATTTAGGAGTGTATGCAAGAACTTTGCTTTCAAAAGAAGTGATTTACTGCGGCAGAAATTAAAAGTAGTTGAGAATCAGAAGTTGACTGTGTTCACAAATAGAAGCTAAAAACTATATGTGACAATTTTTCGCCAGATTCTGATAAATCGTGAAGCAGAAATTCACATTTGAAAACACTAAAAACTACTTTTATTTTCCGCGAGAAGCTGACAATTTACTCCCAAGTTTAGGTGATCTATACGTGACATTTTTTCCTATGTGATAAAACTTCTTATCTTTAAGAGCTCAAATACCTGATGGAACATCAGAACCCGACGGCTTGGTCTCCGGTGCTTTGGACGAATCAGCCGGAGGGCTTTGTGGGGTAACAGGCGAACTCGTTGGTGCATTCACATCTGAATTTGCAATATGTGTTAGCAGTTAATTTACCAGAAATAAAAGGGATAACTACAAAAACACCCCTAAGGTTTGGGCTAATTACAAAAAAACCCAAAGTTCTTTGAAAATTACAAAAAGAACCCTTGAAGTTTGATTCCGTCTGTTGAGATATGTCACTTGTGAGTTGTCCCATATTGATTAAGAAAGGGAAGAAAGTCCAATTTATAAGCCAAGTGAGCTACTCCTCCTATCACCAATTGGTTTTAGGATGGAACCTCACTTGGTGGGCTTGGGCTTTCTTCCCCATATTGGGTACGCTTCATGTGTGGACCGTACCAAGTCCCCCCGAATTTAACACCGTCTTACATTTTTCCCGTTGATTTTTGAAAATATTTCAAAAACTTCCTGACATTTACAAAAATATTACAGTTACCCCCCTTAAATTTAAGACAAAACGAAACCTGAAGGTTTTTTTTTTTTTTTTTTGTAATTTTGAAACATGTCTGGTTTTTTTTTTGTAATTAACCCAAACCTCAGGGGTGTTTTTGTAATTATCCCAAAATAAAAATAAAAATAGGGCACTTTGCAAAAACTTCTGCTTTTAGAAAAAGTGATTTATTATAGCAGAAATAGAAGTAGTTGAGAATCAGAAGTTGGTAGTATTTGAAAATAGAATTAAAAGTTGAGAATGATAAGTTGAGTGTGTTTGGTGAAAAAATAGAAAAGTACTTATTTATTTGTAAAATTCAAACTAGAAGCAGAAACAGAAGGAGAATCTAAAGCACCCCTCTCCCTCTACTTTTATGAAGCAAAATTAGAAGCAGAAATTGATATATGCAAACAATAAAAACTGTTTTTTTTAAGCAAAAAACTGAAAAGCACTTATTTTTAGGGTTTGCAAACACTCCCATAATTCGTCGTTCTTACCATTGCATCTGCTAAGCGGAGGCGTTTGGACGTTGCAAACACCAGGCAATGCCAGTGCCAAGGTTTGATTTATGTTGATGCCGTAGGACGAAGCAGCGCCGTTCATCAGTAAGCACAGGCACTGCGGCTGTGACTGAACGACGTTCGAAAGTTGGGAGCAGCAAGACGACGATGGGGACGATGAATTTCCCGTGACGTAGTTGAGACAAGGGGACAAGCCCATGAGTGTATTAGTGCAGCTCGATTGAGCTGTCGTTTTAGTCGATAGCACGGATAAAAGAGCGAGAAACAGAATCGCTTTGTACGCCATTTGATCACTTGAAATATTTTTTAGAAAATAGAAATTAAGAGTGTGAAAGAAGTTTGAATTTGAGTGAGAAGGGAGAGTAGGATTGAGGTTTAAATAGGGATTTTGGGGGAATATGATGGCAGAACAAAATTTTGGTATGTTTGGTTGGCCAAATGTTTAAGTTAGTTGGTTGGTTGACATATAACTGAATAATAAATGGACCGTACAAGGGAATTGGTATGTTAGATATATAGATTACAGAACATTTCAACTGTATTGTTAAAAATTAGGAATAATACGAAAACACCCCTAAGGTTTGGGCTAATTACAAAATTACCCAGAGTTCTTTGAAAATTACAAAAAATCCCTTGAGGTTTGATTCTGTCTTACATTTTTCCCGGTGAATTTCCAAAACATTTCAAAAAAACCCGTGACATTTGCGAAAATATTACAGTTATCCCCCTTTAATTTTAGACAAAACGAAACCTGAAAGCGTTTTTTGTAATTTTGAAACATGCCTAGGTTTTTTTGTAATTAACCCAAACCTAGGGTTGTTTTTGTAATTATACCTAAAAATTAAGGATTTGGTATAGAGGTTATTGGTCACAGGTGGAAGGAGAGTTTTGAGGTGTGCTGCCCGCTTCATTATCAACAAGCTGGTAAGAAGTAGATGATTCTGTTGTTCTCAGCCAAGCTCAATATTCCGAGTTAGAATAATATTGCAATGTTATTTAACGTGGTATATGTTGAGATATGCTACTTGTGAATTATCCACGTTAATTAATTAGAGAAATAAAACGTTGTTTATAAGTCAAGTGAACTCATCCTCCTATCACCAATTGGTTTCTGGAAGGAACCTCACTTGGTGAGCTTGGACTCTCATTCCCATATTGGGCTTCATGTGGGACCGTACTAAGCTCCCCGAATTTAACAGTATACCACCATTATGGGAATATTTGCAAACTCTAAATAAAAGTGATTTTTCCACCAATAAGCTGAGAATCACTTTTTTTCTTCTCACTTTTTTTTAGAGCCTGCAAACACTCCCTGTATATATAATGTTTCTTTTTCCTGCTGCTTCATATGCTGATAAGGCAGTTTTAATGCCTATGATATATCCATGAAAGTACTGCTATGATATGTAGTTCAGAAATTTAGCCTGTCATGACATTTCATCATCTGTCAATAAAGCAAAACTGTCAAATTTTAGCATACTACTGCTCAATTATGATAAATATAAGCCACTGATAAATATATATTTATATGTGTTGGGCTTGAATTAATCAATGCCATTATATTGTAGTGCATAATCTGTCAAGCGTAAAAAATTAAGGGATAATTAGAAAAAGCTCCCTGAGGTTTGGGCTAATTACAAAAAATATCCAAAGATGTTTCAAAACTACAAAAAGCCCCCTCATGTTTGATTCAATATGTCTTAAATTTAAGAGGGTTATTTTGAAATATATTTTTGCTTATGGAGGGGGAAAATGTAAAACATAATCAAACCTCAACGGGTTTTTGTAATTTTCAAAAATCTCTGGAATTTTTTGTAACTAGCCCGAAACTCGAGTATTTTTTTTTTCGGTAATAATCTCTAAAGTTAAATTGACTAGATCCTGAAAAACTCGCATAGTGGGCGTGGCATAGACGATATGAAAATAGTAGTAGTGTAAGTGTGTAAACCTGTTCCCGTAACAATGACTGTTAAACTTAAACTTCTTGTGATTCATAGTTGTGGAAATGAAATAATTTTTTTTTTCAATTAAAAGTTAGTTAAAGTGGTTGAACCCGTGCAGTGAACAATTCAACATACCAGGTTTGCCTCCAATTTTTAAATGACTATTTTATATCTCCTACGCTTCTCATTTTAAAATTTTATTTTAAGATCAATTGTCTTGAGGCTACAGTATTGTTCCTCTTTTTTGTTGGCAATTCTTTTCAGGGATAGTTAAACAAAAATGCGCGAGTGATATAACCTAGATTTGTCATATTAAATTGGATCAATATTATTTGCGTTTCAATAGTAAAAATGGGCCCAAATACGAATATGGACTCTATTAGAGCTCTATTTGGATAGAATTCTATATAAAGGGAGTATTCTACTCTTCTCTTTTACATTACCTCTACACATAAATTATCTAATTATTCTCTTTCGATAGAGTTCTGACTTGAGCGTCGAAGAGGGTACGCCGGAGCAACCCTCCGGCCCCCTTTTTGTGCAGGTTTACGAAGGAGTTCAGTCGGTGCATGAATCCTGAGGAGCGGAGTAATTTTTGGGATCAATCAATTGGCGCCGTCTGTGTGAACAATCGAGTTGAGACGTGAGAAACCATTCGAGAGAGGCAATGGGTTGTCGCATGTGGTAAATTGTATTGGTTTGGACTTAGTTTGAAAATATTTGATGCTTCTAGATTTGGCTTATTAAATTAGATCAATGAAATTTGTCTTAAATTTTGAAAAGTTTCGACGAGAATTATTTGTCCTTTTATGTCTCTTGTTTATGTTTAATTTACATGGAATCATTTTAACTTGCATGAGTTTGACTCATCAAATAAGTAATTGCATTGAACATGCACTGAATAGTTATCATTCCACAAGATTCTATTAATTTATTGGAATCCACCTCAATATAAATTATATTTGTGCGCTAAATCATACTCACATCTTGTGGTGAGAATATTAATTGATTTAACATCTATTTTGGCAATCGTACCTAATAGTGTTTGCCAATTTGCTCGAGGAAAATATTTGCATTGAGAGACGATTTGGAAGAGTTGGTGAACGAGCTTATTTCTCGATTATTCCCCAATCGATTAAGTGAAGACATTGTTTATCATAATATTGGAGATGAAGTGGATTTCTTGATGAGCTCATTGATCGAGGTAGATTTCTTGGCACATTCGTGATTGAAACAAATTCACTTATTAGCTCGATTATGTCGGCCTGGATTTCTTGAATCTCATAAAAGACTATGATTTATGAGTTTGTTGGATATATGTATGTATATATATATACAGATATATATATATATATAATAATAATGATCAAGATTATCTATGAGGTCATTGAGCATTTCTTGGACTTCTTTACACCTATGGATTTCTTGAAGAACTTGTCCGGTTTGAACGGCTTTAAGTCGGGCGGCGAGCTAGCTATTTCCTGGTTTGAACAACTTATGAGCTGGACCAGATGAATTTATTTTTGGGCGATGGAATTGCCCCAAACTCGTCTGGTTTGAACGGCTTCAAAGCTGGGCCATACGGGCTATTTCCTGGTTTGAACAGCTTCCGAGCTGGGCCAGATGAATTTATTTTTTTGGGCGATGGAACTCCCGAACCCGAACTCGTCTGGTTTGAACAACTTCTGCCTGGGCCAAACGATCTATTTCCTGGTTTGAACAGCTTCCGAGCTGGGCCAGATGAATTTATTTTTGGGCGATGGAACTGCCCTGAACTCGCCTGGTTTGAACGGCTTCGAAACTGGGCCAAACGAGCTATTTCTTGGTTTGAACAGCTTCCGAGCTAGGCCAAGTGAACATTGATGGGCTGATGCCCTTGATTCATCATACAAGCGGCTGCCCTTGACGAGAAGTGCTCAGCTCGGGCCAACCTTCAAACATGGATGAGTGGATGCCCTTGATTTATTATATGGGCAGTTGCCCTTGACGATAAGTGCTCAGCTCGGGCCAGCCTTCAACCATAATGGGCGGATGCCCTTTATTCATTTTATGGGCGGCTGCCCTTGACAAATTTCATGACAGATGACTGCTTATTAACTAACCCTTCGATGTTAGGAACTTCAACAGAGATATGTCATAATTCAACAAAGATGAGAATGACTTTACTCTTACCAGTTCATGACATGATGAACTGCAAGAGTGGGGGGACTAGTTGATACAACCTACATTTGTCATATTAAATTGGATCAATATTATTTAAGCTTCAATATTAAAAATGGGCCCAAATACGAATATGGACTCTTAGGGCTCTACTTGGATAGAATCCTATATAAAAGGAGTATTCTACTCTTCTCTTTTACATTACCTCTACACATGAATTATCTAATTATTCTCTTTCGATAGAGTTCTGACTTGAGCGTCGGAGAGGGTATGCCAGAGCAACCCTGCCCCCTTTTTGTGCAGGTTTACGAAGGAGTTCAGTTGGAGTATGAATCCGGAGGAGCGAAATAATTTTTGGGATCAATCAGTGAGATTGAGGTAATTATAAAAAAACACAATGGAGTTTCAAAATTACAAAACGCTCTTGAGGTTTGAATCAAACAACTATGTCATTCGAATGCCCTCTAAGAACAAATGTCCTCCTTTTGTTTGTTATTTCATTGATTTTTATTTTGTATTCCTTCTTCTCTTATTTTAATAAATTGGTGGGGATATTCCCTCCCTCGTTTGTCTTAAAAAAAAAACTCTTGAGGTTTAACATCACTCGTTTTTACACCAACCATTAGTTGACCTTACGAAATTTGTTGATGTAATAAAATATTTTACAATTGTATCCATCAACTTTTCAGAATATTACAAATAACTCAAAATTTTCATCTTGCGTTTTACAATACATCCCTTAATCATTCTAAATGTTACAAATAGCCAGCCGGAATTAAATTGAGGTTATTTGTAATATTTAGAAAAGTTGGGGATGTAATTGAAAAGTATTTGATGATATCGGTAAATTTCATCAGGTCAATTGATGGTTGGGCAAAATGTAAGACAAAACTAAACCTAAAGTGAGTTTCTTAATTTTGAAACTTCTCTAAGTTTTTTTTTTTTTGTAATTACCCCAATCTCGTTTTTTTCCCCCTTCTTTTTATTACTTATGAAGTATTAATCCTCCAAAATTGAAATATTACACCATTGGAAGCAGCCAACTGCATTTCCTCACAGATATTATGCTAACACTCTTCAGAAGAGGTATGTACTTCTCAAACTTAACCAAGGAATATGTTAATCAGAGACTTGAATCTTGTAATTAGAAAATTCTGAAATAGTTGAGGTTGTTTGATCTGTGTCAAGAACAACATGAGAAAATGAGTTCTGCTAAAACAATTGTACTATCAAGAAGCCATATGAATAACAAATGACAAAACACTGTTACATTGAAAAAAAGATTGGTAGTACAATTTCTGTGTATCTTCTAAGTAGAAAAAAGAACTAAAATCGAACAGCACGAAAATCCTATCCGCATCGCTAAAATTCTCAGAAGCCGGCTCCGAAAAAAGCCCATGATGAGGCTAGCAAGAAAAGGGTACCAAGAAAGCTGAATGTTGCTCCATTGTTGCTTGCTCCAACAGAGGAACCATCTGTTGTTGGAACGGTTTTGGACCCTGTCCCTGCATCTATGTAAGTATTATACACTTAGTTCAATTATGAATTTCAATGTATTGTCCAAAAAGATGTGTAAATTAGCACAATTACAAGCTTTATTAATTTTATAATTGTTCTTTTCCTATGTATTTATTAGGGAGTGTTTGCAAAAACTTCTACTTTAGTAAAAGTGGAAATGTAGCAGTATTGTAAATAGAAGCTGAAAATTGATTAAGTTAACTAGAGTGTTTTGGTTAATATGAGTTATAAAAGTGCTTTAATATAATTCAAAATGAAACCAAAAGCTAGAATTAGAAATCTAATTTTGCAATTGGATATACTTTCATTTTGAAAATTTTCTTTCTGCTAGAGAATTGTGAGGGAGAATAAGAATTTTTTTGGGAAACGTGAATGAATATGAAATAAAAATGTAATGATGAAAGATAATGTGATACAGATATAGTTAAAAATATATAGTGGGTGAATGGTGAAATTTATAAGAAAATGTATGATAAAAAATTTGGTTCTCGGAAACGTTGGCAGGTGTGATTGGTATAAGAAAACGTTAGAAAAAAATGAGAGTGAGTGAATAGTACATTTTTCGAAAATTTTGGTAGGCAATCACATTTGGAGTTAATTTATTTTCAAAATGAGAAATTTGGTAGGCAATGGCAACCTTAAGCCATCCCTCTGTACTTTTACATTCTGAATAAATTACAGAAGAAACATTTGTACATTTGAAAACACTAAAAACTATTTTCCCATCTAATAGCTGACAATCACTTTGCAAACAATCCCTAAGTAAATCATAATCTGGTAATAGGCTAAAATTGTGATTTTCAGTTAAATCTTTAAGGGTGCGTTTGGTAAGAGTTTATGTGCTTGATATCAGCCACTTTTATAATAAATCCATTGTAGTATTTTGTTTGGTTGAACTTGTGATAGCCCATGAAAAAGATATGACCCGGTTTGTTATCAAGTCCACTCCTTGAAAACACATCCCACCTCCTAGCTGTGATATATTTTCCAGCCCATTCCCTTGTTTGTTGATTTTACAATAGTGCCCCTGACTTAAAATACTCTATCCAAACAACAAAATCTGCTAAGCTATTTAAAATGGAGGACACATAGGTAAAAGACCACTTTTTGAAGGTTAGTAATACATGTAACCAAACAATTTATTATGTAATTGACTTGATATCCTACAACATAATTACAAAACCAAACAACCTAATAGTCTTGATTAATTACTTTGGATATGGCAAGAAAATATCAAGGGAATTAACCCATCCCTATCACGAAAGGCAACCAAACGTAGCCTAAGAGTACCTGATGGAATATCTGTATCTGATGGTGTGTTTGGATCTTCAGGCATTTCATCAGCAGGTGAAATGGACGGCGAATAAGCCGGGGCAGGGGCAGAAGTTGCTGGCCCATTACCAGCTGTTATTCAAGTCAGATTGAAAAGTTAACCATATATAATTTAGGGATAATTACAAAAAACATCCCTGAGATTTGGGTTAGTTACAAAAAAATCCAAATATGTTTCAAAATTACCAAAATCCTCTTCAGATTTCGTTTTGTCTTAAATTTAAGGGGGTAACTGTAATGTTTTTGCAAATGTCAGGGTTTTTGTTTGAAATGTTTTCGAAAATCACGGGAAAATGTAAGACGGAATCAAACCGCAATATTTTTTTTTTTTGTAATTTCAAAGAACTCTGTTTTTTTTTTTGTAATTAGCCCAGACCTTAGTGGTGTTTTTGTAATTATCCCTATAATTTAACAAGAATGAACATAAAAAGGGTTAATTATAAAAAGTACCCTTGAGTTTGACCTAGTTATAATAAAGCTCAGCTAATTTTCAAAATTACAAAAATACCCCAAGGTTTTAATTTGTCTAACATTATATTTAATAAGTTTCGTTTTTGTCTTAAATTTAAGGGGGTAATCGTAATGTTTTGCAAATGTCGTGGTTTTTTTTTTCAAATGTTTTCGAAAATCACGGGAAAAATGTAATCAAACCGAAAGGTTTCTTTTTTTTGTAATTTTCAAAGAACTCTAGGTTTTTTTTGTAATTAGCACAAATCTTAGGGGTGTTTTTGTAATTATCCCTATAATTTAACAAGAATGAACATAAAAAAAGGTTAATTACAAAAAGTACCTTGAGGTTTGATCTAATTACAAATAAACCCAGCTAACTTTCAAAATTATAAACAATACCCCCCGAGGTTTTAATTTGTCTAACATTTAACCCCTATATAAGCAAAATATATTTCAAAATCCCCCTTCATATTTATAAAATCATTGCAGTTTACCCCTTAATTTTAACACTAAATCAAAACCTCAGGGGTACTTTTTGTAATTTGAAAGTTAGCTGGGTCTTTTTGCAATTACGTCAAACCTCATGGGTACTTTTTGTAATTATCCCCATAAAAAAACGAAGCTTTATAATCATACCATCACACTGGCTCACCGGAGGCGTTTGCACGTTGCAAGCGCCCGGTAAAGCGAGCGCTAGCGTTTGGTTTACCGCGATGCCAAAATTGGACGCGCCGCCTTTCAGGAGCGCGCATAGGCACTGCGGCTGTGTCTGAACGACGCTTGAGAGACGCGTGCAGCAGGACGACGATGGAGACGACGAGTTTCCACCGACGTAACTGAGACATGGGGACAAGCTCACTAGTGCCATTGTGCAGCCTGATTGAGCTGTGGCTACATTCCAGAGCATGAGTGATATGAGTGAGATTAGAGTTATGTGACTCATTTTGATGGACATTTTTTGATGAATGGTATTTTAGGATTAGGAAAATGTTGTTGGACTTGAGAATTTTGAGTTGCTGGAGTGAGAAAGGTGGGAATGTTTGGGGATTAAATAAGATAGTTTTTTTGGGGGGTGAATGGAAAGATGGGATATGAGTCATGGAAATACAGGTCTGTTTTGTTGGCCAAACTCTGAAACTAGTTAACTATATGGTTAAGGGTTAATTACAAAATGTACTGTTGAAGTTTAATCTAATTATAAAAGAAAACCCGACTATCTTTTGAAATTACAAATATGCCCTTCTATTTCATATTTGTTTCAATTTACAAAATGCACCCTCAATAGTAGCTCAATTGGTATCGCTCACACTTTGTTAGGGTGTTGACCAGGATTCGAACCTAATATCTTTCGGTTTCTCTGAAATTTATCCCCTCCCCTCCAACCAGTAGTCCCAACTTATTGAAAAAAATGGCCGGGCTGGGACAAACCAAGCTCGTCGGTCCAATGCAGAAAATCGGGCCAGTTAGGGCCGAAATTCAGTCAGACCACTAATTTCTTGACCTGGTCAACAAACTTCTGTATTTTATAACAAAATTGTATCTAGGCAGTCGGGCCAACTCGAACTTGAGGCTGCTTCAACTAGGCCAAAGTAGGCCTGATTCATTTCAAACTTGTATAAGTGCAACCCAAAGTCCCTATCCTCGGGTTGGTTAGGCTTGCCTCTGGATTGGGCTTGAAACTGGCATCTCTACTCAATACGGAGATATTTGTTAAGAAATATAAACCTCAAATTGATGTTTGTAAATTGTAATACATTAAGGGGTTATTTGTAATTTTGAAGAATAATTGATTTTTTTTAATTATCCCTATATTTAAACAATAGTGACCAACAAATTGCTTTTGATGATTACATGGCAAAAACCTTTGTCATATTTAAATCTGTGTATATATTAATGTGTTTTAAGCTTAGTTGTGGTGCTACCTAACCTGGACCTCTGTTTCTCTAGTCAAAACAGCAAACAACTAACTATTTAGCCTTCAAATTTAAAAATGTTAGTTATAGTGGTTGATCTCCAAAAACCCACTTCAAAACCACCACCTATTTTTCCCTCCAAATTTAACTAACTTATGAATTTATAAGACACCTACTCATATCTCAAAACCTCAACTTCTAGACCAGTACTAATATTTCTCCAAAAAAGTACGAGTAATATTCGATGGCGCCCTTTTACTGTCTGAACGCAATACCTGCAATTCTTTTTATTGCATCTTTAGTTTTTCGGACAAATGCACAAATTAGCACACCGTGTACCAGTTCGATGATAAACACGTTTACGCCCTGTTTAAACTACGTCACCAGAAGCAGTGGCACCGGTTCTTCGCCAACTCAAGAATGCTGCAATTCGTTGAAATCTCTCATGAGCGATAGCGTCGACTGCGGTTGTCTCATAGTAACCGGAAACGTTCCCGTCTCGATACCGTTTGTCAATCGAAACCTGGCAATTTCACTCCCCAGAATGTGCGGAAGTTCTGTGCGGTACAATGCAAAGGTATATATATATATATATATATATATATATATATATATATACTTCTTAGGACAATTTTTTTGACTTGTTCTTGTCTAATTATCTTTTGGGATAATTACAAAAACACCCCCAAGGTTTGGGATAATTACAAAAAAACCCAGAGATGTTTCAAAATTACAAAAAGCTCCCTCAGGTTTGATTTTGTCAATTTAAGGGGGTAACTGTAATATATATACAAATGATCAAGGGTCTTTTTTGAAATATTTTGCTTATGAAGGGTGACGATCAGACGATGTAAGTAGAATCAAACCTTAAGAGTTATTTTTGCAATTTTCAAGAAACTCTATTTTTTTTTTGCAATTTTCAAGAAACTCTGGGTTTCTATTGTAATTAGCCGAACCTCAGGGGTTTTTATGTAATTATCCCTTATCTTTTTTGATGAGCTTATTTTTCTCCATGGAAGGTAAATTTCGTTACTAATTTAATGATCATTTTCTTGTACTTGGCAGCCTCTGGTGATCCTTTACCAGCTCCAGGTATGTTCTGTTGGAATTAATAAAGTTTTTAACAGTTTGTGTTGATTGTTTCCTATTTTTCTTTTTAAATTTCGCTATAAAAAACTTGCATTCAATGACAGAATTTACCGACATAATAAAAATTTCAATATTGCACCAATTTGGTTTCTTTTACATTCTTAACTTCCATGTCATAAACTCTTTTACCTAAAAAATGTAAGCCTAGCACTTAGATTATTCTCTTTATTAAGGTGAAGTTTTCATTTGTTATCATTAACACTGTCACAAGATTAAAATTTTTTTGCCAAGTGACAAATAGTCGAGATATCCTAGCGCTTCATCAGGTTCCTTATTAAGAAAACTGACCATTATCAATTGAATCAATAAAATAACAAATTGCTTTGTTTTTGAAGTTACCTTCATAGAAGCAATTACTGATTATATGCTAATTTTCAAAACCGTGGCGTGGGCTTGTTTTTCCAAACTATATTGACCAATTAAGGACAAATCACCAATAGTTTTTAAATTTATCGACAATAATACTACTGAATAATTGGCAGGTCCTGCTCTGTTCGGGCCACCTCTAGCTCCAGCTCCGTCTGCTGCCCACAGTCATAGTCCAAAAGGTATTAGCTCATCAATAACACTACTGAATTATTATGAAAAAAATCCTTAAACTTTTACTTGGATATTTTCGTACAATTAATTGATCATGCGATTTTTTTTTTTATCTCAGCTTCTAAAGCGCCAGCCGTGGCTGCACCAGCACCGCTGACAACCGGACATTGAACCGAATTCTCCCCGACATTTTCATTCGGTCCAAGTGCAAACCGGGAATCAGACCGGTGGTCAACCCAAATTCTGACTCAAACCCAACCACCATTTCATTTTCATATCTTGTACTAATGTATATGGGAATTATGGCTTTCAAATTCATGTTCTGGTAAAATCTTATTGTTTATCAAAGAAATCCAATTTATAGTAAAAAGTAAAAAAAAAATCCAATTTGTTGTTTATCAAAGAAATCTAATGTTGACCCAACTTTAATCATGTTTAAGTGGATTTATTTATTTAAAATTTAAAATAAATGAGATAAACGTAATGTGCATTATGGGTAGATGAATTATATATTTTGAATTTCTCAAAACCAACTTCAGTTGAATAAGAAATTAATGCATAAAGTAAATTACTTAAATACATTTTGTATGAAAATAAGAAATGGTGGGAATATGAAGAGTTACATGCAATGCAAATCTGGCTTTCTTCTACAGAATGTCATCATGAGTAAGGAGTAATAAAATGAAGCTCCCTATGGTGCACCCCAGTAGACCAACTGAGTTTTAGATAGTTTTAAGCCACCATACGGACAATCCTCGCACGCGGCACTTGTCGCATTGGTCTCTTTAGAGGCGTACATTATAATTAAACATACTATTAATCCCCTCGATTTTTTATTCTTTTCAATTCCTAGGTAAACATATCGTTACTTTGCTCGATTTTTTGTTCTATTCAAAACCCTCATGGCACGAAAAAGTTCGTGAATCATAAATTCAGGGGAGATATTTTCATGCATAATAATAAAATTGAGTTGGAAGGAGTTGAAAATGTAAGTATTACAGACAGGGACAAATCCAGAAATATTTTACTATGGGGACACAAAATGATACAATTGAAAACTACGTCAAAATATTTAATGCGACACAAATTTCCCTAATTAATATATAGATTTTATTATTTATGTAATACTAACAATGTTATAACACTATTCCCACTTTTCTTAATAATATTATAACAATTTTAATTTTTAATGTTAATGATATTAATGATTTATTTAATAGGTTTGTATAAATAGAAAAAAAAAATCTATGGGGGCACGCTTTAGCTCCGTGTCTGACTACAGATATTAATAATCCCTACAAAATTAAATTTCAACAGATTCACAAAATTTTCAATCTTTCAATCCTATATATAAATGCTGGAATGCATCACAGGACTGCACCAATCCTTAATACCAAGAAAACATCATAGGATAATGGCAAACTCAAAGTTGTGTGTAGCCATTCATTGCATCCTCACTTGCACCATTCTCTTGTTATCAGGTACCCAATTTTAATCTTACATGAAAACAACATGGTATGTGTTAATTTAAAATACTATGTTGGATCGATCATAATCCAACATTGGGCTTATATGTGAAATAATATGCATTGTGGACTGTCAAAAGGTTAAACCCATTTTATAAGTGATCAAATAAGGTTTAAGAAATTGGGCTTTAATGTATCTAATAGGGTGTGAGCCTTTAATGTGTAGATACTTAATGTATTATTCCTATTTTAATGATGGGCTAAAATAGGATACCCAATATAACACATTTATATAAGGGTTATGGTCCCTAGGTCACACGTCTACTAGATTCTATTCTGATATCCCATCATCAGAAAGAAACCTACAGAGAAAACTAAAGGGTTCTCTGAAAAGCTTCGAGACGTGTAGATCTAGAAGGCCAAATCCCATGATTCACTTGTTATGGATTCAGGTACGCTTATGCAATCTAGTATTGATCCCTGATAATTCAATATGAAAGCTCCTGGATTAAAGTGATTGTTTTCACTAAAGTTTATTCCAACATACTATTCTATAGGTTTAGCCAAATTACATAAAAAAAAATAGATATCTCTCATAATTACAAATTTCCCCTTGATGTATTTCAAACCAATCCTGCAATTAATTTGTAAAATACAAACAAATATCAATAATATTATAAATTTGGGAAATGGCTAAGCTTTTTTTGTTTTGGGAAATAATTTTTGGATCCTGTAACTTAACTATTTGGAGATTTAGTCTTCTAAGTAGTCACCTTTAAATTTTGATCCTTTAGGCAATGATGCTCCAGGAATGAAATCAATCTGATGCTCAATTCCCCGAATAGGTGGTAATCCATCCGACATCTCGTCTAGAAACACATCCTCGAATTCCTGCAACAAAGACGAGACAGAGCTAGGAAAAACGAGGTTAAGACTGTCAGTAGATAAATAAGCGTCCTTGTAAACCAAGAGTATCATCGAATAACCACTCATGGTGGCTTTCCTAAGGTCACTCATTTTAAAAATTTGGACATTTAATCTGATTTGACCAATATTGTGTAATTTTACAAGAGGTTAATGACTGGGGCCTGTGGGATGCTGAGGAGTCAAAGAGTTTTAGGTATTTTTGTGATTAATTTGGTACAAAAATTGACCTTAAAATTTGATAATTTCAATGCTTAGATGACAATTAATATTTCCCAAGTTTTTGACATGTTTGTACATCTCTGGTCATAATCAGAAATTTCAGGTAAAATTACACGATTTTGACTGAAATCAGACTAGATGTCCAATTTTTTTTATAGATATTGGACAAACTGTGACTACTTAGAGGCACTGTTCTAAAAACCACATCCTAACTCCGATTAGTCACCGCCTAAGCGCAAGGCTCTCTTTGTTCACTTAAAGTTTTTTCCGGATTATGTCCCGTCTAACCCCGCCTAGGTTTCACCTAACCCGCCTAGATTCCGCCTAGGCGCTCCGCTAGGCCCCAACCTGCCGCCCAACTAGCGCTAACGCTTTGTAGAACACTGCAGTTAGAGGACTAACTTTTACAAGACCAAAAATATAGGACAAAAACTTGTATGAGACGGTCTCATGGACATTTTTCATGAGACGGATTCTATATGTAAATAAGATTTAAACCCAAACCCAAACCCATAAAAATAACCTATGTTTTTTTGTGTATTGTAAGATCCGTCTCACGAACTTAAGTCTATGAAACGATCTCACGTGAGACCTTCTCGAAATATAAAACTTTCCCTTTTTTTTTGTTTGTTATTGGGCTAAATAAATTCTAGAATAGTATTTATTTGAGGCAAAAACTTGCGTGAGACGGTCTCACGGATTTAGATCCGTGAGACGGAGCCCTTACACAAAGTTTTAAAGGTTTTTTTTTTCAGATTTTATTTTTCTTAGGGTTTATATTTATTTTTTAGGGTTTATTTTGTTTTTTGGGTTTATTTTTAATTGATTTGGATTTTTAGGATTTTTGGTTTTTTTTTAGGGTTTTTTTATTTTTTGGGTTTATTTTTGTTTTTCGGGTTTATTTTTCATGGTTCATGTTTTTAGGGTTTATTTTTGTTTCTTCATGGTTCATTATTATTTTTAAATTTATTTTCATGGTTCATATTCTCAAGACGGAACCCTTAGGAGGTCCGTCTCACGGATTTAGATCTGTGAGACCGTCTCACAAGAGACTTGCTCTATATTTGATAACATGAATATTCTTGGTGTGCAGGGGAGATGATGAAGTTTTCCACCGTCGATGCAAATAGCTGTACGGAAGGGCTTGTTTGGGTGGACGTGCAATGCATAGGGTCTCAAGCTGACCAAGGGTGTTGGAACGCGTGTCAGTCTAAATGGGGCTACGACGCCCAAGCTTGGTGCCGTTACGTCATTCCTGGTCTGCGTGCGCAGTGTTGCATGTGCACCTATCCTTGCTGATAATTTCTCCCAGTTTCGGAGGGCCAGGCGATTATTTAAAAAAGAAAAATATTGTATTAATTAGACTTAATCCACCAAGTTGTGATTAAATAAATAAATAAAATCTCATACTCGTATGAAAATGGTTATGAACTTATGTTATGATGTTACAATAACATCTGATGTTTTGAGTAATATAGCTATGTTGGACTTTTTTCTTTTCATCTAGGCAAAATTGCAAAATTGGTCCTGTAATTTAAAGGAGGTGTTGAAATTGGTCATATTCATTTTTAAAATTTTAATGTGCCCATGTAAGTTTTATACGAACAATTTGAGTCTTATTGTCATGTGAATGTTGCAAAACCGCCGGAAGATTAACTCGCGACTCACACGTGATCCCCTAAAAATTGGCGATTTATTGATTTTCGACTATTTAGTGACATGGTCATGGCACATGCTAAACCACATCATCAACAATTACAATTTTAGGATTAATGTGCATTAAAGTATTCCATGTCACCCAAAAATATTTGTAGAAATAAAAAATCCCCAATTTAGGGATCACGTGCAAGTTACGTATTAATTTTCGGTGGCTTTGCTGGTAACAATAGAACTCAAATTGAGAAATGTTAAAACTTACAAAATCAAATTAGAAATTTTAAAATGAACATGACCAACATCCCTTAATTTGTAGGTCTAATTTTACCTGTAATTTAATATGTATAAAAGTGAATGGCTAATAGAGTAGTTACAGATAGATGTGACAAAATTAAGCGCGACTCGAGGTTTGGGCTGAGCTGGGCCATGCTTTTTTAGGTCCAAGAAAGTCGGGCCTATTTCACACGACTCAAACGGCCCGATGGACCAGACTGTCCCGACTTTTCCAAATTGGTCCGAAATTTTTGTGCATGACGTATATGTATGGCTGGATTGGGCCAGTTGGTCATTTATGCACTCGAGCAAAATTGGATTGGCCTGATCAGGCCCAAAATTTTGCAAAAGTTCGATGGGCTTGGGTCGACTGACCCGACTCATTGTCAGCTCTAGTTACAGATATTACCAAAAAAAAAGTTAAAAAGGCTTCCAACTCTTTGATAAATAAAAATGGAATATTAATTTCCCTCTCTTCCATTTTATTTTAGAAGATATAAATTATTGTTACAGATAATCTATAAGACTGTAAATCACATAATATCCGTTAAATATTAATGCACTCAGCAAATTTATTTTTCGTTCTGCTGGAGAAATTATCAATCGCCGCCGCCTGGAGGAGCTTCAACCTGCGGCGGCGGACACTTTTTGCCTTTACCTCTTTTTGTAGTGCAACCACACCAGCAACTCAAAGATAATTTCTGAGGACTAAACCAATTTTTTTTCTTTTTCAGACATATTGAATTATAATGTAAGACACCAAAAGCTCTTTTGCAAGCAGTTGTACAATCCGTAAGAGACATCGGTTTGCTGCCCAATTGTGTGACCGGGCAAAGGGCAGGTGTCGCCGCCGCATCCCTCGCCGCTGCGCCGCCGTATAAATATCCCATGATTTAAATAATCCAAATCAAATGAAAGTGTTAGTAACATAACATAATAATAATAAGTAATAATTACAAAAACACCGCTTAGGTTTAGGCTAATTACAAAAAAAAAAAACAGAAATATTTTAAAATTACAAAGCATTCCTTCAAGTTTTAGTATGCCTTAAATTTAAGGGGGTAGCTGTAATAATTTTGTAAATGTGAAGGGCATTTTTGAAACGGTATTTTCTTATTAATGAGGAAAATGTAAGACAGATCAAGTCTCAAAGAAGTTTTTGCAATTTTCAAAAATTTGTTTTTCTTTTGTAATTATCCCTAACCTGAAGGATTTTTCCGTGACTATCCCTAATAATAAAAGACAATAAAGAATGATGTGACTACAAATTAGAAAGAAACAAAATACGTAAATGTTAATAAATCGTAATACCTTAATTATATTTTTGTGATAATTAAAAAAAAGCTAGGGTTTCAGGCTAATTACAAAAAAAAAATCATAGAATTTTGAAAATTATAAAAATCCCTTCAATCTTATATTTTTTCCTTCATAAGTCAAAAATATTTCAAAATCTCTCTGATATCTATAAAAATATTACATTTATCTCCTTAAATTTGAAACATAATCAAACTTAAGGAATTTTTTCATAATTAGCTCAAACCTCCGGGGTGCTTTTGTAATTATTCCTCTATTTTATGTTGTTTTATTAGGTTAAGTGGTTATATTTTTCAAATATGTACCTAATAAGATTGTGGCGAGCAAAGCAGCATAGATGTGTATGACAAAAGGCTTTGACATTATATTAGCTGCAAAATGCCAAACATAGATTATAGATACATAGGGTGTTGATATTTTTTTGTTAATCAGCGTTGAAATATATACTGAGAAAAAGTTTATTGAGATAACTTTCTATTAATTGGACTTTTATCCATTTTAATCCCCAAAGGAAGTTTGACCCAAAAGATGTTGACCTTTTGTAACCCAATTAATAAGCCTTTTTCTTTTGCCCACGGGGCATAACTCAACTTATAAAGGATTTGAGTAACGTGTTGTCATTTCTTTGGCGTCCATCCGCAAGCGTGGAGGTTGAATCCCCGATAACAGGGTGGATGATGATTTCTTATGTGTTGTCTCAGTCTAAAACAACTTATGACCCTGACTCGTTCAGACACATCCCACAATTCACCTCCTCCATAAAACTCTAGGCGCAGGGCAATGGGACCTTAGAGATGGAGTTCATCTTTTTATTTATTATTAAAAGCCTTTTTATATGGGAGGAATTGTGACATTGGTTCCTGGGAAATCTGCGAGCTAAGGAAAATTTGTTGTCCAATTAAAGTTTTGTTGAGCTCAATTAATAACGGTTATTTTGTGAGTAGTCATGGCCAAGTTTAACATTTATTACATTTTTCATGTCACACGGCTTCTAATTATTTTTTATGTAACTGGAAGCAAACAACATTTGTTGTTGCAAAGTTGCTAGAAAATTTGACAAGACAAAATTTTTGTATTGTGATTATCGGAGGGTAATTTGAGTTATACAGTTCCTAAAACACCTAGAGCTTCAAAAAATCACATATAGGAGTGGCAATCTTCGACACGACACAAAAATACGACCCGGACTTAATAGAATATAAGCGTGGTAGGGTCAACCCATTTATTATTCAGGTCATAATCGTATCAAACCCAATTAACCTGAATAATAAATGGGTCAATTTCGGGTCAACCTAAAATGACCCACTAAACTCGTTTAACCCATTTGCAAAAGAAAATTCATCATTATTTTTAATATTTTATATATAAATAACCAAAAATTCTTATTTTATCATAATAAATAGAAGGTTTATCCAATCTTTGAAAAATATAAAGATCATTTCGGGTTGTGTTCGGGTTACCCGTGTATTAAATAGATCGTGTTCGCTTGACCCATATGACACAAATAATTACACGAGTCATGTTTGGGTTGGCCAAATTTGTGGTATCATGTCTCAAAATGATCCGCGAACCCGAACACGGACACGACTCAATTGCCACCCTAATCACATATATTCATAAAACAACATTATTATGTTCAAGTTTTCCTTTTGAGTACAATGTGGTGAGAGAGATGAGATGGTGAGATTTGACCATAGGTCGATAGTCTAAATTACAAACGATCAATTAACCGAAATTTCTACAACCAATTATTATTATTATGGTCAAGTTAGTGATATATCATCAAAATAATCTTTTTTTTTTCATTGTTAAAATTCAAAATAATTGAAGGACTCTCAAATTCAGACCAGATATCTGAGGTTCAATTTTATCACCCTACGCTTATAGGATTTTTACTTAAACAGACAATTTGGATTCATTAACAAAAATACAACTCGTAGTTGTAACTTGTAAGTCTGTTTTTTGGATACTGGCTCAGGGGCCACCAAATATGGGCGTGTGAGTGACTAATCAGAGTATTATAAGGGTGGTCAAGATTTCGGAACCGCCGATTCCGATTTTTTCGGAGGAATTGGAATCAGAACCGTTTCCTCACAGTTCTAGTTCCAAAATTGGAAACGACAGTTTTAGTTCTGATTTGGAACCCGATTCCTCCACAATTCGAATTTCGGTTTTGACCGGAACCGTTTGTTTATTTTTTGATTTTTTTATAAATGGTTTATCAATTCCAATTACTAAAAAAAAAGAAAGAAAAAGACTTGATTTGAATATTAATAATATTATTAAACCTATCTATATATATTGTTAGAGTATAGATGAACATAAATTCATCTAGTTCGCTTGCAACATTTGGTTTAAAATGTGTCTCATGTAGTTACGAATATAAAATATTATAATAAGCATTTAACATTTCTTCTAGCATTTCTTTACCAAAATAAAATAAAAGTCGTTGGTTTTAACCTTGAAACCGACAATTTTAACTACCGATCCCACTACGGTTCTAACCGTCGGTTTCATGGTTTTTGAAACCAAGGAACCCATCTACACGATTCCGATTTCCAACCTGATTTTGGTTCCATTTGGCCACTCCTATCAGAGTAGAGTAGGGTCCATCATGTTGGCTTTGGTGTGTGACAAAAATTTCAAAAAAGAAAAACACAATTATTATTTATGACGTTGAAAAATAAACGTCAAAGAAACTTAACCCTAGAATTTGTCCAAGCAAATCAAATAACTAAAATCCCATTATTACAATTACTTCAAAAGAACAGTATGAGTATTAATTACTTCATCATTTCCATTTCAATCTTAATTAATGGCAAATGTTGCAAAGGCAAACATTTTTAGCACCAGGAGTTGGTGTAATACAATTGGCAGTGGTCGTAGATCCAAATCTCAATTGGCAAATACGAAGACAGTGTTTGGTTCCCCTGGGCTGGTCAGGATCACAGGGGACTTCAGGAAGTAATTCATAACGACACGTTTCAGCATCAACGAACGATAATGGACTCATCATCCGTCCACCATCTATTGGGACCAAAAAAATAAAATATAAATTATTTATGTGAAATAAATCATAAATATTATAATAATTCAAATGAAATAAAATCAATTAAGAAAATAAATAATTAATTTTAATTTTATTTTTTGTGAAAATTGGATAGATTATGGTCAGTGAACCAAGGACGGAGCCAAAGGGGTTGGCGGCGACCGCCCACTCAACTTCGATTTTATGTAATAATTAGGGATAATTACAAAAAGTACCCCTGAGATTTCACCTAATTACCAAAAAATCCGGCTAACTTTCAAAATTACAAAAAGTACCCCTGAGGTTTGATTCAGTGTTAAAATTAAGGGGTATACTACAATGATTTTATAAATATGAAGGGGGATTTTGAAATTTTTTTGCTTATGAAGGAGTTAAATGTTAGACAAAATAAAACATCGGGAATATTTTTGTAATTTCAAAATATAGCTGGATTTTTTTGTAATTAGGTGAAACCTCGAGGGTACTTTTTGTAATTAACCCTAATAATTGATACAAACTTTGTACATAATATTTAACAATTTTAACATTCCGCCGCCTCTAAAAAAATAAAAAAATACATTATTATCTACTATTTTAAGAAAAAATAAATCTTGTCCATCTAAACCTCATTTTCTGGCTCCATCCCTGGATTGCCTCTGAAAAAAAGTTGATTTTTTTTTTTTTTTGTGTGTGTGTATAAATTAAGGATAAATGATTACCTGATAAAAGAACGTAGAGGACAAACACCAACATTGAAAACTTCACCATTCTTAGGCACACAAGTTTTGTAAATCTGAAGCAAATAGAAATTTCCTCAAAAAAAAGCAAATAGAAATGAACACTAAATAATCATAATGAATTATGGGGTAGCATTTTATAGACAAATATAATTGACACGATATCACGGGATTGATATCTATAAATATTGTCAATCTTTAAATGATGTAGGAAAAACCTTTTTTACATAATAACGCCGTATATCACGGTGTATATATGTAATTAGATTTCAAATTACCGATATCTTTTATCGAAAATGGGTAAAAGTTATTAACTGATCATTGGATTTTCATCATCGGATGACAAAAATATTTAATGCACTTATTCATTATCATTGAACACTGACACCAAATTCATTGAATATATATGTAATAAAATTCAGTGAGTTGCGAAGATATTATAATTAGATTCGAAATACCATTAGTCGGATTTTCAAGAATAACAGTGAATTATTAAACAAATGTGTTCTATACTTACTATACTATACTATTAATTAGTGGGTTCATATCAAGTATGAAATAAAATTTTCTATATTTTTATTCAAATTTTCAATATCGTTTCGGTTCAATTATTGTACGTGTCGATCAACTTCTAATACCCAATAATAAAACTCGAATCCCTAATTTTAAAGTAATTTTTTTCACAAATTTAAGGAATTAGATCGTTAATTTTGTTATTTGCACTACAAGAAAACAATCAAATTCCAACAAAAAAATTCCAACGAAGTAGAAAATAGTTGGAATTTTTACAATTCCAACGGAAATTCCAATGCTACATTTTATCGTTAGAAAATTCCAACGCTAAAGAAAACCATTGGTATAAGTTGCATCACAACAAACCGTTGAAAAAATTCCAACAATAATTCCAACGGTAGTAAAATCATTGGAATAAACCATTGGAAATACTGTTGGAATTTTAAAAATTCCAACAGTAATTCCATCGCTAAAACATATCATTGGAAAATTCCAACAAAAATTCCAATGGTAATCAAAATATTGGAATTAATCGTTGGAAAATTCCAAATTCCAACGGAAATTCCAATGGTACAACAAGTTGTTGGAAAATCCCGTTGGCAACTCCAATACCGTTGGAAATTTTTAATAGGGGTTAAAAGATTTGATAGTATTATCCATATCAATAAAATGTATCTTCTCTTTTGGAGTCAATCATATTAAAACTACATAGTTAAGCGTACTTGACTTGGGACAAATTGATGATGGGTAGGGCTGTAATCGAACCGAACCGAGCCGAGTTTTTGAGTGTTTGAGTTTGACTCGTTTATTATCGAGTTGAACTCGAGCCTGAATTTATCGAACATATCGATGGCTCACGAACTTTATCGAGCCTAAACGAGCTTAGTAAATATTAATTATAAATTAAATTATTCTTCAATTTATTACAAAAATAAAATTATATATATACCTAAAACGCTTAATATATTTATTAAAACTTATAATTTTATTCAAACAAATAAATTTATTGAAATATTTTTATATTATCATAAATAAAAATATGAAAAATTAAAATTAAAGTCAAATTATTAGTTTAATTTATGCGAGCTTACTATCGAGCATATTCACGAGCTTACTACCGAGCCTAATCACGAGCTAACGAACCGAATATCTCTAAGTTTGAGTTTGACTCGTTTATTTTAACGAGCATCACTAGACGAACTTGAACGAGCTTTTATTGAATCGAGCTCCGAATAGTTCATGAGCGGTTTGGTCCATTTGCAGCTCTAATGATGGGTGACCTACTGGGAAATTAAATATATTAGACAATGAGATAAAATGATTGACTATTCCAATAGATATATACCATTGGAATTACCATTGGATGCTATTCCAATAGATATATACCATTGGAATTACCATTGGATTAAATTCCAATGGCATAACTCCGTTGGAATAACCGTTGGAGTTTTTTCCAACAATTATATATATATATGCCAATGGATATACCATTGGACTAAATTGCAATGATTTAACTATATTGGAATTAGTGTTGGAAAATATGTTGGAGTTTTTTTCTAACAGTTGTATATTCCAATGGATAAATACCGTTTTAAGTGCCGTTGGAATATTTTTCCATTGGAATTTTGCCATTCTAACGGCCATTTTACCAACGATGCATTTATTGTTTGAATTTTCGTTGCAATCGATAATTCCAACGGTAATTGGCCAAATTCCAACAGATTTTTTCTGTTGGAATTTCTTTGTTTTCTTGTAGTGTTGGGACTTTAATGTTGGGAAAAATTAGATCCAACATTCATCCCATAGGGACAAACAGAAATAATCGAGAAATAAAATGAAAAATAACAACAATCCACAATAAAAGAATTTACGTGGAAACTCTAAAACCGGAGAAAACCACAAATATTCTCTCTCCCGACCCCAGTACCCCCACAATTTTACAAACCTTTGACTAACTCACATCTCTCTCTCAACTCTCCATACTTGAGCATACAAGAGAGGAATTTAATTAGAGTCAAACCACAAAGGTTAAAGTGTATTTGATTGGTGCAATTGAAACAACATTACATGGGTTCCTTAAATAACCTTAAGGCTACCACCAATTTTATTCCACAAGCAATGTGGGACAAAACCAACTTCTTTTATGTTGATACAAAACCAACATTTAAAACTAATTAAAAACAATTTATTATCCATTTATTTTAATCCCAATTAAAATATAAATAATCTTTGTTTCATTCTATCCAACTCATTCAAAAAGCACATTGACCCATTCAAAAAGTCCATATCTGACCCCAATTTTTTCTTCTGGGGTTTGGTGTGTGGATGATGTTGTAGTCTTGTAGGTTTCAAATGTCTATACAGAAAAAAATGTCTTCTTCTAGACTGACCTCTCTATATTTTGTGCTGCATAAAATTTGTGTACATTTGGATTCTCACTACATATAGTACTTGAGTGGCTAAGGAATTGTGTTGTTTATGGTTAGGGTTGAGATTCCATTGAACTTTGAGCAGTTAGTGTTTGATCAAGTCATGGGGTTCACGAAGTTTAAGGTCTTTCACGCTCTCTCCTATCCTTCATTGATTTATATGATTATGAGTTCGCAAGGATTAAATATATGGGATAGTGATACATTCTCTCCAGAACCTGAATTATTCAACATACACTACTTAATCAAATGGGATAGGAAGGTTGATTTGCCACCTAAGTTTTTAGGAGATGAAGATGAGACTGAAGAAGTTCCTCCTACTCCAGCTAATCCTACTGTTTTTCAGGGTGTTCCTGAAAGTGTTCCTGCACATGTTCCTCAAGGTGTTTCTGAAAGTGTTACTATCATCCTTGATATCCCTCTACATGCATTTGATACTTCTAATGATATTTCTGTTGCAATAAATTTTATGCAGGGACAACTTGTATTTGCTACACTAGCAAATTGCTTTGACTAAGCAACACATCCAATACTTTGAAAGCTATAAGGCTCACATCTAAAGCATGTTATCACCTCTTTCTGGACAAAAAAGGGGATATGGACTTGATACTAGAAGTGTTGGAATTGGTGCTGATACATCTAGACCAAGCAGGATGGGGAGCAAGTTCAAGTGGAACCATGAACTGGAGTTGATGATGACTTGTATATGGAGTTTGACTTTGAAGAAATTGAAGTTGGATTGTATCATTGACAAATTATTATTCTTGATGTATTTTGATATTTGTTTTGGCCTTCATGTTGTCGCTCTTATACTTAGTTATGAATTTTGATGCTTTGTTGCTTTAATACTTCTTTTGCTCACTAAACTACTATGCTACTTAGATGTTTTGCTTATGATCTAACACTTCATGTTTTTTTTTATTTCTTTTGAATTGCTTAGATGATTATACTCTAACTCGTATGTTTTTATGATGTTCAATTGCTATTTGAGTACTAATAATTTTTTGTAGATCTTGAGTATTTATGGAAGTGTTTTTTTTTTTTTTTTTTTGAGAAAGATTAATTATGG
Source organism: Rehmannia glutinosa (assembly GCA_016081115.2). Lineage (NCBI taxonomy): Eukaryota > Viridiplantae > Streptophyta > Magnoliopsida > Lamiales > Orobanchaceae > Rehmannia > Rehmannia glutinosa. The sequence continues at coordinate 96,052,372 of CM071924.1, read as the reverse complement.
AAGTATTATAACATCTACAACAACATTTTTTGAAACAGGGCAATATTTGATTTAGGGGGAGAATTTTTTTTTCTTTTCCCGGAAACTATGGATTTTCTAATTGAAGAGGAGTTACTTGTTTTTGAATTCTATTAAAGATTTTTTATGTTTTGTTCAGAAAGACAAAAAGGGGAGATTGTTAGAATGTGAATTCTAATTAAAAGTTTGTCTTTCTTGGTTACTTGCATGTGATAGAATTTATTAAATAAGGAAAGTTTGATTTTAAAAGGATTATTGTGCATCTTGACTCAAGTAACAATTGGATATGAAAAGATCTTATTCTTGATTTGTTTTAGGTCATATTGATAAGGAAAGATTCTAGCAAGTACTTATATGAGATATGAATCCTTGTTCTTATATATCTCTCTTTCAATGTTGGTAGGGATTTGGAGACTTGAAGAATGCCTATATAAAGAGAAGACATCCCTCACAATTTCGACACACATAATTACAAGAGAAGAATACACGAGAGTTCAGAGATTAGAGTTTTTAGAGAGAAGAAATAAAGATCGAGGTTCTACATATATCAAAGTGTTGCTGCTGCTATTCAATATAATACCTTTGAATATTGAGCATCTTTGTTTCAAGTTTTTCGTCCATCTTTTGTTTTCATAGATATCTGAATAGTTGATATTCTTTCTTTTTGAATGAGATGGTATACACTTATAGATCTACTCATAGATATGAGTTTTAATAGTGTTAATGTTTGAATTTCCTCAAACATTATCTTTTCTTTCTTTCGAATTTTTCTTTGATTTACGGTTACTTTTTTGATTAATATTTTGAGTTTTAGAGTTATTTTGGAAGTTATAAATTCGGTTTTCTAACTCCTTAGAAGTTTATGATAGTGGGTGGTTTTTTTCCTTAAATCTTGCAGGAAGTTTTTCTCTTATTTTCTTGCGAAGGAAGTTATTCAAGAGATAACTATTTAAGGATCGAAACCAACAAATTTAATCTGATTTTAGGAGATTTGAGAGTTCATCTTCCAGCTTTTTCACACGAGAAAAGTGCATAGAAGCTCGTGATACCAAGAATGTTGGCAACATTGTTGGCATCATTTTTAACTCGAGTTTTGAGTGTTTATGTGAGATAGATTCAGTGTATATTGAGTGTTTAGAGTGCACTAAATGTATTCTCACATTTTGTAAGGAGTGTTGTTGTTTTTGGAGATAAAGGGGAGTTGTTTTTCTAGTTTCCTTGTTTATTTTGTATTTTTGTATTTTGTAAACAACATCATCCTTTGAAGAATTTTTGTTCTAATGAACACCGTACAAGTATTTTATACTTGTACAAAATTTTTAATCTCTTGTGTCTTGTCTTTAAATCTGTCTTTATTTCATACATTGTGAAATTGTGTTTTTGATTAAAAGTCTTTCATTTGTGTTTTTCCAAAGTGTTGGCATCGATTTTATCGCATCATCGCATATTCATTATAATTGGACCCTTCAATTCTTTCAATTGGCATCAAGAGCCTTCACTAGACATACTTAGTGTGATCCTGTTTTTTGCAGTGTTTTTATGATGGAAATTCAGAGTAGTTCCATTTTTCGACCTCCTGTTTTGGATGGAACGAACTATTCCTATTGGAAGGTGAAAATGAGAGCTTATATCGAGTCCATTGATGAAAGAGCATGGAGATCTGTTCTTACGGGATGGACACCACCAAGGATCGTTGACACCGAGGGAGTTACAACAGACAAACCAGAGATTAAGTGGCAAAATGATGAAATCCAAATTGCAAGCTTTAATTCTAAAGCTTTACATGCCATATTTACTGTTGTTGATATGTTTTTGTTCAAAATAATTTCTCATTGTGTTTCAGTAAAAGATGCTTGGGATGCATTGGAATTGCACTGTGAGGGAACACAAAGTGTCAGAAGAACAAAGCTAAGACTCGTAGCAAGCAGATTCGAGAATCTGAGAATGGAAGAAGAAGAGACCATTGCTTCGTATAATGCAAAAATCTATGATATTGCTAATGAGGCACAATCACTTGGAGAGCCTATTAGCAATGAAAGATTGGTAAGCAAGGTAATGAGATCTCTTCTCGAAAGATACAATGTTAAGATCTATACTATTGAAGAAACCAAGGATACTGATACTCTTAGACTTGATGAACTTATTGGTATTTTACAAACTTTTGAGTTAAACTTGGGGCAACAAAAAGAACATCATGTTGAAGACAAAAGTATTGCTTTTAAAACCCAAACTGGTTTTGATTTTTGTGATGTTCAAAGTAATGCAATGGAACATTTTATGAAAAACTTTCATGAATGTGATTTAAATGAAGAATCTATTGCATTATTGACCTTACAGTTTAATAGTTTACTCAAAAAATCTTCTTTGAATGACAAAGATTTCAAGTCTAAGAAACATTTTTCTAGTAATTCTTCAAATTTCCCTATAAAGCTTGAACCAAATCAAGAAAAAAACTTTTTAAAATCAAAAAACCTTGATTTGATTCAATGTCGTGCTTGCAAAGGATTTGGTCATTATGCAAAACAATGTGCAAACACTCTTAGGGAAAGAGATATGGATTTTACTGTAACTTTTAGTGATGAAGAATCTGAAGATGGTGAAGAAAATTGCAAGGGACTTGTAACGATTCTTGAGGAAAAGAAGCACAAATCTGATGGATTCAGAAATGATGCCAACATTAAGGCATCGCACGACATGTTTGTTGATTCTGAATATGATTTTGTTAATCATTTTGCATCATTTTTATGTCTGAATTCAGGGTCAAAGTCTGTTGATTTAGAAGATAAATGTCATGATGATTTGCAACTTAAATGTGAAGATCTTGTCAAAGAGAATGACACTTTAAGAGAATATGTTAGGAGATTGGAAGTTCTTTTAACAAAGAAAGACAAAGATCTTGATCTAGTAAAATCTGAACTTACTAGTCTTAAAAAGACAGTAAGTAAGTTTGATTCTAGCTCTGCTGTTATTGATGATATATTTTTGAAAGCTAGATTTAATAGAACTAGACTAGGATATGTTAAAGCAAACAAAACAGATTCTTGTAAGAAGATATGTCATTCTATGAAACAAGGGAATGCTGGAAAAAGTGGCAAATCGTTTTTCAAAGACAAGTTCAAAAAGTTTGAAACAAAAATTTGTGTGTCATTACTGTTTAAAACCTGGGCATATCAAACATTTTTGCTTCAAACTGAAGAAAGTTAAGGCTTTGGGTAAAATGATGCCAGAAATGATACATGACACTGTTGAGGACACTTTCAATTTTGCTGAGAATTCTTCAAAAATTGATCCAAAATTAATTTGGGCTGATGATAATGATCGTTGTTGTACTCAACACATTGCCACTGAACATCCATTAGCAGATATTTTCTCTAAGCTTTGGATTTTGAGAGGTTTTCTTGTCTAAGGAAATCTCTTGGTTTGTGTGTTCTTTAAATGTGTGATGCTTCATGTGTTGCATCACTGTGTGACACATCCTGTTTTATATATCTTTTTTTGTTTTGTTGTTAGCTTGTATTTTTGAGTTTTTCTGTACTGATGCATCATCTTTTGTAGGCATTTCTGTGCAACTCAAATTCTTAAAAGAAGTCAGCAAACATATTTTTTTAAACTTGCTTTTTGGGCATATTTATACATTTTGGCTCATTGATCGTGTAAATGGATTGAGCTATATTTCTGTGACTTTCTTAAGTCTTTTTGTACTATTCTTATGCCTGTGAATCTGTTATGCAAGTGAAAAAAAATCTCTCTATTTCTGTCATTTAAATTGAGTTTGCTGTTACAGAATGATCTTGCAAATGATGGCATCATTGTACATATCACCTCATGATACTGCTGTGTGTTTGTTTTATATATATTTTTTGTTTTTGTTTTATTACTATTTATTATATTTTTTAAAACAAAAAAAAAAAAACAAAAAATAAATAGTGAAAATATCTGCAAAACCTGATGTTTAGTAATAATGAGTTGTTACTTTTTATCTCCTTTCTCCTATGTTGGATAACTGATCCTAACTTCTTATAAGTGGAGATAATGGGGTATCAAAATGATCTCAGTGAGCTTGTAAGTGGTTATTTTCTCTCTTTAAAATATAAAGGCTGATTTCAGTCCAAAAAGGGGGAGAAGGTGGCACAAAAACAAGCTGGAAGCAAAAGCAGTGGAGATGGTGATTCTGTGATTATGAGAATGATGCCAACACCTAAGGCATCATTTTTTGACAGTTGAACTTGCTTGTTTGAAGAGTATTTGATGTTTTTTTGGTACTTCTTGTTTCTGGCTTATATTCAGGGGGAATTTTAACTTCTTATATTAAGGAGGATATTTAATTGTGTTTTTGTGCAAAAGCTTTTGTCCAGAAATCTGTAAGAAAGGGGATATTGTTAATGTTTGAATTTCCTCAAACATTATCTTTTCTTTCTTTCGAATTTTTCTTCAGTTACGGTTACTTTTTGTGATTAATATTTTCGAGTTTTAGAGTTATTTTGGAAGTTATAAATTCAGTTTTCTAACTCCTTAGAAGTTCATGGTAGTGGGTGCTTTTTTTCCTTAAATCTTGCAGGAAGTTTTTCTCCTATTTTCTTGCAGGAAGTTATTCAAGAGATAGCTATTTAAGGATCGAAACCAGCAAATTTTGAGTCTGATTTTAGGAGATTTGAGAGTTCATCTTCCGGCTTTTTCACACGAGAAAGTTGCGAAGCTCGGTGATACCAGGAATGTTGGCAACATTGTTGGCATCGTTTTCAGAACTCGAGTTTTGAGTGTTTATGTGAGATAGATTCAGTGTATATTGAGTGTTTAGAGTGCACTAAATGTATTCTCACATTTTGTAAGGAGTGTTGTTGCTTTTGGAGACAAAGAGGAGTTGTTCTTCTAGTTTCCTTGTTTACTTTGTATTTTTGTATTTTGTAAACAACATCATCCTTTGAAGAATTTTTGTTCTAATGAACACCGTACAAGTATTTTATACTTGTACAAAATTTTTAATCTCTTGTGTCTTGTCTTTAAATCTGTCTTTATTTCATATATTGTGAAATTGTGTTTTTAATTAAAAGTCTTTCGCTGTGTTTTCCAAAGTGTTGGCATCACTTTTGACTGCACACTGCATATTCATTAGGATTGGACCCTTCAATTCTTTCAAATAGTATTTTTTTCTAGTTGGTCATTCGAGTTGAGTTCTGTAAACGATCAAATCAGAATATTTCGCCATATTGGCACGTTTGCAAGTATATTTTTACTAGCAGAAAAAAATTTCTCTGTCTTTTAAGTTATCCGCTGCGAGTTGGTATAAGTATTGCTATCACTTATTGCAATACATGTTCTGTGCGTTTTATCCTTGAACATTGAGACCTATAAAACGATCATAAATATTTCAAGATTTAATCATGTTCCCAGATAGGCAAACAAAGTTGCGGATTACTTATCCCATTTTGAACCACTTTTTGATTATGAACATGCTTGGTTAGAAGAGGGCAAAGAAAAGTTAACCCTATAATTTGTCCAAGCAAATAAAATAACTAAAATCCCATTATTACAATTACTTCAAAAGAAGCATATGAGTATTATTCTATTATCAGTCCATTTCAATTGTTATGGCAAATGTTGCAAAGGCAAACATTTTTAGTACCAGGACTTGGTGTAAAACAATAGGCAGTGGTTGCAGATCCAAATCTCAATTGGCAAATACGAAGACAGTGCTTGACTCCCCTGGGCTGGTTGGGATCACAGGGTACTTCAGGAAGATATTGAAAACATTGAGCATCGATAATGGACTCGTCATCCATCCACCATCTACTTGCACCAAAATATATACGACATAATTATTTATGTGAAATGATTCACATATATTATAGTCACTCAAATGAAATGAAATAAATTAAGAAAATACACACTCAATCTCGATTTTAATTTTAAATTTTTTTTTGGTGAAAATTGAATAAATTATGATCACCTCAGGGACGAAGTCAGGAGGCTGGCGGCGGCAGTTGCTCCCCTTAACTTCAATTTTATTTAATAATTAATATAAAATTTGTAAAATATTTAATAATTTTAATATTTCGCTCCCTCTAAAAAGATAAAGTATACCTGTTTATCTACTATTTTTAAGTAAAAATAAATCGTGCAATTTCTGGCTCCGTCCTGGATCACCTACTAAAAAAAGTTGAAATTTGTGTGTGTGTGTCTAAATTAAGTAGTTACCTGATAAAAGAACGTAGAGGACAAACATCAACATTGAGAATTTCACCATTCTTAGGCACAAAAGTTTTGTAAATCTGAAGCAAATAGAAATGAACACTAAATAATCATAATGAATTATTGGGTAGCATTTTATAGACAAATATAATTAAAACGCAATCCCGGGGTTGATATCTATAAATATTGTCAATATTTAAATATAATGGTGTAGGAAAAAAATTGTTAAATAAAATCACGGTATATACAATTAGATTTTAAATTACCGATATCGTATGTCGAAAATGGGTAAAAGCTATTAACTGATCGTTGATCACTTGATCTGGAATGTAATAAAATTCAGTGAGTTACAAAGAGATTATAATAAGATTCGAAATATGATTACTCGAATTTTCAAGAATAACAATGAACTGTTGACCAAGAAATATTTTTTTTTTTCAAAAGAAAAAAGTTGAATTATGTTGTCTTCTCTATCCTCGCACAAGCCTTAATGTCGTCGCCTCTATGGACTAGATACCGGCCAAATTTTCCGGTCATCTCATAGACGACATCTTCCTCTCTCAGGAACGAATTCAGAAAACTTTTACAACGGAGGCATAAAATAAATACAATTATAAAAGATATCAAAAAGAACTTGTAGGGGCACACTTTATTTATTTTTAAACCTAATTAATATATAATTTTTTAAAATAAATAATAAATAGTAAAGAAAAACAATATGTATATATAAAAAGCAATTAGGGGGGATTAGGTTTTTAGCCTATAAGTATATGATTTTCAAATATAAACAATAAATAATATAATTATACGAAAATAAGAGAAAAAGTTATGGGGGCATGTGCCCCCATACTAGGGAATGTAGGTACGTCTATGTCCTCTCTTCCGTCCCAACCTATTCCTCACTGTTTTTTCCCTCACGTAAGAGTAAATAAATCGATGAAAGATTGGTACATAACTAGAAGACAGCGACAGAGTCATCTATGATACAACTTGTTGCGGCTCACGCCTTTGATGCTTCACAACTCTGTTAGTCGCGTCCCACAAGAAGTCATCACCTCCTTCGCAAACCTGGAGATGGACGCTGAACATGCCCTCTTTCACCCTCCTTGGTGGTCCCCTCCATGTTTCCACACGCCCATGAAGATGTTGCGGTCCCCCACCAAGAAGGTACATGCCATGATCTTTGCGGCCGGTCTCCATGCCCTCAGTGGCGCACAACCTTCTCTCTAGCGATGCAACATGTTGTTGCTCCTCTTCAATTTGATGGTCCCCACAATGCCTTCAACTCCCAGGATGCCAACTGCAGGCCCAAAGATTCATGGTGTTATCCCAGATTTGGTCAAATCTACTATTATAGATTCTTTTACCCTCATGGGTAAACTTGTCAACCCACAAGTTACAAAATAGGTTCCATCATTCGCAAATATGGTAAAAGATAACTCTATCCCCATCTCTGAACTCATTAATAAAGGTGATTATTTTTCGATTTCAATAGATGAAAATCTTTATCAACAAAGAGTTAAGGAATTTTCTTTTGCTTTAATTGGGCGTGTGTTACTGACTAAAGGATCTAAACCTTCGTCATTGATTCCATGTCATTGCTTCCATTACAAACACATCTCACTGCATTTTGGGGTACCACACATGATTGGAAGTTAATTTCACAGAGGCAGGGATATTTTTGCATAAAATTTTCTACTACTGCAGATAGAACTCGGGTTGTGCAAAATTCTTCTTGGTAGCTTGGTCTGGGTACTATTCGTTTATCACCATGGGTACCGAAGTTTAATCCTTACAATATTAACATATCTGTAGCTAGTGTTTTTCTGTACACATTTTTGAGCTTAGTATTGAATATTGACATCCTAGCATCATATGGGCATTGCCAATGCTATTAAGACCCCTATTCAGATTGATGAAAAATCGTAATGGTTCTCTTGGTTTGTGCAGGTTCTTGTGGATATTGATCTTGTCAAGCCTCTTAAGGAGTATATTATGGTTGAATGTGTGGGTCATTGTCCTTTTGTTTCTTAGAGTTATGAGATATTACCAGAATTTTACTCAAATTATTGCATTACGGTCATAATACTACTACATGTCGTCGTATTTTTCTTTCTCTTCCAAAGGAGCCTCATGGTCGTGACCCTTCATCCAAAAGAGGTAGATAATGTGTTCGTAAGGTGTATAGACGTATCTATTCATCTCAGGATAAGGGTATGGACAAGGATAACTGGTGGAAAAAATGGTCTTTGCATTGCATGGTGGTTCACCCTCTCATACAACTGCCAGCAAACGGTGGGCAGACTATACCGAGGAAGACCAACCTAGTGTGAGGACCAACCTCCCATCGGGAAATCTCGCCTTGATGAGACAATGACATTTGTGGCCGTAAACAAACAATCGCTAGTAATGGTAAAAATATCGGCCCTTCATGCATTTATCAAAATATCTCTACTCACAATTGTTTGAGGCTCTACTGGAAAAAAATATTACAGTTCGAGTTTCATTTCAGAGAAGTATACTGAAACGAGTACAAATGACCACATTGTACCAACGACGCAAGATAATCCACTAGCTAGCTATTGTGGTTTATTTCAATGCTGATGAATCAAGTTTGAATCTAAAAGAGAATGATGAAATGACATTGACTTCAGATCATGATTCAACATCTCCAACATCAAGCTATCCTCTTAACTTTCATTTTCAAGTTGATTAATACAAATTGGAAGCTTTAAGGAACAAGCTTGGCTACTTCGCAACTACTCCGCTTGTCTTTCACTCATGTGATTCCTTAGAAACTATGATGGCTATGACAATTGCGGCTTGAGGATCCTGGGTTGTCATTCCACATGATACATTAGACCATCAAGGGGATAATCGAGCATGTGCTAAAAAAACATATGACAATATCATTCGAAAATCCTCTAAAAAATAGACGCCCTTCATTTAAATTGCGATTTTAAGTTATTTTTGTTGTTTCTTTTTTCTGAATTTTAGTATTATTTTTTCTTTGCTACATGATCGTCTTGTTATTAGGATATTTTCCTTTCTTTTCATATATTTTTATTTATTTAAAAAAAATGAATTGTTAACCAAATATGCTTTATACTTACTATATTATTAATTAATGGGTTTCGTTCGATTGTTCTATATTTTTTTTCAAATTTTCGATATCATTTCGGTTTAATTCAACTTGTTCATCAGAATAATCAATCACTACAACCTCTGACCTCTGCAATTCGAACTTGTAATACCCGACATTAAAATTTGAATCCCAAATATTTTCTAGAATTCTTTTTTCCTTTTTGCGAATTAAAGGAATTAGATCGTTAATTTTGTTATTTGGGTGTTTATAGCTAATTAAGAATATATTATTACGGTTATAGACTAGGGTAGAAAATCCTAAATTCAATTCGGGGCTATTTATTTATTTTCAATCAAAATCAATTTATTTCTATTGCAATTAAAAAATAAATAAGCCGCATCTCAGCCCCATTTTCGATCCAAATCATCGACCCATTCAAAAAAGCTCATTGACCCATTCCTAAAGTCCATTTCGGCCCAATTTGTTCTTTTGAAGTTTGGTGCGTCGATGATGTTGAGGGTTTCAGTAGACAGCCACGTTGCAGGAACCGCCGATTCCGATTCCGTCACGGTTCGGTTCCTTCAATTTGAGGAACCGGGCGAACCTATATGCTCACTTGCGGTTCGGTTCCAAACCGGAACACGGTTCTATCACGATTCCGTTCGGTTAAATCGGAACCTTTTGTTTTTAATTTTATTTAGATAAAATGTTTAGCAATTTAGTTTAAAATAAAAAAAAAACGCGAGCGTGATTCATCTAAAATATTTCCATCGAGCTAAACGTTTGCTCTACTTCTTGTGATTGAAACGGGCCATGCCAAAACCTCTTTTGCAATGATTGAGATGATTGTATAAGGTTAAGTTCTTTGTGACCACCATTTCAAAATATCAAAGTCTTGATATCTATTTCACTAAACTCGAAAGAAGTAGTTAAATAATTCTCAAGCTCTACATTTGAGCTAGAGGAACCCTCGGCGTTACTTTTTTCCTAAGTAATCATTGTGCAATATTAAAAATATCATAATAAACATTTTACATTTCTTCTAGAATGTATTTACCAAAACAAGATTGTTAGTTTTAACCTTTAAAAAAATGGTTCCATCACGGTTCCATATACGGTTCTAATCGACGGTTAAAACCGCCCGGTTCCACGGTTTTGAGACCTCAGGAACAGGAACTAGTCTACACAGCATTCGGTTCGATTTTGGAACCGTTGACCCGCGATTACGGTTTAGAAACCGTTGACCACGGTTCGATTCGATTCGGAACCGGTTTCGGTTCCATTTGGCCAGGTCTAGTTTCCAACGTCTGTATAGGAAAAACATTTAAGTACTTGCCAAAATTCCTAGGATACCGACTATACAAAAACTTATGTGAGACCGTTTTACGGGTCTAAATCCATGAGACGAATCCTCACATGGTCCTCATCCTCCCTATTTTCTAGTTCTCTAGTTTTTCTCTATTCTCTCAGTGGTTCCCCTCCTCCTCCTCATCCTCTATCTCACACGTGTTCTTTTATTGTCCACTTCTTTCTATCTCATCTTATTAATTCCCCTTCCTCTCCCTTCATTTGCCCCTCCTCTCTCGTAATGTCCCTCCTTTCTCTTTATGCACACGTTTAAATCTAAATTCTTTAGAAAATAAATACCCAAAGAAATGATACCGTAATACTTTCCATGGTATAATTGATACTTTTTTTAAAAAAAGTTATATTCTTCTAATAACGAAGCAATATTTGTTTTAATTTGTTTTAATGATAAATGATATTTTTTTAATACGAAATAATATTTTTTTTAATAAAAGGTGATACTATTTTAATAAGAACGGATATTTTTTTTAATAAAAGGTGATACTTTTTTTAATAAATATAAATGTTGCTTTAATAAAAAGTGATACTTTTTAAATAAGAAATGGTACTTTTTCTATAAAAACTGATACTTTACTTTAATAAAATATGATTTTTTTAATAAAAATTGATACTTTTTTTAATAAACAAGTAATACTTTTTACATAAATAGTAATACTTTTTTTTTGTAAGAAGTGATACTTTTTCCATAGGAAGTGATACTTTTCGAGTCTAATGTGATACTTTTTTCATAAAAAATGATACTTTATATTCTTCATATTTTTCCTTTGTTTCATGTGTGTAGAGACAAAGAAGGATGATAGACGTAATGACTAATGAGAGAGTGAGAGAGAGATGGACCACAAGAAGAGTTTGATGATGCATGAGAGAGATGGGGGACCATGAGAGAAGCGAGGAGTGAGAAGAGAGAGAAAGAGATGGGACCATGGGATGAGTGAGATGTGGGAGGGAGAGAGGGATACGTGAGTATACATATAGAGAGAGAAAGTGCATGTGAATTTTAGGTAATGGGGCTCCGTCTCACGGATCCATGAAACGGTCTTACAAGAGACATGCCCATTAGTATAATTAATCATTTAGCCCAGTGGCCACACGGATGAGATGTTCCACCGCATGGATGATTGAAACGTTTATAATACATAATATTAAAAGCCCACAATTTATGCTTAAATTATACTTGAAAACTAACATGGTAAGTGTTATACACATGACAATCATCTATGCGGTTGTAATATGAGATGAAACACAATTTTGGAACATAAGAGTATTACTTGTTTGATAAATGGTTTAATCATGATTTTGATGATTTTGTTTTTATACCAAAACAATGTTTTTAAAGGTTGTCCAAATACTCCTAAATGATTTAAAATAGTTTTAATATTTTCCGGAGTATTTCTTCAAGTTTTATTTTCGAAAAAATTGGACAACACATTTAATGATTTTTTGTTAATGTATTTTTACACCAAAACAATGTTTTTAAATGTTGTCCTAATACTCCCGATCGGTCTAAAATATTTTCACTATTTTTCGGAGTATTTCTTGAAGTTTTTTTCGATATAAAATTGGATAACACTTTTTTTTCGGGCGGCGGTGCCGTCGACCGGTCGACCTATAGGCGGCCGTGCACTGGGAGCAAAAATCGAAAGCAGAACCACATCTTTCATTTTTTTGATGAGTGCGACCGGTCGAGGTGCACGTCGATCGGCCGCCTGTGTAAATGTGTTTTCTCATTTTCAAACTTCTATTTGTCTTGTGACAGTCGCCCTCAAGTTTGAATGACAAAATTCTGACCGTTGTGCAGCAGACAACTTTTCCCTAATTTATGGGATTGATTTCTAACAGCTATAATCTTGATTTTAATTGCAATTTTTTTGTAGATATCAGATTTCAAAAGGAGTCTATCAAGTATCAATCATCTCCTATAAATAGAGGAAGATTTGAAGCACAACAAGAAGATAGAACAACACAACACAACAAGATATACTCAAGCAAATACTTGGTATTTCATTGTTATTATTCTTGTTGTAATTTGCCTAGCTTATCACTTTCACATCATTGAGGTCTAGGCTATTCTTGATTACACTTACACTCAATTGTATAATTCATTATCGAGTTGTAATCTTGAATTTTTGGGTAATCATTCAACACAAGATATCCTTGTGAGTGTTCTTGTGGTAAGAACACACTTGGGTGATCTAGGTGTTAGGTGTGAGAAGATTGTGGTAATCTTCTTGTCGAGGTGTTGAAGAATTTGGTATTCTTTAAGGTTGAAGATTGTGGTAATCTTCACAAGGTGCCGTTGGAGATTGTGGTAATCTTCAAGTGAGATTGTGGTAATCTCAAAGGTGGTGTTGAAGAAGAGTGTGGTGCTCTTCAAGGTGTTGTTGTAAGTTGGTGTTGTATTAATTTTTGGTAAATTAATAAAATCTTTTTCTTTTTGAAATCCATCCGGATATCTTTGGGGTGGTAGAGGATTAGGCCCTAGGTGGGTTGAACCTCTATAAATCAACGTGTGTTGTTTACATTCCGCACCTTTATTATTGTGTTTGAGCATTTGGTTCGAAAAAGAGGGCGAAATCGAAAAGATGGAGATAATCTATTCACCCCCCTCTAGATTATCGTAGCCGCTTGGACTTACAAGTGGTATCAGAGTCAAACTCTTTGGCAAGCTCGTTTCACATCGTGAGTGAAGAGAAATGATCGTCGGCTACGAACGAACCTCATCTATCCGGCACCTCCATCACCAAACCACCTCGGTTTGATTCCAAAAATTTTATATTTTGGAAAGAAAGAATAGAATATTATTTACAAGGTTGCGGGTTTGATATTTGGAACATCATCATAAATGGAGAATCCATTCCGATGATAGATACACCACACACCTCCAAAAGCCTCAAAGAGCTAAATGATGAAGAGAAGAAAATCATCTCCTTAAACGGTAAGGCTCTAAATGTTTTGTATTGTTCATTTACTAATTTGGAATTTGAACATATTGTAGGAATTCAATCGGCACATAAAGTATGGCAAAAATTAGAAGCCATCTATGGAGTATTTGCAAATGAAAGAAGTCAAACAAAAGCATCTACTTATCAAAGGGATACAATGTCAAATCTAAGGAACAAGTCTCTTACAACTTCCAACTATGAAGAAGTTGAACATTGTTTTATGGGCATCGGAGAAGAAAATGAGGTATGTCTTAAACCCTCTACTTCCTATGACATTGTTATTCAAAATGATTATAGTGATTTGCAAAATGATTTTGATGATCTTCAAAATGAATTCCAAGACTTACTTGTTAAATACAAAAATTTGAAAAAGGAATTCAATGTTTTGAAAAATGATAAGGATAGTTTATTCACTTCCTATGAATCACTATCATGTGCTCACACCACTACACTTGATAAGGTGAGAAACCTTGAGAAAGAAAATAGTACTCTTGTTGAAGATTTGAATTGCATGAAAAATGATTTATTAAAATGCAACTTGAGTACCAATAAAAAGACCAATATTGTTGATGTTCATAATTGTGATAAAAGACTTGATCATAAGCCTAATGTTGTTAATCATATGAAAAAGAATCAAGTTCCTTTGCATATTGGTCATTATGCTCCTAGAATTATTACTTGCTTTTATTGCGGTAAAAATGGCCATACGGTAAAAACTTGTCGAGCTAGAAATAGCTCTAATTATTGTTGGAGACCTAAAAGTCTCAAGACTAATCCCAAAAGACCCAAACACTTGAGGGTACCACAAAATAATTTCTTGATAGGTACCCGGTGAAATAATCGGAGAAAATTCATACCGCCAAGAAGGCATCAAATGACCGTTTCATTTGATTAAAGAAGGATAAACTATTTCGACAAAGCCAATTTCCAAGAAGAGACTATCAATAATGGGAAGACAACAAACCTTGGAAATGGAGTAATCAAAGAAGTCATCATCAACAAAGTGACTTCTCAAGGGGAAGATATCATCAACAATGGGAACGACACAACCCATGGAAATGGCGTAATTGGTAACCCGTATCTCCCCATTTAAAATATGCATTTTATTTTGTTGTGCATGTTTTTATTTGTGTCTTTATTGCAACATGAGTTTTCAAGTATTGATTTTTTTTTGGTCTTCAATATATATGTGTGTTTTTAAAATTCTTTTGAAAAAGAAGACCTTATATGATGTTTTTTTAAAAAAAAAAAAAAACTCTTGTGCATTTTTGTAGACTAAAGCGTGTTATCATCTCTTATGGATTTTTATGGCATGAGCTTACTTGTGATATCCCTTAGCCTACATTTTTATCATTATGATTTGTGCTAGATTTATTTTAAGAATTGTGTAGGATTTACATATTTTCACAAATGGCCATTTTGTCAAGAAAGGCATAAATTATCGAGGTACGTTTACTTGTGTTACTTTTACTCTTATAGACTCGATATATGTATTGCCATATGCCTATGTGCTTATTTTTTTTTAGTATTTCATACAAGTGCCATTAAGAGGATTTTTAGATTTTTTGAAAGACACTATTCGATATTTGATTGCACATATTTGCTTTGTCAACTTTTGTTCAAATACTTCTTTTAAATGAGGTCTTAATTATATGCTATCGGATTTTCAAATTTCAAAAGAGACCTTTTGTAGCTTTCTTAAGCTTATTTGAACTTGCATGATTTATTAGACTCTTGATGATCTTCTAAATGCATAGTATGTGTTTCTTGCTTCATGGTCTATATATAGTGTCTCTTACTACTATACTCTCTTGCAAGATATTTTGTGATTGATGATTGAGACATGTTTTTACACTTGGGCTATTTTTATTCTTGATTATATAAGCGATGTCGTTAATGAGTTTGTTAAGTTGTGTAGATGAGAAATGAAGTACTCCAAATATTAGTTACCTCAAAATATTTGGATGTATATGTTATATCATGAACACCTTAGATCAATTGGATACCCTATGATGATAGTGATGAAGAAGACAAAAAGGGTATTCCTGAACAAACTCAATGACCAAGGCAACATTGACGAGGTTAGTAGCTCAAAGGTATTTTCAAGAAGAAGGTAATTGATTTTGATGTAACATTTGCATCCGTAGCATGTTTAGAAGCTATTCGTATTTTACTTGCTTATTCTTGCTTTAAGAAAATTTCAAGCTTTACCAAATGGATGTTGAATCCAATTTTCTAAATGGTTTTATTCAAGTAGAAGTCTATCGGGGTTTAAATTTTTCTAGGCCAAATGATCTTTATAAAAGGCCTTGTATGGTTTCAAACAAGTACCCCATGTATGGTATGATGGACTTAGCTATTTTTGCTAAATGATTTTACAAAAGGTAAAGTTGATACTACTCTCCTTGTTTTTTGAAAAAGGGCAAGATTGTTTACTTGTGCATATTTATGATAATATTTTTGGTACTACTAATGAATATTTGTGCAAGAGATTTTTCCAAGTTGATGCAAGGTGTACTTGAAATGAGTATGATGGGGGAGCTCAATTTCTTGCTTGGACTTCAAATCATTCAATGCCAAGTAGATGGTTACATTTCAAAAGAACTCTTGAAGAAATTAGGCATTGAAGAAGGAAGAATCATCTCAACCTCTATGGCTACCAATGAAAAAAATTGACAAAGGTTGAGGAAGGCATGTCGGTTGACAAACAAATTCGAGGTATATTTTCTTGTATTATTCCTATAGACTCGACATTCCATATGCCTTGTGTCTATATGCTCGACTTCAAAAACTATCCTAACGAATCTCATCAAAGTGCCGTTAAAAGAAATTTTCAAATATTTGTAAGGCACTTCTTCTTATGACTTGTTTATCCAAAGTTTTAAAACGTTCTTATTTTTCGGGATAACTAGTCTAGTGAAAATTATTCAAAATATAGTTCGTCATAATTGAACTAAACATATTGAGATTCGAAAAACTTTCTAAGGGATTGCGTTTTTAACAAAAAAAAAACTTGAGATGTGTTTAATTCCGTCTCAAGGATAACTCGCAGACTTTTTAATCATTAACCGTCGAGTATTTTACCTTATTTCGAGCTTGATTATAACATAATGTATATTAATAAGGTCTACGTTTGCCTTTTGCACGTTTTTAAAACTTAGGGGCGAAAAATCGGATTTTTGGATCAAACTTCGGAATTTGCATAACAGAAAGAAGCAGTGGGTTGCAGGGCAAGGTCGACCGGTCGCCCTAGCCCTTGACCGGTCGCCCAATGTGATTTCTTGGCTTAAATCGTCTCTGTTCTTTTACTTAGCCATTTTGGCCCTTTCAACTCTATTTTCGTCCCCTTTGCAAATTTCACACACAATTCACTTCAAATGAGTTTTGATGCATGAATTATATATTTTGGGGACTACCTAGCTTGGTTATCATCATTGATGCTCATATTTACCGATTAAATTGTAAGAATTCTACTTCCTTAATCTCAATTGGGTTGAACCCTTGAGAACTTGGCCTATATGTACTATCTTGATGAAATTAGTATATATTTGTGATGAGCTTATTGATTGTTGATGAACGATATTTATTAAATTGCATTTGGTGATGAAAAACTTGGCTTGATTTCATTTACAAGGGCTATATATATTCTTTTCAATTTTTGGCCTTTGCCAAGTGTTCGATAAAATGTTTCAATGAAAAATTCATCACCTACATGATTCTCTCGATTTCAAAAGTCTCATATATTTATAGAGATCATGTTTTTACAAATCAAATGATTTTTTCATAAGCTTCTACAAGTCGTATGATCGACGTTTCGCTCCCCATTTGGCCTATAAGCTTCATTGTTCAAATAGCTCGATACATCGGTTTAGTTGTGCACTTTGATATGATTATATGATGTGTTTATCGTGCTAACATTCTTTTTGATCATTCCAAAGGGGAGAACAGGTTATAAGCTTATTAGCTCATAAAAGCTAAGTTAAGCTTAACAAAAAGTTTTATAAGCTATGGCTTGATAAAGCCATAAGTTGTGCATTATACTTAGTCCAATTGATGTATGATGGACTTATATACTTGTCTAATGATGTTTTGTTGAGGGGAGCTTATAAGCTCTTGAACCTAAGATCAATATGTAAAAGCTAAGCTTGTGGTTGATTGCTTTTACATTACTCTTGTTGTGCATATTGATAGGGGGAGCTTTTGCTATATATGTTTGAATATCTCTACTCTCATCCTTGTGTTTATATTGCATGGAATGTTGTCGCTCACAACGGATAGCTCTTTTTAACTGGTAAAATTGTTTTGTTTTCAAAATTGACCTCGTTAAAATTGTTTTGGTTTGTAATCACCAAAAAGGGGGAGATTGTTTGATAAATGGTTTTATCATGATTTTGATGATTTTATTTTTATACCAAAACAATGTTTTTAAAGGTTTTCCAAATACTCCTAAATGATTTAAAATGGTTTTAATATTTTCCGGAGTATTTCTTCAAGTTTTATTTTCGACAAAATTGGACAACACTTTTAATGATTTTTTGTTAATGTATTTTTACACCAAAACAATGTTTCTAAATGTTGTCCTAATACTCCCGATCGGTCTAAAATATTTTCACTATTTTGGGAGTATTTCTTGAAGTTTATTTTTGATATAAAATTGGATAACACTTTTGTTTTGAGGTCAACCGGTCGCCGTATAGGGCAACCCGTGACGAAAGTTGAGGAAAACGAGAAAACTTCATGTTTGCGAGAAAATGGTCGTGGCAACAGCGGTGCCGTCGGCCGGTCGACCTATAGGGCGACGGCCGTGCACTGGGAGCAAAAATTGAAAGCAGTAACACATCTTTCATTTTTTCGATGAGTGCGACGGTTGTGGTTAGGGTTGACCGGTCGAGGTGCACGTCGACCGGTCGCTGTGTAAATGTGTTTTCTCATTTTCAAACTTCTATTTGTCTTGTGACGATCCGCCTCAAGTTTTGACAAAATTCGACCGTTGTGCGGCAGACAACTTTTTCCTAATTTATGGGATTGATTTCTAACAGACTATAATCTTGATTTTAATTGCAATTTTTTGTAGATATCAGATTCCAAGAGGAGTCTATCAAGTATCAATCATCTCCTATAAATAGAGGAAGATTTGAAGCACAACAAGAAGATAGAACAACACAACACAACAAGATATACTCAAGCAAACACTTGGTCTTTCATTGTTATTATTCTTGTTGTAATTTGCCTAACTTATCACTTTCACATCCTTGAGGTCTAGGCTATTCTTGATTACACTTACACTCAATTGTATAATTCATTATCGAGTTGTAATATTGAATTTTTGGGTAATCATTCAACACAAGATATCCTTGTGAGTGTTCTTGTGGTAAGAACACACTTGGGTGATCTAGGTGTTAGGTGTGAGAAGATTGTGGTAATCTTCTTGTCGAGGTGTTGAAGAATTTGGTATTCTTCAAGGTTGAAAATTATGGTAATCTTCACAAGGTGCCGTTGGAGATTGTGGTAATCTTCAAGTGAGATTGTGGTAATCTCAAAGGTGGTGTTGAAGAAGAGTGTGGTGCTCTTCAAGGTGTTGTTGTAAGTTGGTGTTGTATTAATTTTTGGTAAATTAATAAAATCTTTTTTTTTTTGAAATCCATCCCGGATATACTGGGGTGGTAGAGGATTAGGCCCTAGGTGGGTTTAACCTCTATAAATCAACGTGTGTTGTTTACATTTCGCACCTTTATTATTGTGTTTGAGCATTTGGTTTGAAAAAAAGGGAGAAATCGAAAAGATGGAGATAATCTATTCACCCCCCTCTAGATTATCATAGCCGCTTGGACTTACATTACTCACAAGCGCAATAAGGAGGTCTGAGTTCCAATACTTGCAATAACATCGGTGTGTCAATTCTATAATTAGATGATGATGCGAAGTTAATTAGTTTGGTTATTTTGTGTGAATTGCCAGGGACGAAGTTGGCAAATATGAAATATACAATAAATGACATAATTGATGCATAAAACCGCAAAGATAATTAACCATAGAATTTGTCCAACCAAATCACATAACTACAAACCCATTATTATTTATTACAAATACCTCAACAAAGAAGAGTGTATTATTTTCTCAGTCCATTTCACTCTTCAATTTTAATGGCAAAAAGTACAAAGGCAAACAGGTTTATCATCAGGATTTTGTTGAACACAATTGACAGAAGTAGATCCATGTTTCAATAGGCAAAGATGTTGACATTGTTGGAGTCCCCTGGGGCGATCAACATAACATGGGACTTCAGGAAATAATTCACTACACGTATCAGCATCAACGAACGATAATGGACTCGTCATCCATCCACCAACTAATATCACAAAAAATACAAAAAGAAATTATTTTTGTAGAATAAACTAAAAATATTATAATCATTCAAATGAAATGAAATCAATTAAGATAAAAAATACTTGTTTTTTTTTAATTATATAAATTAAGAAAAAAATAGTTACCCGATAAAAGAACGTAGAGGACGAACATCAACATTGAGAACTTCACCATTCTTAGGCACACAATTTTTTTAAGTCTGAATTAATTAGATATAGTTCTAATGAATTATTGGGTAGCATTTTATAGACAAATATAACTGACACTTTATCCCGGGATTGATATCTATAAATATTGTCAATCTTTAATTAAATGGTGTAGGACAATTTATTGTATATGCAATCATTAGATTTTAGATTTTTGATATCCTAATATCGAAGATGGGTAAAAGTCATTAACTGATCACTGACCTGATATGAATTTTCATAATTGGATGACATTGATATTTAATGCTCGTATCCATAATCATTGAAGTACCTGATATAAATTTCATCGTATGTAATAAGATTCAGTGAGTTACAAAGGGATTATATATTTATATTTAGATTGATCGAATTTCCAAGAACAATAACAATGAATTATTATGGTTGTAAATGAACCGAACTCTAACGAACGAAGTTTTTCGGGTTTCTTTGTTTATAGTTTATCAGATGAGGCACCCGTGCGATGCACGGGCTATATTAATAAGTAATAGGGTTGTCAAATGGATCGGCTCGGGTTGGGTGGCGTTGGTCCTCTGGGCCAAAGAGAAAAATTGGGTTGGATCTGTTTGAAACTCCATTGGACTGCTATTTTTAAGCCATAATCCATATAAATACACATGAAATAACCAAGCCCCCGACGTTTTGAGGCTTATGGGTTTTGCAATTGGCCTCCAAAAATGTAGCCAATCCGGCCTTTTAATTGGCTCTGTCCATTTTGATACCTCTAAAATCGGGTACTTGTATAGTTGTTGTATTCAAATCATTTGGTACTCAATAGTTTATAATGATGGTGATCAGTCCCACAAAATATTGCATCATCAACATCAACAATAGATAAGTTGTATTGAAGGTGGACGTGATTATTTTCGTATATATATATAGATTTGAATATAACATAAATATTGGACACATTAAGATGCATTGATGGTTGATTGGAGATCATTCTCGTATATATATTTGTATATAAAATAAACAATAGATATGTTAAGATATGTTGATGGTGGGTATTGTTAGATAAATATTTTTATCATGATTTTGATGATTTTATTTAACTGAGTTTTTACACCAAAACAATGTCCCTAACTGTTGTCCAAATACTCCCAATTGATTTAAAATATTTTTACTAATTTTTTGGAGTATTTCTTGAAGTTTATTTTTGACAAAAATCGGACAACATTTCTGTTTTGAGGTCAACCAGTCGCCCAAGAGGGCTTCCCGTACCTGATAGAAGAAACTTGAAACAGAAAACAAAACTGGAGAAAAATGGGGGAGGTCGAACGGTCGACATGAAGGTCGGTCGGTGGCTGGACTTTGGAAAACAATAGAAATCTGTTATGTATTGAAATTGTGTCATGGGGACCGGTCCAATGAGGGGGCGACCGATCGGACCCTATGCCGCCGGTCCAACCCCCTGTGGATCGGTCCAGGTGTGTAATTTTGATTTTAAATTGTTTTCTTCTATTAGTGCTCGACCGGTCCAACCTTATGTCATCCTGTGTCTGCATCTCACGATCTATTTTATAACGTTCGAAATTTCTTAAGGTCGACCGGTCGCTATATGTTATTCTTGACAGCAGAATAATACCGTTGAACATCCATATTAGCAAGATTTACTTTTTTAATTTTGTACAATATTTCTGTTTGATAAATGTTTTTATCATGGTTTTGATGATTTTGTTTTTATACCAAAACAATGTTTTTAAAGGTTGTCCAAATACTCTTAAATGATTTAAAATGGTTTTAATATTTTCCGGAATATTTCTTCAAGTTTATTTTCGACAATATTGGACAACACTTTTGTTCTGAGGCCAACCGGTCACCCTATAGGGCAACCCGTACCTGGAGATGAGTTTTGAAACAGAAATGAGACGTTTGAGAAACCTCGGAGGTCGACCGATCGACCTAAAAGGCGACCGGTACCTGGGAACATTACAGAACACTCTGTAATGCAAATTTTGTGAGGGATGACCGGTCCACACTAGGGCCGACCGGTCGGACCCCCCCAGGACCGGTTCCCCTGTGAAATTTTGTTGTGTCATTTCATGTCTCGTATTAATGCGCGACCGGTCGCCCTATGGTTTGACAGTTTTTCCCTAAATTATGGGGTTGATTTCTAACAGCTATAATCTTGATTTTAATTACAATTTTTTTGTAAAAATCAGTTCCCAAGAGGAGCCTATCAATGATCAATCATCTCCTATAAATAGAGAGAGATTTGAAGCACAACAAGAGAGAATACTACAACACAACAAGATACACTCAAGCAAACACATTTGTTCTTCATTGTCATTATTTTTGTTGTAATAGCCTAAGGTCTTTCACTTTCACATCTTGAGGTGTAGGCTTATTTCTTGATTACACTTGCACTCAAACTTGTATTATTCATTATCGAGTTGTAATCTTGAATTTGGGTTATCATTCAACACAAGATATCCTTGTGAGTGTTCTTGTGGAAAGAACACACTTGGATGATCTAGGTGATAGGTGCAAGAAGATTGTGGTGATCTTCTTATTGAGGTGTTGAAAAATTTGGTGTTCTTCAAGGTTGAAGATTGTGGTAATCTTCACAAGGTGCCGTTGGAGATTGTGGTAATCTTCAAGAGAGATTGTGGTAATCTCAAAGGTGGTGTTGTAGAAGAGTGTGATGCTCTTCAAGGTGATGTTGTAGTTTTGGTAATTAATAAAATCTTTTTTCTTTTTAAAATCCATCCCGGATATACTGGGGTGGTAGAGGATTAGGCCCTAGGTGGGTTGAACCTCTATAAATCGACGTGTGTTGTTTACTTCCCGCACCTTTGTTTTTTGTCTTGGCTTGTTTTGTTCGAAAAAGAGGGTGAAATCAAAAAGATGGAGATAATCTATTGACCCCCCTAGATTATCGTAGCCGCTTGGACTTACAAGTGGTATCAAAGCCAAACTCTTTGGCAAGCTCGTTCCACATCGCGAGTAAAGAGGAACGATCACCGGCTACGAATGAAGTCTACCTTACCGGTGCCTCCATCACCAAGCCACCACTATTTGATTCTAAAAATTATACATTTTGGAAAGAAAGAATGGAAAGTTATCTACAAGGTTGTGGGTTCAATATTTGGAACACGGTCGTAAATGAAGAATCCATTCTGATGATGGACACACCACTCACCTCCAAAGGCCTCAAAGAGCTCAATGATGAAGAGAAGAAAATCATCTCCTTAAATGGTAAAGCTCTTAATATTTTGTATTGTTCACTTACCACTTTGGAATTTGATCATATCGTAGGAATTCGATCAGCACATGAAGTATGGCAAAAATTAGAAGCCATCTATGAAGTATATGCAAATGAAAGGAGCAACTCAAAATCATCTACTTCTCAAGTGGATACAAAATCAAATTCAAGGAACAAACCTCATACAACTTCCAACTATGAAGAAGTTGAACATTGTCTTATGGGCTTCGAAGAAAACGAGTTAAGTTCTAAACCCTCTACTTCTTATGACAATGAATTGCATAATGATTATAGTGATTTGCTCAATGATTATGATGAACTTCAAAATGAATTCCAAAGCTCACTTGTTAAATACAAAAATTTGAAAAAGGAATTCAATGTTTTCAAAAATGATAACCAATAGTTTATTTACTTCCTATGAATCACTATCATGTGCTCACACCACCACTCTTGATAAGGTTAGAAACCTTGAGAAAGAAAATAGTACACTTGTTGAGGATATCAATTGCATGAAAAAGAATTTATCTAAATCCAACATGAGTGCCGATAAAATGTCCAAAATTGTTGATATTCATGGTTATAATAATTTGAAAAGTGAACTTGATCATAAGCCTAATGTTGTAAATCATATAAAAAAATAATCAAGTTCATATGCATGTTGGTCATTATGCTCCTAGTATTATTACTTGTTTCTACTGCAGTAAGAAGGGTCACGCGGTTAACATTTATCGGGCTAGAAATAGCTCTAATTATTTTTGGAGACCTAAAAGTCTCAAAGTTAATCCCAAAGGACCCAAACGCTTGAGGGTATCACAAACTAATGTTGTATTAGGTATCCAGTGGAATAATAATCGAGGAAAATTCACACCGCCAAAAAGACATCAAATGACCATCTCATTTGATAAAAGAAGAAGACATCACCAAAATGAATTTCCAAGAAGGAAATATTATCAACAAAGTGAAGGATACAATCCTTTGAAGTGGAGCAATAGGAAGAGCTATCATCAACAAGGTGATCTTCAAAGAAGAAGATACCATTAACAATGGGAACGGCACAACCCATGGAAATGGCGAAATTGGTAAACCGTATCTCTCCATTTAAATATGCATTTCGTATTATTAGTATGCATGTTTTTTCAATTATGTCATTATTGCAAAATACTTTTTTTTAAATTTATTTTTAATCAAGTTCTTCAATTTATCTTTGTTTCCTTAAAAATCTTCGAAAAGGAGACCTTACATGATGTTGTTAAAACTCTTGTGCATTTACCTTGATTATTGTGATTTATCACTTCTTTGAATTTTTCATAAGCATACTTGAGACATATTGTCTATACTTGTTCCATTATGATTGTACAATACTTGTTTAAAGAATTGTGTAGGACTTATATATCTTCATCAATGGACGAGTAGTCCTTAAACTATCGAGGTACGTTCATTCGTTTTATTTATAGAACTCGATGTTCTTCATGTCATAATCATGCACTTATCTTTCAAACCATTTCATTGCATTCCATTTAGTGCCATTAAATGATTTGTCAATTTCTTTTCAAAGGGGCACTACTCGTAAAATCTCGTTTTTATTCGAATTTTTTTTTGTGACTCGTATATGATGGTTATAGTCTATGATTATCATTTTTTAAGTTTTATAAAACTTTTGGGGTGAAAAATCAAATTTTGAAAAATTCTGGGAATTGCAAAATCACACAAGGCACGGTCTAAAGGGGGCCGACTGGTCGCTCTATACCTCGACCGGTCGCACCCTACCTCGACCGGTCGCGCTGCTTCAATTTTTGGGGTTAAAACGCATCTGTTCTCCATTTCCAGAAACAGAACAAAACAACCTTCAAACCCTCTTCAGCGCAAAATACCCCCTTCTCCTATAATCCTCATTTGTTCATCATTTTTTGTGATTCTTGTTGCTAATATACTCCTTTTTGCTAGTATTTCACTTCTATGGCTCCACCTAGAAATTCCACCGGTCAAAATCCTGCTTCCAAGCGAAGAAAAGGCGGAGAGGGTTCTTCGAGAAATCGGCAAGAGGAAGCCGAACAACGGGATATTCGAGCTACCCAAAGGAATATAGCTCAAGAGCAAGAAGATACTCAAAACCCCCTACTCTCTCGGCCTCAAATCGCCAAGCTTCACAGAATGATTTCGCTCGACAATTGTCGTTGGGCACGTAGTAAGAAATCTTATATCTCTCAAGCTCCTCGCTCCATTAATATCTTAAATTTTATCAATAAATATGCGGAGTGGTATTATGAAACTTTGGACTTGGGTGCTAAATCTATTGCTCGTGCGAAAATTTATCGGTTTGTTTCTTTTTCTAACGAGTATCCGACTATTAGAGGATTTTTTTTGAAGAACAAGGGTGGATGTACTTGTGGGAGCATCCTTATGTATTATATGATGATGATGTGATACTATATTTTTATGCCAATATGTGGGTCGAATATGATGTTCATAGGAAGCCTCTTGCGTTGAACTCGTTGGTAAGGGGTCGTCATTATAGGTGGACTCCTAATGATATTTGTCGGTTTTTATATGTGCGAGAATGTGGTTGGCATTATTTTGCTTGTTCGAATTGGAGTGTTGATATGTTGGGTGTTACTATGGAAGAGGTTAAGACCTTTTTGGGCGTTTGGCCACAATATTCATTATTGGCCATGACTCTTGAGTACAGGATTATCTTGGTTATTGTCGTCTATTATATCTGTGATAAAGCGGGTAAAATGCCTAGCAATATGGATTTCTTTTTATCTTATAAAATTGCTAGAAGGGAACTGCTAAATTTTGGCGCAATGTTTATTCCATGCTTAATTGAGTCTATCACACAAGGAAACAAGAAGTTTGTCATGGGTAATTGGATTTGCAAGCTTCTTATACAATCGGGGATACCTTCTTCGGAATGTAATTCGGAGATGGTTCAAAATGATTTTGGCATTACAACATTTCACAAATTGTCAACATGTGCAAGAATATGGAAATTCGCCCGACTAAAATGGCTAAAGGAGGAGGCCAAGGTTCTACATCCCAAAATCCAAACGACCTTTTTGATGACACAGAAGCCGAAAGATTGGCGACATGGGACGGACCAAGCAATCCGGAGGGTAATACCGGTGCTCAATCGTCTATGAGTTATACTCAAGCAGAATATGATGAACTAATAGCATATCATGAAGCTCGATATGAGGCTTTGGATCAAAAGACCTCCAAGATGCAAAAATCAATTGGTAAATTGAAGAAGTTCATCAAAGATCTCATCCCCAACACATGTTTCTCTTCCGATGAAGAATGACGATCCTATCACTTCTCTTGCTTTTCTTTTTATGTCATTTAATTTTCTTGTAATGAACTTGATTTGTATAACTATTTTGTTCTAATGACATTTATTTGTTGTTTATTGAAGGGGATAAAATAGCAAGTATGAAAGTGGCTTTTGATTGCTCTTGGTTATGGTATTGATAGAGTATTTGTAAATTACTCTATCTTTGCATTGTTTGATGATTGGTTTGAAGTACTTGGTGGTAAAAGTACTTCTTTAAATTTTTGCTTGATGGCATTCGTAATGCCTTGATTCTTTTGGTTAGACTTATCTCAATTGGGTTGAACCCTTGAGAATTTATATTGATGAGCTTCTTATTTGTTGTTGGATATATGTTGTAAAATTTCTTTTGGTGATGAAAAACTTGGCTTAATATCTTTTACAAGGATATATATATATATATATCTTCTTCAAACTTTGATGCCTGCCAAGTGTTTGACAAAATGTTTCAATGAAAAATTCATCACCTGCATGATTCTCTCGTTTTCAAATGTCTTATATATTTATAGAGATCATATTTTTGCAAATCAAATGAGTTTTCATAAGCTTCTACAAGTCGTATGATCGACTATTACCTCCTATTTGGCTTATAAGCTTCAATGTTCAAATAGCTCGATAAATCGGTTACATTGCACACTTTGATATGGATATATGATGTTTTTATCGTGATAACATTCTTTTTGATGATTCCAAAGGGGGAGAAACGGGTTATAAGCTTATTGCTCAAAGAAGTTAAAATAAGCTCGAGATAAGAAGCTATAAGTTGTGGCTATTACAAGCCCTATTGTTGTGAATCATACTTAGTCCGTTTGATGTTTCATGGACTTGTTTACATGTCTAATGATGTTTTGTTGACAGGGGGAGCTTATAAGTCTTTGATACTTAAGCTCTATATCGAAAAGCTAAGCTTTTAGCTTTTGTTTAAGTTGATTCTATTTTAATCTTGTTGTGCATGTTGATAGGGGGAGCTTTTGTTATATATGTTTAATATCTCTGATACTTAAACTCTATATCGAAAAGCTAAGTTTTTAGCTTTTGTTTAATTTGATTCTATTTTACTCTTGTTGTGCATGTTGATAGGGGGAGCTTTTGCTATATATGTTTAATATCTCTACTCTCATCCTTGTGATTATATTGCACGGAATGTTGTCGCTCACAACGGATAGTTCTTTTTAACCGGTAATATTGTTTTGTTTTCAAAATCGACCTCGTTAAAATTGTTTTGGTTTGTAATCATCAAAAAGGGGGAGATTGTTTGATAAATGTTTTTATCATGATTTTGATGATTTTATTTTTATACCAAAACAATGTTTTTAAAGGTTGTCCAAATACTCATAAATGATTTAAAATGGTTTTAATATTTTCCAGGGTATTTCTTCAAATTTATTTTCGACAATATTGGACAACACTTTTGTTTTGAGGCCAATCGGTCGCCCTATAGGGCAACCCGTACCTGGAGATGAGTTTTGAAACAGAAACGAGACGTTTGAGAAAACCCCGGAGGTCGACCTAGAAGGCGACCGGTACCTGGGAACATTACAGAACACTCTCTAATGCAAATTTTGTGAGGGGTGACTGGTCCACACTAGGGCCGATCGGTCGCACCCCTAGGCAACCGGTCGGACCCCCAGGACCGGTCCCCCTGTGAAATTTTGATGTGCCATTTCATTTCTTGTATTAGTACGCGACCGGTCGCCCTGTGGTTTGACAGCAAAATTCTAACCGTTGTGCGGCAGACAGTTTTTCCCTAAATTATGGGGTTGATTTCTAACAGCTATAATCTTGATTTTACTTGCAATTTTTTTGTAGAAATTAGTTCCCAAGAGGAGCCTATCAATGACCAATCATCTCCTATAAATAGAGGGAGATTTGAAGGACAACAACAAGAGAGAATACTACAACACAACAAGATACACTCAAGCAAATACATTTGTTCTTCATTGTCATTATTCTTGTTGTAATAGCCTAAGGTTTTTCACTTTCATATCTTGAGGTCTAAGGCTTATTTCTTGATTACACTTGCACTCAAACTTGTATTATTCATTATCGAGTTGTAATCTTGAATTTGGGTTATCATTCAACACAAGATATCCTTGTGAGTGTTCTTGTGGAAAGAACACACTTGGATGATCTAGGTGATAGGTGCAAGAAGATTGTGGTGATCTTCTTATTGAGGTGTTGAAGAATTTGGTATTCTTCAAGGTTGAAGATTGTGGTAATCTTCACAAGGTGTCGTTGGAGATTGTGGTAATCTTCAAGAGAGATTGTGGTAATCTCAAAGGTGGTGTTGTAGAAGAGTGTGATTCTCTTCAAGGTGATGTTGTAATTTTGGTAATTAATAAAATCTTTTTTCTTTTTGTAATCCATCCCGGATATACTGGGTGGTAGAGGATTAGGCCCTAGGTGGGTTGAACCTCTATAAATCGACGCGTGTTGTTTACTTCCCGCACCTTTATTTTTTGTCTTGGCTTGTTTTGTTCGAAAAAGAGGGCGAAATCAAAAAGATGGAGATAATCTATTCATCCCCCCTCTAGATTATCGTAGCCGCTTGGACTTACAATTTCTACATCTTGTGATCTTTTTTTTGTACACAAAAGTGAAGAAGGAGCCTATGTTTGTGATCCAATCTTGAAGAGATGTCCTATAAATAGATGAAGAATTAAAGCAACACTATACAAGAGAGAAAACAACACAACACAACAAGAAATCTGCAAATTTGTCTAAGTCCTTATTGTCAACGTTCTTGTTGTAATAGCCTAAGTATTTCACTTTCACATCTTGAGGTCTAGGTTTGATTCTTGATTAGACTTGCACTTCAAAGTTGTATAATTCTTTATCGAGTTGTAATCTTGAATTTGGGTTTGTCATTCAACACAAGATATCTTTGTGAGTGTTCTTGTGGTAAGAACACACTTTGGTGATCAAGGTGTTAGGTGTAAGAAGATTGTGGTAATCTTTTTGTTGAAGAGTTTGGTGCTCTTTGAGGTGTTGAAGAATTTTGTATTCTTCAAGTCGGAAGAATTTGGTACCGTAGAAGATTGTGGTAATCTTCAAGGGAGATTGTGGTAATCCCCAAAGAGGTGTTGTAAGGTGATGTTGTAATAATTTTGGTAATTATTAATAAAATCTTTTGTCTTTTTTAAATCCATCCCGGAGATACTGGGGTGGTAGAGGACTAGGCCCTAGGTGGGTTGAACCTCTATAAATCGAGGCGTGTTGTTTAATTTCCACACCTTTATTCTTGTCTTTGCTTGATCATTCAAAAAAGAGGGTGAATTGCCAAAAATTGGGATAATCTATTCACCCCCCCTCTAGATTGTCGTAACCACTTGGACTAACGGGTAGGAGATCATTCTTGCATATACAAATTTTAATATAGAATTTTATATATTTTTCAAAAAAAATATTATTAAGTTTTTTATTAAAATATAATTTATTGTTTGGAGAATATTAACTTTGTAATATTAAAAATCTATCTTAACAAAAAAAAATTATGCTTATGATATATATATATAGATATATATAAATATATAAAACGATTTTGTATCATTAGAGATACATAGAATTTTACTAAAGTGTTTTATTAATCACTAATAAATTTATAAAATATGCTCAATCTTTAAAAATAAAATAAAATATTAAAACAATTAGTTCATATGGAGTTAAAAATAGGTAAAAATTATATTTAAACATCGAAAACTACGTGTAAACAACAAAGTAACATCAAATTAACATTAAAAATAGTATGAAAACAACCCAGAAATAACATAATATTATTAAAAACACCACATGAATAAAGATAGCTTAAAAATAGGTAAAAACTGTATTTACACATTGAACACTACATGGAAATAACAAAAAGAAATTATTTGAACAACATTAAAAATATTACAGAACAACACAAGAACAATATAAACAATGTACAAAACAATACATAAACAAAAAAACAGCATAAAAAATAGGTAAAAGTTCTTTTGAAATATCGAAACAACAAAGAAACAAATTTAAACAACATCAAAACAACATATATGACATATAAAGCAATACAGGAACAAAAAAACGAAAAAAAAATGTAAAGATAATCAAAAATATGCAAGAGCGTAATAAAGGGAAAAAAATAGGCGCAAAAGTGATAAAAGCGAATTTTGTGGTATATTTACCAAAAAGATGATATTTTATATAATTTTCCCAAAAATATAAATAAGCCTCATTTCAGTCCATTTCTGATCCAAATCACTAATCCATTCAAAAAAAACCACCAACCCAGCATTCCTAAAGTCTATTTCTGGCCCAATTTGTTCTTTTGAAGTTTGGTGTGTTGATGATGTTGTAATTTGTGGGTTTCCCGCGTTTATATAGGAAAAGCATTTAAGTACTTGCCAAAATTCCTAGGATACTGACTATTGAGTTCAAGCTTTTGTAAGGAAAAAGCATTATAAGACTTTCAAAATTTCTATGACTGGATTATGAATATATTTGTTAATACTTACCATATTAAAAACCCACAATTTATGCTTAATTTATGTTTAAAAATTAATATAGTAAGTATTATACATGTGATAATTATTCATGCAGTTGGAATATGAGATAAAACACGATTTTAGAATAGAAAAGTATTAATCGCAAGTCACAATAACGAGGTCTAAGTTCAAATGCATAAGGGTGCTTAACTTAAAAAGAAAAAAGAAAAAAGAACTTTGGCTTTATCTGTATATCATTTTAATAATTAGGTGATGATGGGAAGTTA
This sequence comes from Rehmannia glutinosa, assembly GCA_016081115.2. Classification (NCBI taxonomy): domain Eukaryota; kingdom Viridiplantae; phylum Streptophyta; class Magnoliopsida; order Lamiales; family Orobanchaceae; genus Rehmannia; species Rehmannia glutinosa. Next base: position 96,020,921 of record CM071924.1, on the reverse strand, counting down.
ATTAGTTTTGTTGATGTTGGGAGCAAAAATGACATATAATTATTTAATATATAATTTGGTTTATACATTAATTTAATATTAATTGCCTAACGGGTTCTTAATAAGTAACTCATCCCAAATGAGTCTGGGACAGCTCCATAGGCCGATTTCTCCTACATGGCTCATCTCCGATGTATAAAAAGGTTTCTCCTATTTCATTTGTAAGTACATTCTCACGATTTGTCTCATAATTCTCTTACGCATTTAATTCAATTTCAATTACTGTCTTAATTATTTTCACCGTGCTGACTTGAGCATCGGATGAACCTCCCTAGACAACTAATCAAATGATTTTTAGCTTTCAGATAAGAAGACTTGAAGACTCAATTGAAACTAGCAAGAAATTGAACTATTAGATTCATTTAATGCAGCCACGTTTTGTAGGATGGGAAGGGTTAATCATAAATACGAATTCTATGTTCCGTGATTAGGCTTTGCTGATTTTTTCAAAAACGAAAAGGCTAATTACATTATTAATTAAATAAGCCTCGACTAATAATTGAGTACGTTAAATATTAATATACCAGAAAAACATATGTGTGATACACGAGATTTGTGCCAATTATATTACATTTTAGTTATTTTTTAGTTTTTTATATTTTGGTTTATCAAAATAACATAAATTTAATTCTTAATTACCTTATTACAATCGTTTAAACATTAAGTTTTCACAAATTAATTTTATACTACAGTGACCGATATTTAATTTTTTGTTGTTTAAAAAATCATAGTTAATTTTGCTTATTTATTAAACAAAAGTATTCAATAAATATATCTTCAATTTTTTAGAGTAATTTACTTTTTTAGATTATATAGATAAACTATATAGATTGTATCGATAGAAGATTTGATTTTTAAATTATTATTTAACTTTTAGATTATAATAAATTATAGAGATAAAATCTTTGATTTATGAAAAAATTAGATTGTATAAATAGAATATTTTATTCTTGGATTATTTGTGGAAAATATATATAATATAGGGTTGTCACATAGATAAACATGCCTCTATGTAGAATCGTGAGAATAAGGAGTTGACACATGTTTCACAATAATGAGGTACGTAATGACATGCGTCATATTTGTTATTTCATTTAGTATATAAGGTTGATTGCATTTCATTTCAAGCTAGAGTTGGGTGCATCATGTGGGCTTTGGTGTATGACAAAAAAAAAGAAAAAAAATATAAATAAACACAATTATGATGATGAAAAATAAACAATAAACGACACAATTGATGCATAAAACTAGTGCAAAGAAACTTAACCATAGAATTTTCTCCAATCAAATCAAAATAACTACAAACCCATTATTATTTATTAGAAATAACTCAACAAAGAAGGGTGTATTATTTTATCAATCCATTTCACTCTTCAATTTTTATTGCAAAAAGTACAAAGACAAACAGGTGCATCATTAGGTTTTGGTATAACACAATTGAAATAGGCTGTAGATCCATGTTTCAATTGGCAAATACGAAGACATGGTTGGGTTCCCCTGGGGCGATCAACAAAACAAGTGACTCCAGGAAGTAATTCAGTACACGTATCAGCATCAACGAGGGATATTGGACTCATCATCCATCCACCAACTAATATCACCAAAAATATAAAAAAATTAATTATTTATGTGGAATAAACTACAAATATTATAATCATTCAAATGAAATGAAATCTATTAAGAAAACAAATACCTGTTTTTTTAAAATTATATAAATTAAGAAAAGAAATAGTTACCCGATAAAAGAACGTAGAGGACAAACATCAACATTGAGAACTTCACCATTGTTGGGCACACAAGTTTTGTAAGCCTAAATTAATTAGATATGAACACTTAGATATAATTCTAATGAATTATTGGGTAGCATTTATAGACAAATATTATAATTGACACGCTATCCCGGGATTGATATCTATAAAATATTGTCAAATCTTTAAATGGTGTAGGAAAAAAACTTTATTTATGGTATATGCAATTAGATTTTTGATTTTTGATATCCTAATATCGAAGATGGGTAAAAGTCATTAACTGATCATTGACCGGATATGGATTACCTAATTGGACCAATAAATACCAGGTGGATGTGTGTATGTATTGATCCAACGGTTTGACTATCCCTAGATAGTCATAATTGGATGGGATTAATATTTTAACGTGTCCATAATCATTAAAATTTCATCGAATGAAATAAAATTCAGTGAGTTACAAAGGGATTATATATTTATATTTATATTTGTCAAATTTCCAAGAAGAATAACATTATAACAATGAATTACTATGATAGTAAATGAACCGAGCTCGAATGAACGAGACTGTTCAAGTTCATTTTATTATCGTTTGTTTACTTTAAAAGTTGGTTGTATTGTTTGTTCAATAATCGAACAAGTGCACGAACGGTTAGCGATCATAGAGGGGGATGTTATAAGTTGCTACATTAATTGGAGATGGAGCTTCTACAATTGCTTTAGCCGGAGGCGGTTAAATGTTCATGGACAACTATTTGAATATATTTATGAAATGAATATTATGATAAATACAAATGTAAATGTATTGTAATGTTATAAGCGTATTTTTCTTAATTAGCAATTAATATTAAGCAGTAAATATATAATAAATAATTAAACAATAAATAAACAATAAATATCAAACAAACACTAAATGAACATGTTCGTGAACAATTGAACATAAACGAATGCTAGTTGAACTCATTCATGAGTTGTTCATCAAAAGCTCTGTCCATTTACAAATTTTGTGTTAGCCACAATTTCGACGAATTGTGTTTTTCCTTCCAAGTTTTTTCCGGAAAATAAGTTTTTAGTTCTGTAAGTTGGACTTTTTTTAGAATTAGTCCTCTAAATTGTCACATTCATGTTTTAGTCCTCTAACTTTCAACTTTCTAGATATTCAGTCCTTTAACTTTCAAACTTTCTAGATATACAGTCCTTTAACTTAGCAATTTTACTTTTAGTCCTATAACTTAACAAATTTTAGAAATTCAGTCCTACAACTTAGCAATAGTTAAGTATAACTAATTTGGTAAAAAGTTAGTACCTACACTTCATATTTTTTTATAGGACCAAAAGTAAAATAATTAAATTTCAATTTGGAAACTAATTAATTATAAAAGTAATTAATTTGATTAATAAAAAATTTAAATAAATAGAAATTTCTAAAACAATTAATGAATTTTAGGAAAATTAACATAATTACAACAAATTAGTAAATTAAGAATAATCTGTCATATTTAGAATTTATGTAATTAATCTTTGGTGAGGAGAATTATCTCCAAGAAATGGATCTGGACTAGTGTGCATGATGCATTTATTTCATAAGATTTAAAAAGTTAATGCTTGAAATATTTTTAAAAAATTAATTAAATTAAAAAATGATTAATTTTTTAAAGTTAACTGTTAATCAAAATTATTCAATTTTAAAAATAAAATTTAATTAAGAAATAATCTTGTAATAAATTAATTAAATTTAACTATTGTTAAGTTGTAGGACTAAATTCCCCTAAAAAAAAGTTATGACCAAATTTCTGAAATATGTTAACTATAGGACCAAAAGTAAAATTGCTAAGTTAAAGGACTGAATATCTAGAAATTTAAAAGTTAAAGGATTAAAATATGAAGGTGGCAACTTAAAAGACTAATTCTAAAAAATGTCCAACTTGCAGGACTAAAAATCATATTTTCCCAATTTTTTCTATAGAAATTTCTCCTGTCGATGGATGTTGTAGGTTTCCTAAATTTATATAGGAAAAACATTAAAAGTACTTGCCAAATTTTGGGATACTATATTGAGTTCAAGCTTTTGTAAGGAAAACGTATTAAAGACATTCGAATTTCTATGACCAGGTAATTAAGTATATATTATATTTGGTGTATATATAGTAACATAATTATTTACTATATGGTAAGCGATGTGGACGCATAAAATTTGAGAGTTGGAGACGAAACCTATTTTTTGAATACAATTATAAGAATCTTGTCTTATTTTTACTTTTTTAGGGGCGGGGGAATGGCAGATTTTTTCCCCTTAGTTAATACACTAGAATAACACCCGTGTGTTACACAGGATTTGTCCAAAGATAAAATTTTAGTGTCACAAATTTAAAAGATAGTGTAGATAAAATCACTAATTTTTGGATTATTTGTTATCTCTTAAATTTAAAAATATATAAATATCTTCGAAAGATTTGACCACGACTTTTATAAACTAGTGCGCAAATTCTTTATTTTTTAGATTATATTTTATCTTTTAGAATCTTGATTAAATTCGTTATCTTTTAATTTTGTGCATAAGATTGCAACATAGATAAATATGAAACCACCATGTGGAATTGGAAGACTGATAAGTTGACAAATATCCAAAATTAATGATGGAGGTAATGACATGTGTCAACCTTATTTTATTTTTTTAATATATAGGGTAGATAGACAGAGACTTTATAACAACCCCTCCATCGGATCCACCACTGATGCTAAAAGTATGCAAATCAAAATTCGGATTTAATTATGTCATAACAATTCTACCGTTGTAAGATACTAAGATGTACAAAAAAAAAATGGAGTGCTTATTTTTATATATAATTTCTTTTAAACTAAAAATTTCATCCCAGTTTTTACAAATTGCACATCCATATTATTACAGGATTGCATAGAACGAACTATCATGCAAGTTAGATATAATATATATATATATATACATAAATGTTCTTTTATCTTCATTAAACTTAAAATATCAAAATGTCTGGTTATAAATTGACCGTAGTTATTTCATACAATCAAAATTCAAATGAATTATTATGGTTTAAATCACAATCAAGTTATATAGGTATAAACTTAACATGTTATGTGTGATAGCTAGATAACTTGTCCTCTTTTTAAAAAATTATGTCACTTTTTCATATCATGAAAAATAAATTGTCCTTTTACGTAAGATCGATGAAAATAAAATGCCATTGAAATTTGTATGTATAGCATAATGTCTATGTGCATCAGTGCATATGCTAAAATGACCCTATTGGGAATGTGTATAATCCTATTCTAATCAACATTAGACGATCTTATAATTAATCATAAAATTTATTTGATCATGGTCAGATTAATAAGTTCACAGCCGCCCTAATTATATTCTACGGACATGGGTGCATGACAAAATTTTCAAATACAAAAACATTAAATAAACTCATGATTATGATATTGTAAAATAAACAATATATATAATAAATTAGGGTGTCAATTTGGTTGGTTCCGGGTTCGTGGGTCTGGTTCGCAGATTCGCGTGTCAGAAACTGCCGACTTGGACCTGACCTGTTTAATTATTTGTGTCAGAATCTTGAAACGGACCCGACTTGCTTATTTCACAGTTAACCCGGACCCGACTCGTTTAACCCGTCTAATAAAATTATTTTTATATACATTTAATAGTATTACCTAAATAAATTTATTTTTTTAAAATCAATCACTATCATACACTATTCGATCAATAAAAAATATCACAATTCACAACATACAAAAAGAAATAACATAATCGCATAAATAACATAATGTACTAATCATATTTTGAGGACAATATTCAAAATGACATGCATAATAATAACAAATACATAATTAATAGGAGGTTACATCATTTAAATTTTAATGATATATCTTGTTTGTTGTTTTTTCTTACAATTAATTATTTACTTAATTTTTTTTTAAATTCACAAATGGGTTAAAATGGGTCATAGTAGGTTGACCCAAACCCGACCTATTTAATTGGCAGTTATTCAAGCCGACCCCCAATTTCGAATAGGACCCATGAAACTTGGACCCATATACATTATATTCGTGTTAGGTTCGTGTCGGGTTGGCCTGTCGGGTCCGAATTGACACCCCTATAATAAATAGCATAATACATGGAAAAAACAGCAAAGAAACTTAACAACTAGAATTTGTCCAAGTAAATCAAATATATAATTAAAATCCCATTACTACAAATACATCAAAAAGAAGAGTATATTGTTTTATTAGTCCATTTTTTACTCTTCAATTTGTATTGCAATAGTCGCAAAGGCAAACAGATTTATGATCTTGAGCTAGGGTAACACATTTGCCAATGGCCTTAGATCCCCATCTCGATTCGCAAATAAGAAAACAATGGTGGATTCCGTCGGGGTCACCATGGCACGGGACCGTAGGAAGTAATTCAGTACAGTTTTGAGCATCAACGAACGATGATGAACTTGTCATCCATCCGCCAACTGATCGATCGGACCCAAAAAATAAACAATATAATTAATTATTTATGTGAAATAAATCATCAAAGTTATTATCATCATTAAAATGAAATGAAATCAATTAAGATAGCAAATAGTGGTAATAGGTCAAACTGGCTATTTATGCTTTGTGAAAATGAAAAATAGTCGTGTGCTTTAAAAAACATATTTTTTAGTTATTTTGACTAAAAATTAACGGTCATACTCTTCAAGTGTTCTCCGGTGAGGTACTTGGTTATTTTTTCAAAAATTAACGTGGCACGTAACTTTCGATGCACGAGTTATCTGTCTCGATATCGAGTTATGTACGACCGGTCCCCGGAAATGAAAAAAAAAAGTAAAGTGAACATTTAAACTCAAAAATGGCTAAAAAACATGTGTTTGAAAAATATATATGGCTAAAAAATATTTTTGTTATGGAGAAAAGGCCAAAAAATCCGAAGGATTTTAACAAATATTTGTTTTTTGTTTTGGTGAAAATTTATTAAATTACGATCACCTCCTAGAAAAAGTGGAAATTTGGCTTGGTATATATCGATTGCAATTTGCAAGTAGCTTAACTTGATATGAATTAAATTATAAATAGGCAAAATTCATTTATATATACATTTTTCTTTAATGATATTATTACACGTTACGTTAATTCTAAATATTAAATTTTTAAAATTATCTTTTAGTAATGCTAATTTTAATAAGTTAGAAAATTAACTTTATTTGCATGGTCACATGCACGGGGATATATCAACAAAAGAATAACAAAAAAAAGGTTAGCGACTCAGTTTATATGTTAAATTTTTTTTTAAATAAATGAAATATAAAAAAAAAGGAAAAGGTCTTGTTTATAAGCCGATCAGGTAACAAAGGAATAACAATGCAAAACTTTAGGGAAAAAACAACAAAAAATAACTTAAAGACGCAATATATGAAATGAATGGTGTTATTATGTCTCAAGGATTTTCCAGTTTATATACTTGTTGTTTTTCGAATCAATCAAATAATTATTTTCTGTGATGTAATAATTTATGTCATTTAATTGGTCACTAATTTGAGAACAAAATAATTAACATAATTTCAATTTCTTTTCCAAGCTACTGAAAGTAAAAAAAAAAAGATGGAAATTTAATGATTAAACAAAAATTAGGAGACTTGATTAGCTAACAAAACTAAGAATAAATAGTTACCTGATAAAAAAACATAAAGTAAAAACATCAACATTGAGAACTTCACCATTCTTAGGCACACAAGTTTTATTATTACAACCTAATTGATTATTGGCTAGCATTTTATAGACAACACAATTAACACAATAATCTATGGATTTTTCCGAATCCTAATGGTTTGAAAAAATAAAAATTACAGATAACGCTGTACATTAATTAGATTTTAAATTACTGATATCCTATGTCGAAAATGAATAGAAGTCATTAACTGATCATCATTGACATGAAATGCATGTATTCATAATCATTGAATTACCTATTTACCTGACACCAAATTTCATCGAACGTAATAAAGTTCATTGAGTTACTATGAGATTATATTTAGATTAGTGGAACTGGTTGGAAATTTGATTTTGATAAAGTGGGCATTGAACCGACTTTGACCGAATTTTTGGTGATCAATTATTTAATTCTGGAGGAATTAAATTGTAAATTGTTAATCTACATATGTTCCGAGTAGATGTTCATATTATTTTTTATTTTTTAAAATCGAATTTCGGTGAGTGAGAAAGTAATACATGAAGTTGGCCACACGAATGGTCATTATGTAAGGGAGTTGAAAGACTTTATAAATACTAATATAAAATATAAAATATAGTTTATCCTAATATAAATACTAGAAGGTGTTATTAATTAGATATAATATAACACACGTGGATGATCACATGTGGGCCACAAGCGTGCGCCGCCCACGGCCCGACAGCCTGCCCCGGCCCTTTAGGCCAGGTCCGAGTCCATTACTGTTTCAGTGTTTTGTCACTTGAAGATGGGCTTGGCCCAGATTCATGAAAATAGAGAGTGCTTCGACTCCATATAGATTCATAAAAATAAAATTATTATGTTCATGTTTGAGATATCATCAAAATTCTTTTTTTTATTGCTAAAAATTCAAAATAATTGAACATAGATTGTGAAAAAATATCTTGAGTAGTTTACCTTTTTTTTTTTTTTGAGAAGTTTACTAATGGGTAAATAGATTCCTCAATTTGGGTTAATTAACATTTTCCGAAAGAGTGGCAAATAACTATCACCTAAAAAACCAAACTCTGGCTTATGTAAAGTTGTCAGACTACGATTAACCTCTAAATTTGAAATCACTATTTAATAGGACTGTAAACGATTCGAACCGAGCCGAGCTTTAACTTGTTTGCCATATGTTCGTTTAATTTTATACATGTTCAAGCTTGGCTTGAGCTTAATTCACATTTTAAAAAACTTGTTCGTGTTCAACTTGATAAATTATTTTAACGCTTGAATGTGTTTGTGAACATGTTCGTGAACGTGTCCGTTTGGAGTTGATGTTCATTATGTTCGCGAACAATTGATAATTTTGTTCGCGAACAATAAATAAACAAAAATAATTACTATTTTCGTGAACAGTAAACAAACAAATATTTATTCAAGCTTATTATTGAAGAGCATAAAATCATATTGAAAAGAAGAAGTAGAACTTTTCTATTATCACAAGATGATTGAAAGTACTATTACATTGGAATATATATAGATGAAGGATTAACAACAAACTAACTGTACACTAACTTGCTTAACTAACCAAGAAGCTAATTTCTAACTAACTTAACTTTCAACTAACTGAACTTTTGCTGGATCTTTACATTTGACTAATAGCAGCTGTAAACTTGTTATAAGCATTAGGCAACTGATTAGTAGATAAAAAATTAGAGATGCAATATTGTTTACCGTTGGAAACTGATTGAGCTGATTTATTTGGTTGAAGAGATGGTGGAATGCCATAATCATAAACCTGGAGGTATGAGGGAACATTTCTGTTTCTAGTAGATCTCCTTGTTATAGGAGAATGATCTCTTGCATCAGCTGCAAGATCATCCACTACAAGAAAATTGATTTTTTAACGACGGAAATTACCGACGGAATAAATCGGTCGCCATTTACCAAGAGATTACCGACGGATTATCGACAAATATGCATTTAAAATAATACCGACGGAACACCGATATATTACCGACGGAATATAACGACAGACAATATTCTCTCGCTAATCTGAAGGTAAATTTCCCGGAAAAATTTACCGCCAAATTTCCCGACGGAATGGAGATGGATTACCGACCAATGATTTACCGACAGAAATGTTTGTCGTTATTTACCGATGGACTTGTTCTGTCGGCAAATACCGACGGATTAGCGATTGATTAGCAACCTAATTTCTTATAAAGTTTACCGACGGATTTATCCGTCGTTATCAGCGACGGATCTTTTCTGTTGGTATTTACCGACGGACTGGTGAGAGATTAGCGACGGATGTTGATTAAAAAAATAAAAAAATAATAAAAACTAATAGTAAGACCAAACTAAAAGATATATTTCACTTCTAGGTTCTAATGAATCGAGTATAATGAAACACAATATTGTTCAAGTTTGTTTGGATTAATTATATATGTGGCCAAAATGAAAAATTAATTATAATTTCGGGTCCAAAATATTGAATATTTTCAATAATTTGTGAGCTATTAAATTAAACAATGAAACTAATTAAAGTCTCATATAAAATGGAGAATAATAATCTTATTTCTATGTTCTTGTTTCCTTAATTTCAATTGGATTTAAGATGAACGATCCTCTATATATAGATTCTTATTTCTATGTTCTTGTTTCCTTAATTTCAATTGGATTTAAGATGAACGATCCTCTATATATAGATTCTTATTTCTATGTTCTTGTTCTTACGATGAATGGTCCTTAATAAGTACATTTATTACAAGACCATATATTTTTGTTGGATTTTTGTGAGAGAATCATGAATTCACAACTAGAAATGTGTATGAATATAGACTCATCTCGACTTTTTGCAAGTTGTCGTGTATAGTCGCAATTCTTTATAGACATTGTACGAATGTCTATTATATAAAGTATTACAAAATACGTCTTATATCAATAGTAGACATTGGTTTTTAGAACTGTCGGGAAAATTAGGGGTGATTATGTATATATTAAATTTTTATTTATATTTTGTTTAATACTGATTAAAGTATTCTGAAAATTAAAATGTTAAACTAAAAACATAAATGCTTTAGTTGTAAAAATAACCTAAACCATTACTACGAGCCCCGTATATATATATATATATATATATATATATATATGTGTGTGTGTGTGTGTGTGTGTGTGTGTATGCTTTAGGGATGTGACGGGCTTGTTCATGAATATTTATGAACGAATACTAATTAAACAACTTGTTCACTAGCTATTAATGAACAGTATATGACTGTATTCAAGCTTCGTTCGTTTATTTAACGAGTCCTAAAATTTGTTCGTTTATGTTTGTTTAACTAAATAAATGAACATAAACGAAGAATATCCGAACTTGTTCAGAGTAGTTTGTCGAACGCCTGTTCGTTTTCATGACCCAAGGGATGTGCTTTATTCGGTTAAGTATTTGGACCGAACCAATACCAAATTTTCGGCTTGGAAATTATAATAAAATTTATAATTAAAAATCACAATATATATATGCCCATTCTATGTAAAATTTTACCCACCAATATTAAATTTTCAAACCATTTAATCTCATAAATTATCATTGCCAATAAAAAAAAATATTTTAAAATTATTTCTCCAAAATTTGCACAAAATCACGAAATATAATAACCAATTCAGCAATTTAAAACCAATTCAAAGATATTAATATTGAATGAAAGAAATAAGAAAAGAAATTTAAAAACCAAAAGAAAAAAAAATAAACCAAAACAAAAAGAAAACAGCCCAATTCAATATTCAAAGCAAACCCAGTCGGCGCTCTCCTAAACAAAGCCCTAAACGTCAACCACACCAAAGGCGCTCACGCCCGCATCTTCGTCTGCGTCCCGTTGGCATTGGGCGACGTCCCTCAGAACGCGTCTCCTCGGAAGCTTTGCGGAGAAGCCGTGTTCTCTTTCTTTCCTCCACAAATTAAAGGTCCTAAAACTAATATCCCTAAAATTATTTAATTAGTAAACCATAAATTTCTTATATTTTTTTCTTGTGGTTTTGTACTTGTTTGTGATGGTAGGGTGAGATTCAATAGTGTATTACATTTAATTCCTTCATCGAATATGGTATATGTTTTTTTCTTGTGGTTTATTTATATATGTTTATTTAGAATAGGGTATAGATGGGGACGGTTGATGTGGTTAGTGCCTGTTTAGAATAGGATAATCTTCTATCAAGATAGTGTTTATGTGAATTAATTGTTCAAAATACTTGTCACCATGATTGAGATAATTATGAATGGTGTAATGCTTTCTTTATTGGTATCGAGAATCGGTATCTTGTATACAATGAGCATTGCTAGTGAGAGCAAACATGGTCTTTTATCATTCTATTATGAACATTTTTTCTTTTGATGCTAAAATCGAAAGAAACGATCAACTTGATGTTAAGTTAAGACAATTTATTTATTAACTATTATTATTAAAACTACTACCGCCGTATGTATGTATATGTAAAAGTCACATATGACAACCTCTCACAATCAAGGATATCATATTTTGAAATGCAAAGTTTCAACTAATCATATTTCTTCAACCCACGAAAACACCGACTTTGATCTTTTCTTCACTAAAAATTACATATATTAAAGGTGATCTTGTTTTTCTTGCATTATGAATTTCTTTCCATGGTGTTCTAAGTTAAGACCATTTCTTTGTCATGAACAATCTTTATTCGAGGTATATTAAACTCTTTAATGTCCTCATTTATAACATAAACTCATGTTATCCATCTTGAGTTTCAAGAAACCGGGATAAAATCCCATTTTGATATGTGTCTTTTATTTCCTTAACTAAGAATCACTAGAAATTGAATGCGGGGCCTATTTATAAACTTTCAAACGAATTGTGCAAATGACACTAGAAATTGAATGTATAAATAGGCATTTCATCAAGTTGCACGACTAAGGGATGTAATTTGACAAAAATATATATGTTATTTAGGCCTTTCAAGTTTTGGGTATCTATTTGTTTGGTGAAATTGTGCTTAATTAGTAGAGATATTGTGCGGAAGCGATTTGCTTTAATAATGAATCCATCTTAATGTATTTGTCTAGCCTCAATATTCAACACAAATGTTTTAATTTATCGAGGACATTGAAAAATGAGTGTAGAACGTGGGTGGATGTATAAAAGGTTTGAAAGTAGAGGGGTCTTATCTGCGAGTTCTTAGAAGGACTAGAAAAATTTATTGACTTTGCTTGTAGTCAAGTAGAGTGGATGGATGTGGATAAAATCGATGTCCATGTAATCATCGTAAGTGCGAGAATCGCCGATATCTCCACCGTGATGAAGTTAAATACCACCTTGCCAAATATGGATTTATGCGAGAATATTATGTTTGGGATAGACATGGAGAAACACATGTAGAAACAAGCAACACCCAAAACGTTCATTATAGTGAAGATGTGGAATCAACGATGGACTACCATACAATGGTGATGGATGCGGCGGGTCCCGAGTTTGATCTCGAGTGAATTAGAGGAACCTCCAAATCCAGATTCACGAAATTTTATGACATGCTCAATCTTTGCGAGATAAGGAGTTATGGGTGGTTGTACTAAACACTCACAATTATCATTTGTTGCCAGAGCGATGCACATGGTGAACATCACATGTCCGAAAGAAATTATGATGACATGGTGCAACTTATCGGTGAGATTCTTCCCGATAATAATACTGAAAGGCCGATAACTTCTATAAAACCAAGAAGATCTCACAGGCATGGGCCTACCAGTGGAAAAAATTGATTGTTGCAATAATGGATGTATGTTATACTTTGGGGTGAAGACAACATTGCTATGTCTTGCAAGTTACGTGGTCATGCTCGATTTAGGAGGGAGAGTCGAGGGAGTGGTACGGACATAAAAATAATGTTACCTACAAAAAGATGTACTATTTCCCTCGACGGATAGATTGAAAAGATTGTACGCCTCTAAAGCAATCGCTAAGGAAATGAGGTGGCATGCGAGAACATATGGTCGAAGATGACGTTATGAGTCATTGCTCGGACTCCTAGCTTGGAAGCATTTCAATAGCACTCATCCGTCATTTGCAGAGATTCGAAATGTGCGATTGTGTCTTTTTGCAGATGGATTTTAACCATTTGCACAATATGGAGCACAATATTCTTGTTGGCGGTGATAGTCACAGATTGAATTTGCCACCGTGGTTATGTATGAAGGACCAACACATGTTCTTAAGCGTGTTAGTACAGGCCAAAAACCCAAAAGATAAGTTGGATGTGTATTTGCGGACCTCTTATCAAGGAGTTGAACCAATTGTGGGATGTGGGAGTCAAACCTATGACATATCGAAGAAGAAAAACTTTCAAATGAGAGTTGCTCTCATGTGGGACGGTTAGTGATTTCCCACCTTATTCCATGTTGTGCGGATGGAGTACCGCAGACGATTAGCTTGTCCATACTTGTATGGAGAGTTGGATGCATTCACTCTTTCCAAGAGTGGTAAACAATATTGGTTTGACAACCACCGCAAGTTTCTACCAGTCGGACCACACATTAGAAGGAATAAAAACTCATTCCTTAAAAATAAAACAGTCACAAAAGTTGCACCTACATTCGATCAGGAGTTCAAATATTATGAGATACAAGATCTAGGGCTTATGAAAGCCACGGACATCTCGGTCTTTGATGAGAACAACAGAGCAAAATGTAAGAATTGTGGTTGGAGGAAAAAAAAGTATCTTTTGGGAGTTGCCTTATTGGAGCACAAACCTTATCCGACATAATTTAGATGTAATGCACATTGAGAAGAATGTCTTTGACAATATTTTTAATACGAGTTATGGATGTACAAGGCAAAACAAAAGATACTTTGAAATCTCGTCAAGAGTTGAATGAATCTTGTCGTCGACTCGAGTTGTACGAAATGAGGAAAGGGGAAGTACCCCAAGGCTTGCTACACATTGGATAAGAAGGGCAAAGAAAGAATTGTGTAAATGGGTGAAAGAACTTAGATTCCCAGACGGTTACATCTCTAACCTATCAAGATGTGTAGACATGAAGAAACGGAGGTTTTGGCATGAAGAGCCATGTTGCCATGTATTTATGCACGCAGATTGATACCTATTGCATTCAAGGAACTTCTTCCCCACATGTATGGAAATCACTTACCGAGTGAGCCTTTTCTTTAAGGAGCTCAACGCCCACGGTCATACGGAAAGAAGATATGGACCGATTACATGCTGCAATTCCTATTATATTATGTAAGATGGAAAAGATATTTCCACAAGCTTCTTTGACTCGATGGAACATCTTCCAAGTACACTTGGCTTATGAAGCAAGCATTCTTTGGTCAAGACACTATCGTTGGATGTATCCGCCCGAAGGTAACGTGAATTTGAAAATCACTTGAGTTATTATGACTTTATAGTTGAATTTCTTGCAAATAAAAACATCGACTATTTTAGGTACCTTCAGAATGGCGAAAAGAATGTCACCAATAAAGCTAGAGTGGAAGGCTCAATATGCAATGCATATTTAGTTGATGAGGCATCATCATTTTGTGAGTATTACTTTGAAGAACATGTCAAATACGACGACATAGAAAAGAACATGTCAGAACTTGTTTAATTAATGTGGGTTTGAACAATAGAGTTGCTTGTTTGTTTCATTTCTACACACAATGTGCATTCCAACCAAGTAACACTATCTGCTTTCGCCTTTGGTTTTGTTTAAGTACCTTCTTTCGTCGGATTGTTGAGTTTTGTGCTTTAGAAAGCAACTACTCGCAACTTGTATGATATCATGGAAGGAATTTCGGGTTGGAGTTCAAGTTTGATGATTTGATTGAAGAATATATTCTTGTTTACATATGACACTAGTGTTGCTCCATTTTGTAAAGTTTTTGAAGTCTATGCTTTGACAATCTTATTGTTTACATGTTAAAACTTTTCATTTCGATGTGGCAACGGTCTCATGTTTTATTGCCTTGTGCGCGATATTAAGTTTTCTAACAAACAAACTTCTTTGATTTTATAATTTTTATTTTCATTTTTTCCAAAACTTAACCATTAATTAGTAAAGAAAGAGCTTAACTTAGCGATTGCTTGGAATTTTTCCTTTTCCTTGTTCTATAAACCTTAACATTTTTATAAGGTTCAAGACCACTCATGGTGTAACTAGTCAATGATGGTGGGCTTAATTTCTATCATTTATACTTTGGGGAACAACAAAATAGAACTACTAAGTAGTTCGTTTGATGAGTACATATCTTTTTTTGTACATTGATGAAGAATCATAATTAAATTGATGAAGAATCATAATCAAAATGAAATAGCCATCTTTTTTTGCCATCTTGTTCATGTTCTAATATTATTTTTTTCTTTTTGGTAGTTGAAGTTGGAGTCTCTTATAGCGAATGATCAATCTTTGGCTGCCGACTCCAACTTAGACCAATCACAGCGTAATAAGAGGATTGATGATCACTATATTACAGCTGCGGGAGGAATTTCCAAAAAACAACGCATCTTTGGCATTGGTAATTATGGCGACTCACAGGTATTTTTCTACTTTACATAAATATCGACTGTTATTATTTTCATTCATTATTTATGTTGAGTGATTTAGGTATTATGATTGTTATTTGAAGATAGCTTCGAAGGAACCTTGATGTCTCAGGCAGCCGTAGCGCCTCAAGGAGCGAGAGATGAGGTCGAGCCCAGAGTACAAAAGAAATTAGATGAGTATATTACTCGAACGAGCACCCTCGAGGAACGGGTGGAGTGGATGATGGCGAACATGAGCACCACTGGACCTCACCTCCCAAGACCTACCTCCCCATGGCCCACAAAACAATCATGATGGTGATGTGAGTCTTAGTGATGATTAGAGTATTACTTTTTGGTTGTTGGATAAGGGTAGACTATGGATATGATTTTATTTTTGGATGTTGTTTTGGTATTATGTTTTTTTATGTTGGATTTTTTGAATGTTGCTTTACTTGTAGTTTATGTTGGAGTTTTGGATGTTAGTTGTTGAATCTTCATGTTGGATGTTAAATTTCGGATG